>CAXIVR010000012.1:61930975-62330975 GCA_964035755.1 Teleogryllus oceanicus | reverse complement strand
GCAAAACCTCTTCAAGTAAAGGATGCGACAGAATTTTACGCACCCGAATTTTTGCCTAAGTCTGGTACTTTACAATTTGGGGTAAGTCCCCTACATCTTTGGATTAAGCTTTTTAATGTGTTCTGCACATAGCTTATAGAATTTATTTAAAAGTATGGCAAGTCAGAGGTGATGTAAATAAAAGTTTATTGCTAAGACGAAAAAAGCAACTCAAAAATTGTTCTGGGGAAAAATGCACCTTCATGTGGATAAGGTGAAAGATAATGGTTGCAGGCTCGTCTAATGAAAATACTGCACGACGCGTCTTCTCGGAACCTGCAGTTTTTTCACGAATTACTGCTGTTAATGAAAACCTAATTCAGAGATTTAGGATTATCCTCGTAGCCATGTTATGTCAATACAGTATTGACCCTGAATTATTTGGCAAATATTGTTTGGAGACTTCTAAAGTATACAGGAAACTATGATTGGTTTCCGAAGCCTGTAAATGTTCATAAAGTTATTGTTCATAGAAAATACATTCTTCAATATAGTATTCTGCCATTTCGATGCCTGAAAGAACAGCTTCAAAATCTAGAAATAGATTGTACAGAAAGGACAGACACTTACGCAAGGAAAGACAGAAGAATTCACAACATAAGACATTTTCAACCCAGCTTTGGAAACATCGGAGCCCGTCATTTCGACTTCAGCCTCCAGAAAGAGTTCATAATAATAAGAAAAAGGAACTTCTACTTGAAGTAATTAAAATGCTTATTTGCCCTGCACCAGAATCAAGTTCACATGAAGCAATTGAGTAAATTTCTATCTTGTTGAAGTATTGGATGAGGATGCTATGGAATAGATTCTTCCTAGTGATCAGAGTGAACATTACTTAATATTAATAATATGAATGATGTCTATTTCTTTCACAACAATATGAACTCTTGTTAAATGAAAATACAGATGAATAATTTCATAATAAAAGTTTCCATACGAATTTTTAATTCCTACCTTTTCCTACCTATTGACAGTACGTATACATGTGACGCCATCTTGAAATTATGCAACAGTTAATACGGTAAATGTATTATATTCTTAAGGTCTATATATGTACCAAATTTCAGCCGATTTACTCTTCAGATAACCGAGTTATTGAACTTTTACATGCAGTAAATCTACTAATATGGGAAAGCCAGCTTCCCCTCCGACTTTCACCAACCATGGGAGAAAGAAGGTACTTGGGCCACGAAACATGCATGTAAATTTAGCTCAGAGGCTTCATTTAAGCTTGAAGACCTTTTACATGCAGTAAATCTACTAATATGGGAAAGCCAGCTTCCCCTCCGAAGGAAGGCTTACGAAGGATTTTTTTCGCCCTTAAAAATCCATGTCCTCGATCGGGTTTGAACCCACGAGCTTGGGTATAACAGTTCCATACACTAACCGTTACGCCATCGGTGGCTAAACATCGTGGCATGCGTATTGTCAAGCGTAACTGAGGAGGAAACATTCAAAATGTGACATGTTCACTTTACTCTTTTCCAATAAAAAGGAAAAAATATAGCACAAATTTTATACCTTTCTACAGCGTCTTTAACTCAACGAATACAGCGTTACTTAATGCATAGTAGCACATCACACGTTTTTACCTGGAAACAAAATTCTCGGTAAAATCAACAGAACTCAATTTTTTTCAAATGGACAAGTCACCTTTTGAATGTTTGCTCTTCAATTCTGATGTTCACGATAGTTCTTGAATGTTGTGTGTTTTGAAAAGTGTTAAACATATATTTAGGAGAAGTGCTATTATAGATGTTTTAGCACGTAGTTAATACATATTTATTATTTTTTGAAGGACGGCAAGATATATTTCATTTACCATTAAAATAATGTTATTGATAACGGAAAGTTTATTCTAGTAACAATGATTATGAAAAATTGTAAAAGTTTGAGGAAAGACATTGGATTTTCCAAAACAATTATTTCACTACAGTTCATTAAACTCCGCCTACAGTGGGCGCTGAGCGGATCGAGTAGCTCAGTAGCCGCCGTTGCCGGTCCCAAGCCCGGGTAAAGGGAGCAATGGGTCTGCAACCCATTCTTTGTAAAAACTCTCTGAGGTGCATCCTCCCAATACAAAAGCCTCGGACACGGACAGTCAACCGGAGAGGACTTTGTCTACGGATAAGGCCAATCTCAAATGGTACACGGAATGTGCAAGGTTTCAAACCGAAACAGACAGAAGTTGTAGCAGAAATAGATAAATTGAAACTGGATATTGTGGTCCTAAGAGAAACTAAAAAGAAGAGGTACGGAGAAGAAGTACTAGCAAACTACTATCACATTTGGAGTGGAGTACAAAATCACAACATGCAAAATCCGGCGTCTCGATACTTATTAATAATAAATACAGAAAACACGTTACACATTTTGAACAAATAAATGAAAGATTGATCAAAGTCGAACTAAATATTCAGAACCAATGTACAACTATCTTTGGAGTATATGGTGTTAATGACAATGCTTTAAGTGAAGAAAAAGATGCTTTCTGTAAAGAGCTTGGTGATATTGTAGAAGAAGTGAGCAAGCAAGTTGAAGTAATTGTCATTGGAGATTTGAATTGTAGAGTTGAACACCACGAGAGAGAGGTAGTTGGCCCTTTTGGAAGACAATGGCAACAGACTTGTTGATCTATGTAGGGAGCAAGAATTTGTTGTAACAAATACTATGTTTCATCATAAGGGCATACACAAATTTACATGGGAAGATCCCACAAGACAACGTAAATCAATTATAGATTTAATGATAATGAGGAGGATAGGACAAACATCATTAAAGGATGTGTGGGTTTATAGACAACCTGAATGTGCCATCAACCATCACATGGTAGTGGGAAAGGTAAGTTATACAAATATAAAAACACCGCTCCAAAATAGACAATGAGCTTATAGAGAACAACGAATCGATTTTCAAGACAGACCTCTTGAATTAGTATAATGTCAAAATGCTCTGCCAAAAGAGAGCCTTTGGGGAAGAAGAAAGAAAAAGTAAATATACGGAAAAGTTTACTGAGAATTTAGAAGAAATGAGAAAAGAAGGCATATATGAAATGGTTAAATTATAAAACACCAGAGTCAAGAGAGAAATATGTTTTGATTCGACAAAAAGTTAAAACAGGTGTAAAAATGAAAAAAAAATTGGACATACATCGATGGATCTGTAGGATACAATAAATCATCGGAAACCTGGACAATTATAAATAAAATTAGAAGAAATAATGGGTGTAAAAACATAGTACAAAGAATCCTCTCTCAAAAATGGATACACCACTACTCAATGCTTCTACAAGAAAACAGACCAGAATGTGGAAAAGAAGAAAAATAAGAGATCTGGAGGAAAGCAATTTTGAAATAACTGAGGATGATATTAAGAAGGCACAATACAAAGCAAAAACCAATAAAGCCCCAGGACCGGGAAATATAAGAATGGAGATCCTGAAATATGTCGGAGATGTAGTTGTCAAATACCTTAAGTGTCGTGGTAAGCCGGCTCGGTTCGTAAGTGCGCGAGAATGAATTTTCTAATACGTTCCGTTGTGATTGGTAGCTATTTCAAGTTCGAAAGAATTTTGGCATTTTGAGAGTGTTTGATATACGCGCGAGCTTACATCATAATACAATGTAAGTATAAAGTACATAATAATATTGAGAACGTTTATCTTAATGCAAAGAAAGTGTTCTAAAAAACGAATTCTTTGTGTCCCGTTCTGCAGTTCTCCCTTGCGGGAAGGGAATGCATTGGCAAACTTATTCCGCGCAGTAGTCGTGGCATTAGCGAGGAAATTGGAAACTAGGCAGGGAACCAGAGGGGAGGCACGATGACAGATTTAGGGGGGTCCTTCCGGTCCCTCTCTTGTCAACTTTCGTTCGCTTCGCAACTTCCAGTTGCTGGTCAGTGACGAGAAGCGCTCGACACTGAAGGAAAAATTCTCTTGTACTTTCGGCCTTTTTGTTGTTGTTTTGAGCAGTGGTATCGTGAGTAGTGCTGTCACTTTAATGTCATTGAGAAAATTTGGACGCAAATAAAAGGTTACGTGGCAAGGAAGAAAGAAAAATGTACGTTATCTGAGGTGGAAAAGCTCATGAATGAGGCTGTGGAGAGGACAACAGCAGGACAATGGCGCAATGAGGTAGGTCATATAAAAAAGGTAATTTCGAAGGCATGGGAAGACGAAGGAATTGTGGAACAAAATTTTGAAGAAATTATTTCTCTTCAATATTCGAGTTCCATTCTTTTCAAACAATCATCAGAGGGAAGTGACTCGGATATAATTGGAGTATTTCCTTCATGACAGTAATTTGTTTGACAATTAAAACTGTGTAAATAGTGTAAATCTAGTAGAAATTCTTGTGTTTGTAATGTTAGAGAACATCTCGGGGTAAATTAATGTGCTTCGCGAAGTGGAGAGCAGCATTTGACATAGGACCAAAACTACAGTTGTGACGACGACACATGCAGTCATCCACCCACTGTACCGCTTGTCTTTTTTGTCACCGCGGTCGGGCGGTCCTCGCCGCTCCTCCCCCAGCCACTCTAGCATGTGCTCAGCCGCCCGGCGTGGTAACTCCGCCGCTCCTCACCACAGCCCGCCCTCAAGTCGGTTCTTATTTTAATCGGACCACAGGCACGATCAACTGTCAGGAGGATAAAACATTACTGATATTTCGATGAATCACCGCACACAAGAATTGCAAACGTAAGTTTGGATCGTATTCGCCCTTGGTCTATTATGGGATAAATTCTACCAAAATTGCCGTGAGAGTTCATACGTAAAATGGTACAATAATTGCATTCAGAGCAAAAACAAGAAATACAAGTTTCAGGAAAGAGAACTAACAAAACATGAAATTTGTCCGAGGAATTTAAACAGCAAAGAATCCAGAGAATGTGAAAAGTGCAAGAAAAAAGAGTTTTTTGCCGAAAATTCGCCGTTTTTTCGTGCAGCATTACATAGCTTTCTCTCTACTCCGTCTAATCTAATACGATTTTTTAACATGTTTTCATTACAGGTGCCAAAGTAGCTTGGGTTCTGCAACCTGAAGCATAGAATACGGTCAGATGGAAAAGTCAGAGAAGAGATCAGAATTGCATGAAAATGCCCATAAGTAAGCCTAAAGGTCTTACTGAAGTTCTCCTAAATTCGGGTAGATGAGACTCGATAGTCCTAGAAAACAGCTCGTCTAAGAAAAGGAAAACTCTGAATAAAAACCCTGATCCTCCGAGCAGGGGGTTGAGGCAAAGGACCAGCTCCCCATTGTCGTAAAAAAAATTCAAAATGCTAAAAAGCCTAACAAGGATAAGCCGGCTGGATATTGGAAACGAACTTGGCAAAAGAAATGAACTATGAACATAAAGACTTGAAATATGCAAGGGTTTGGGGAAAAGACCTAGGAAGTAATATATGAATTACAAGAGATGGATATGGGTATCGCAGCCATGACCGAAATTAAGAAGAAAGCCACAGGGACAGAGGAAATCGGCCCATACATCACATATGGAGTGGTGTCCCAAAAGAAAGTAAAGGTGTGTTCATTGTTATTAAGAAAAAATATAAAAAGGATCTAAAAAATTGGGAAGCGATTGACGAGAGAATTATTAAAGTAAATCTTGAAAACTATGGATTTCAACCTACAACCTCGGAACAACGGAGGTTACCGAGATGACCGAGAACTACATATAACCTCGAACAGCTGTGTGCAGCAGTGCGCACACCCTCCATGTTGCTTATTTGTAGAATCTATAAGCGTTTGTTTAACCGTTTCAACACCTACAAGATAAGGAAAGCTTTATTGGTTCCATAAGCCTTATTTGTTGTTCTAGAAACACTTTTTGCCGCTATAGACCATTTTATGGGACCAATAAGCTTATGTATTCCATATCGAACGTTTATGCAACCGGCCCTTAGTAACGGTTACGTTATATTATAATACCGCAGTTGTTGCCACATACTAACACATCTCAGACATCCTTTGTAAAACTTATTACAAATCGTAGAACTTTACGTGCGAAAACGAATTCTTTGAAAGCTAATATGTTAACAGAAATTTGACAAATAAATGCGTATTTTCAATTCAATTCAACGTGGTCGTGAAACTAAATGGAAAATATTACCTGCGAGCACTACCGGATAAAATTCAGGTGTCAATACTTATCGTAATATCAAGACTTCGTGGCACATAGCGAAGTCACTGAGATCCGGTTCGATTCCGTCGAATCTCATGTGAAATTTGTTCCAACAAAACGAGTTCGGCTGCTTCACAAGGGCTAGTCCAACCCCTGTGAAGTGTCCTAAACCCTACCCCTATCATTCCTTTCTAATTCTGGCCGCTGGGTAGTGACGCAGGAGCGCGCGGTAGGAGGCGCGTACGCGGAGATGCTACCTGGCGGTCCTCTTGACAACCGACTACGACGAGACGCGACAGACAATGTTAACGGAGGATTACTCCATAAGCGCAGTAATGGGAGGATTGCTCCAAGAAAAAAAAAAAACCTGTCGAGCTAATTTAGTTCAATTGTCCTTTGTATACTAGGGCTGCACGTTAGGAGCATACAGACTAGTTTACGACTGTGGATCTGCGGCACAAAATCATGAAGGGTATTGGGAAGTGCCAGCGGTGACTTGTGCTCTCGTGAGCTTTACAGCACGAATCAGTTCATAATGGCCCCAATGTTGGATTCTACTTCTACTGGTGATGGCGCACGTTGCACAATTTATTCGTACCAGAACTCCTCCGCTCGCAACCTCCACCCGCTCGCAACACAATTCTCTATTCGACCACTAGAAGCGACGTGGTTCATGCACGTATTTTTAAGTTCACGAAACGGTGGTTTATTTCCTCCTCATCAAATGCCAGGACTCGTGCAAGGATTATTTCCTCGTACTTAGCCGGAGTAATGGCCGAAAAGAATAGTTCGTGAAACGATGGATAGCACACCATAAAACACTCAGCACTGATCGACTACTCCTTTTACAAAATTTAACAGACAGAGCGGTCTCGACTACTCTCCTCAAAAAGTTTTTGAGAGAGCTCTCCTCTTCCAACGGAAAAAATGTCCCTGCCGCGGATTCTCTTGGTTTTCCCTCGGGAGTCAATGGCAAGATTCAGTTCCTGCTCTTATCTTGAGAAATTTTCATTGGCCCTCGTGGGTTTCGCTCCACTTGACCGATGATGACGTCACGCGACGACGTCACGCGACGACGTCACGCGACGACGTCACGCGATGACGTCACGCGATGACGTCACGCGATGACGTCGCCAACGCGCCGCGTTTAACTTGGCGGACCGCGTGAACCAATGTTTCGATTCGCCCTTTCGGGTTTGGTTCGTGGGCGGGGCATATGTTCAGCTACGGCTCATTGGTAACATTTTTTTGATCGCATTAACTTGAGAATGCGGTGGAAAAACAATCTTGAAACAGAAATGTCTCCTTCATTTTTACTTTCTCGTATACGCACGTATATATGGAGTAATGTACGTAGTATAGAGAAAATCATATAATGCTGAGCGAAAAAACGGCGGATTTTCGGCGGAAAAAAATTCATTGCCGGGCTCTTGTGGCGTAAGGGCATAAAACTAGATGCTAAATTAAGAGAAAAAAATCAGCTAACTCGTGGTGTAGCCAGAATCTCTGTTTTGTGGGTCCTTGATGCCAAAAAACCCAATTGGAAGCAAAACGTCGGTCGGTCGGTCGGTCGGTCTCGGTCGGTCGGTCGGTCGGTCGGTCGGTCCGTCGGTCGGTCGGTCGGTCGGTCGGTCGGTCGGTCGGTCGGTCGGTCGGTCGGTCGGTCGGTCGGTCGGTCGGTCGGTCGGTCGGTCGGTCGGTCGGTCGGTCGGTCGGTCGGTCGGTCGGTCGGTCGGTCGGTCGGTCGGTCGGTCGGTCGGTCGGTCGTCGGTCGGTCGGTCGGTCGGTCGCGTCGGTCGGTCGGTCGGTCCGTCGGTCGGTCGGTCGGTCGGTCGCTCGGTCGGTCGGTCGGTCGGTCGGTCGGTCGGTCGGTCGGTCGGTCGGTCGGTCGGTCGGTCGGTCGGTCGGTCGGTCGGTCGGTCGGTCGGTCGGTCAACCCTACAAGCGCCTACACCACAAGTACGATCTTTCCCAAATTGAAGAATCCTATGTCGATCTGGCTCTAGTTGAATCTTTTAAATTTCGAAAAACATTCTTTAAAATTTGGGGGTACTTTACATAACGTTCCCCGAACATTTTCAAAATTTTCTCAAAAACGGCTCCAATTTTTTTCTTTAAATTTCTTGTAAGAACATAGTAAAATAAATGTATAAAAGTGCCGATTGCCACTATTAACTCTTAATATTCGAAAATTGCAAAAATTTGAATTTTTTCCCGCGTCTTCCTACAACTATAAAATTGAAGATACAGATTTTTCCTTCAAATGAAATTTGTTGTCCCTACATATCTCTTTCATTAGGGTCATGTAGATTTTTTAAAATTTTTAGTAGTTTTGATGCAATAGTGCATGCAGTATTTACAACTTAAAAAATAACAAAAACAAGATTTTCTCCAAATTTGTTCTTTAAATTTTTGGTAGGGATAGTACCAAATGCACCATATCCTATGACATAAACACCATATTGGTTTATTCATTGTTTTTTCAAAAATGACAAAAAAATTTTTTTAAAATTGCATTTGCTAGTGGAAGTACTTCAAATGAAGTTTTTCGAATACTCAATAGATTTCTGTGAAAAAGAGCTTCAAATTTCGCATTTACAGACATGTTTAATCGCCATTTTCTTAAAAACGGCTTCAAATTTTTCAATGAAAATTACTTCTTAGAACGACTTTATAGCATTCTTTAATATTCTTAAAATATAAATTAGGTTCTACTATTTGGAAACAGAAAAATTGCGAAAATTTCAAAAAACATTTCTTTGGTCCGCAATAGATGGAAGCAGTCACGAAGGAGGAACAAGACTGTACAGTACCAGTCCACACCAAGGAAATTAAAAACCTTACTACAAGAAAGTCTATGCCATTGGTAACACCACTAGTTCCTTTTCTCGTATACATACGTATATACGGAGTAATACTCGTATACGTAGTAGAGAGAAAGTTATGTAATGCTGCGGAAACTCGATTTCGAGATTTCATCGGAGATACACGATTGGGGGTTTCCTAATACCGAAAAAGTGTTGTTTTTTTTTTCAAATCGTCCGCCCGTCCGCCTACCCGCCCGTCCGCCTTTCCGTCCGTCCGTCCGTCCGTCTGTGGAAAATAAGCGCCTAAACCACACGTACGATCTTTTCCAAATTGAAGAAACCCCTGTCCATGTGGTTTTAGTTGAAGCTTTGAGAGTTTGAAAAACATTCTTTAATATTTGGGTGTACTTTACATGAAGCCCCACGGACATTTTCAAACATTTTCTCAAAAACGGCTGCAATTTTTTTCTTTAAATATATTGTAACAATAGAGTAAAATACACGTATAAATATGACATAGGTCCTATTTTCAAGGTTAACTCTAACTTTTCGAAAATTCCAAAAGTTTGAATTTTTTCGGTCTTCCTACAACTACAAAATTGAAGACATGAATCTTTCCTTCAAATGAAATTGGTTGTGCAAAAGTTAGTTCTTTCAATAAGGTCATGTACATTGTTTTGAAAATTTTAGTAGTTTTCGTGTAATAGTGCATGGAATATTTGCAATTTTAAAAAATTACAAAAACAAGATTTTCTCAAAAAAAAAAAAAAATAAACCCCCAAATTTTTTCTTTAAATTTTTGATAGGGTTAGTGCCAAAGGATCTTTATACCATGACATGAATTTCATTTTTCAATGAAAATTGCTATTTAGGACGAGGTTTTAGTCTTCTTTAATATTGCTCTATTCTTTTGTTTTATCAAAAATTTCAAAGATTAAATTTTTTTGTCGTGTCTGTCACGTTGGTAATACTTCCTTTCAAGGCGATTTCTTCACAGTATTATATTTATGAGTACGTTTGCTTAAAAAAAATTGACAAATAAGGTTTCTCAAAAACAACAGTTTTCTGTAAAAAATTAGCTCAAAATCTCTCATTTTCAAAAACACTCAAACGCCATTTTCTCAAAAATTGTTTCAATTTTTTTTGCAAACTTTTGCAAGGGATAGTAGTAATGGCACTGTTTTATATGACGTAAGTTCATTTCGGTGTATTCTTTTGTTTTTTTAGAAAATTACAAAATATTTTTTTTAATATCTCACGCCGTTAATACACTTCAATGGATTTGTATACATTATTGCATTTGTGAGTGAAAGTGCTTCAAATGACTTCAAACGAAGTTTTTCGAAATCTCAATAGATTCCTGTGAAAAAGAGCTTCTTGCATTTACAGTAATGCTTAATCGCCATTTTCTTAAAAACGGCTGAAAATTTTCAATGAAAATTGCTATTTAGGACGAGGTTTTGGCCTTCTTTAATTTTCTTAAATTAATATTTGGTTTCTGCTATTTGGAAACCGAAAAGATGAAAAAATTTCAAGAAAATGTATTTTTGGCGGCGATAGATGGCAGCAGGCAAGAAGAAGGGGCAAGACTACAGTATCAGTCCACAAAAGGGAAAGTAGAAAACTTTACTACGGGAAAGTCTGTGCCATTCTGTAGCACCTCTAGCTACTTTCTCTTATACATACGTATAAATGGGAGTAATATTCGTAGTATAAAGAAAGTTATGTAATGCTGCGGAAAATCGATTTCGAGATTTCAACGGAAATACACGTTTTGGGGTTCTTTGATACCGAAAAACTGTTTTTTTTTTTTCAAAACGTCCGTCCGTCTATCCTTCAGTCCGAGGCAAGTACAGGAAGAAAACGAGATTGGTAAATACCTTCAAACTTGTCGCAAACACCATGGCTACAAAAAAGGCGCCCGAAAAAGAATTGCCCGCACAGATATTTCTTAATGATTTGATCCCTTTCTCTCCAACGACGGTCTGCGGGTCCCTCATTTCCATTTCAAATTGCCGTTATTTTTGCTCGTTTTCGGCGTCTTTTGGGAGGCGCAAAGATCCTGCGCCGCTTGCGGTCCGGAATCTCCGGTGTGCGGCGGTCGGCCCCTTGGCTCCCGGACGCCGCGCCGCGCCGCAGCTGTCTGCATCTCCGCCACCAGACGCTTCGCTCCGCCCCCGCCCCCGCCCCGCCCCCGCCCCGCCCCGCCCCCGCCCCGCCCCCGCCCCGCCCCCGCCCCGCCCGCCCCGCCCTGTCCCGCCCCGCCCCGCCCTCGTCCCCGCCCCGCCCCGCCCCACCCCGCCCCGCCCCGCCCTGCCCCGCCCGCCCGCCCCTGCCCTGCCCGCCCCGCCCCACCCCGCCCCGCCCCGTCCCTGCCCCGCCCTGCCCCGCCCGCCCCCCTGCCCCGCCCCTGCCCCGCCCCCTGCCCGCCCCCGCCCCGCCCCGCCCGCCCCGCCCTGCCCCGCCCGCCCCGCCCCGCCCCGCCCCGCCCCCGCCCCCGCCCCGCCCCACCCGCCCCACCCGCCCGCCGCCCTGCCCGCCCTGCCCTGCCCGCCTCGCCCGCGGCCATGCCTGATGACCTCCTGTACAACCCTCCGACTCGGCCGCCCCGCCCCGCCCCGCCCCGGCCGGCGCGCGGCCCTCGGGACGACCGCCCAAGTGGGCGGCTCCGGGCGAGACGGCTGCTAATGAGGTGGTGTCGGCGGGCGATATATTGCTGGAATATGTAATGAACACTGACGCGACCCCTCAGCGATAGGATTGCGACTGTTATCGATTTCGTGTAGTACTCGCCAAATTCATTTCGCCATTCGAGAATAGTGCTGCAGGAGAATTTACTTGCAAAATTTGTTTTCCATTTTTATAAAGTTCGGGTGCCAGACAATACGGTGCAGTACTTTTTCTTCGCTGGGAGACATCTCAAATTTCATTTTATTTGGAAACTGTGAATACACTTTTTGTAATGATTATAATTAGCTATGTCTTAATTTTTAATTAACTTTATTTGATGGTGTTCCAAACAAATGTAGCTTAGATGAGACGGTTTGTGATAGATGTCATTTATTAAATCATAGTTTAATAATCAACATCATTTAATGTTGTAGCATTGAAACATCACTTTAGTTACATCGATGAGACGAGTTTATTAATAACTGAGAATGCAGATGCATAGAATCTGTATCTTACCAATAAATGAATATTATGTGTTGTTCAAGAGTTGTTATGCGTTGCTCGAGAATGGCAGGAAGTGTGGTAAAAAATGGGTGTCGAAAATTGAGAAATCGGGAAGAAACATATCTTGAGACAACTTTTTCACATCTTTAGACTTGTTCCATTGTCTTTGCTTTAAAAAGTTGACCATAATTGGAACACTAAAAAAAATAAAGCAGACATACCTATGAAATTCACTAATCCTAGAGAGGACGAAAAATATATTCAAGTATCTCTGGTTTTCAAAGTGACGCTACAATGATATCCTACTGTCCTAAAAAGCCTAAATTAGTAATTTCGCTCTGGTTCATGCATTATTCAGTAGAGTTAGACTCCACCGACAAGAAGAAAGCTAATATTATACGAACATTCAAGGAAATTTGTTCCTGGTCGACTGGTGTCGATACCATGGACAAACTGGTGCAAACATATAGCACTAAAAGAATCACTAGGCGTTGGCCTTGGGTTATCTTTTATAGTATGCTGTATATTAGTATGTTAAATACCTTCATTATTTAGAAAGATCTCCATCGTAAATATAAAAAGAAGAGCTCTTACAAGTGACGTCATTTTAGAATAGAATGAAGAAAAGCATTGCGCAACTTACGGACAAAAAATTCTTACCAGTGAATTCAGGGAAAAAGGCCAGACCAGGTGAAAATGAAAATGTGAAGACAAAAGCCGATGTAACATGTCCAAGCCACAAAGAGAGAAAGATAAGAACTCTATGCATTAAGTCTAAAAAAATGTTTGTAATGAGCATTAGCTTACTACTTACAAAAAAATATGTGGATGAAAATCCCTTTTTCATTGTGTCAGAAATGTTTAGGTTTTTTTTCTCACAATAAAAACAAAGTTACTATGCAAAAATAAATTGAAGGATATTTCTACATTGTTTCTATTTATTTCTTAGCTATAAGAATATTTGTCCTGTAATACACAAAATGGTTTATTTTTAGCATGGGTCCTTCTCGTAACAAATATTTGAGATATTACTAAGGCTAATTAGTCTAATAAAAAGCATCTAACAAAAATTTCACTTATTTATGTTAACATAATAGCCGGCCTCGGTGATTGGGAGTATGGAGGAAAGTTCCAGTTCTCGAAGATGCTCGAGCCACACGTTGGAGCACGTGGGCGTTTTCCCCACGTGGGTGTGATTGACGTGACACATTACCAAGTCGCATCTGACACATCCCATTCAAAATAATCTAGCATACGCTCCATCATCCTCATCATTTTCACCATTCACCCTTACACCATTTCCATTCATGATATTCGATTTACAGAACGGCACACCACTTCTGTGGAAGCCTAATAGAAAAAAGAGGTTTGAAAGACGAAAGTCTCCTCAATGGTCTACTAAGATCAGTAAGAAATAGAAAATTCATCGTTTTTTTGTTAGTTATTTTAGGTCGCATCATCTAGGTCATTAGCGACCACTATTGATGTTAAAGTTATGGTAACTGTGAAGATGAAACGATATGGTGATTGATGATAAGGGGTGAAAGGAGGAACACCATTACAACCACGCCCGAGATGGGACTCGAACCCGCGACCGCTTCGGTCCGAGATCACTACGACACTACTGCCTAAGCGATCTCGGCCACCGGACGGCCAAAATTCATCGTTATTCATCTTATCTCATCAAAAAATTCATTCATATCTGAAAATAATATTTGCAAACGCATAAAGCCTATTGCATCAATGAATAACTTCAGGATCACAGACGCAATGCGTGTGAGCTGGTGAAGTGGCTGATCCCCAGTTCCTCGGTTGCTGTTATCATCAAAAGTTATCATCGGTAAGCCATCGGAATAGATGGATAAGTACCATTCATATTTCTGTGAACTACGGGATCCATAGCTGCTGGGCCTTGGGATACATAGCTATTTTCTGTGCCAATTTAACAATCATGCGGATATGAATCAGAATGCAGATGACTCGACGCACTACTCTTTTTACCGCATTGCAAACTCTTGGGATTTGGGATTATGCCCATTAAAATAGTAAATATTTCAAATGGTTGGTATACATTGCTCATAACAATTATCTGATGTACGTTCTTGAAACATGCTTAGTGGAGACCTAATGCGCATTTTCGCGGGGTAATAAGTTGTTTCTTCTTTCAGTGCCACGCTAAATAAATTACTTTTTAATAATTTAAAAGTAGTCATTTTAATTAGAATACACTCTTTTTTTCTCATAGACAGGTCAAGAAAGAAGAAATATTTTAATAAACGGTTCATAAAAATGAAAAATGAAGTAGTTTCTAAGTAACAAGTGCTACAATAAATTAATCATTTTGCTAGGAAATTTTAGATCAAGAGTCCCAACAACCATATCCTGGGTGTGGTTAACCAAATTTCCCAACAGCTGAAGTACCCGGCGTTGCAGGGGATTTAGTACAGTAAATTATTTGTTAGAAGAAGGACTTCCATTTGTTCATGTCCTGCGGCGGAGTCTACGTCTATCTATTCTATTGTATCCCTCTTCTGCCCTGCTCCGTCAAGTTAGCCGTGTCTTGTTTTGCACCCTATTTGGAAATTTTCGGTCTTCCTCACCACGAAAAAAGTTTACATTTTTCTTATTAGACAACAGCTCCGTAACATTCCTCCGTTATAATAACAATCAACACATCTAAACGGCAAAATAAAATGCTTGTACTCACGTATATTGCTTTTATAAATATTAAATATTATGCCAACACTTCGAATAAATTGCCACATTGTGAAACTAACACATTTTTATATTTTTTTCTTCTCTCGCATTTATAAAGAAAGATTTAAATTGTATCTCCTGCCAACTTGAAGGGACTTACTGTTTTAAGCGGAGAATAACATGGGAGAGTCCTTGCACGGGTATGCTAGTAGATAGATCCGGAGTAAGTGATGAATCATAATCATAAAAGTAAATGAAAATACTTGTATATATGCTGAAAGATAATTGCCAGTTTTTATAATTATTTTGAAGACGACAAAAATATATGTTTAAAGTCATATGTGCTAGTAACATGAAGTTGTGTAGGTAAATCAATTCATCATACCATTGTAACATAAGAACAATAATGATCCATCAACATTACATTATGTGTACATAATAAATTGACGATATACTGAGCTACTTAACAAAGCAATATTAGCTTCATTATTTTAATTGGTTTATTTAAGGTCGCTTCAACATCTAAGGTCATTAGCGACCACTATTGCTGTTAACGGTATGGTAACTATGTGGATGAAACGATATGGTGATTGATGATAAGGGTGAAAGGACGAACACAAATACAACCATGCCCGAGGCGGGACTCGAACCCGCGACTCCTCGGTCCGAGATCACTACGACACTACTGTCTTAGCGATCTCGGCCACCGGGCCGGCTTAGCTTCATTATTTTATGTGAAGTGCTAGATACTATGGAGCTTGAAAGGTGAATAATAGAAACAAGAACTCGCCGATTTTTATATCTGGGAGTCCTTGGTTTCTATTATGCATGTACATTGGCATTCTTTACCACTTCAGTTGCGTCTTTCTTACAACTCTTCCATAAACGTTCAAAACTAACAAAATACTAATGTTCACAAAGAAACATTACAAAGCCTTATTCAAACAATACCTTCAAATACTACAGGCCTAACATCTACGTCATTAGCTACTTGAGTATGTAGACCGACTAAGAACGTGTACAACAGCCATCTTGCTTTAGTTTATGTCATTTAGTTTATTTATTATTTCCTCTGTGCCGCAGTTATCGACTTTATATTTGAATTATTACGGTACTTAAAATTCAGAATATGGGTTTTAAATGGTGCGATCCCAAATGTCGGGAAAATTATGACTCGAGACGAGGAACCGAGAACCGGTGTTTTCGTTTCCGGTTGCGAAAGAAATGGACATCTCCCAAAAGAAGACGAAAGATTCTACCAAATCAGTAATACAAGGTAAGAAAACGTTTGTAACTGATTTCAGAACAATAATGTGGTAATAATTTAAAATAAATGACTAAGGGTTGAACAATTTCATTAAATTTTTGCAGGTTTGTGAAGTCCATTTTGGCCCAGAGGACTCTTGCGTGGTGTGATGAAAACGCAAAGAAACTCCAAGTATAATTAGGAAAACCCAAATTAAAACATGGTGCAGTGCCGTCAATATTTTTGAATTGTTTTAAATATTTATCTTCAGCAGTAACATCAAAAGAGAGTGTAGAAGAAATTCGAGAAAGATTTAAGTATCAAAATTTGCAATGCTTAATTAATGACGGCCTTCAATTGAAAGGGAATGCTAGAATAAATTTTGTCTCGAATATTTTAAGAATGTGATCATCGAAATGTTCCATTGGGTTAGAGAAGTGAAAAGTGCCACATTTCGTTTAATGTTGCAAGAAAGATAAATTTTCTACTGTAAATTATTGATTTGTATTGGTTTGTTTTGAATATATTAGAAACTGGTGAAACCACTTTTGGGATTCCTTGTGTTTGTGTTGAAGTATATTCTTTAATATGTTTCCTTATCTCTTTCCCATTTCACACATTTTAATATTGATATTGCGACTTTGGGAAAGAGATATGAATCTGTTTAACTTACATAATGCTGGAATCTTTAGGTAAGTAATAATATTCATGCATTAATAATTACAGTAAGTAATGAATTTGCTATATTTATATAATCGATAAATGAAACATAGAGCTTCAATGAAAATCATATAAGTTAATTAAAGTTTCTTTTAAAAAGTGACCGAGACCTCAGATAAAACTAAAGTTTCGGTAAAAATAAATTATAATATTTAGGATTGTTATCGAAAGTATACTTTATATTATGGATATTTAGCTTAAGCTAATTTTCACTCGTATTAAATAGCACACTTGGAATAATGTATTGTCATTGAAAGTCCAGAGAATCTAATGTATTAAATAGTATGCACTTCATTGATGTTTATTGTTGCACTACATTGATGTTTATTGATGCACTACATTGATGTTTGTTGATGCACTACATTGATGTTTGTTGATGCTCTATATTGATGTGATTATTTCATAAGACATGTCCTAAATAAATCATCCGTTTATATTAAATAAGTCATTTTATAATCAGCTGCGGTTTGTCGATTTTTAAAATTGATATATTGACTTGGAAAATGAGTTTTTGTGCAAAACTACGTGTTCGAATCAGCCGTAACCTTCAAGTAGCGGAACGAAAGGCCTAGATGCGCCGACATCACAGATGTAGTTGTTAGGCCTTTAGTAATATAAGGTATTGATTCAAACCTCAAGGAGTTTTGTAATAACTCTGGACATTGATCAAATCAGTGGTAGATCTCAGAAGTCATCCTCTGGTGGCGCGCAGCTAAACTATGACATTGATGCAGTCTTCAATATGTGATGTAAAGCTAGGCGAAAAATGTCCAGAGAAGTAATTATTTGTAAAAATTTTTTTATATTTTGTTTTTAATTTGGTGCGTCCACATCATGACGCAACGCGTCTCTAAGCCCCTTATGGGGTGTTGAGCGCATTATTTTGGAGTAATCCTCCGTTAATTACCAAGTCAAGTCTCGTCACGTCGCAGTCAGTCAGTGCCTTTTATCCCTTCGGCCAGGGGCTCGACGACGTTAGATCCCGGGGTTCCTGGCCGGTCACCCGACCACGAACCCGCGAGTCTCGAATGCGCTTAACCTTCGTGACTTCACGGAGCGTAGTAAACGCATTCGGCTAGCGCCCCGGCTAATTTGTAAATATTGTACGGTAATATTTTGTAAATATATTACGGTTTATGGTTGTAAATCAAAGCCTATAGTACTCCAGATCTTTAAAGGAAGCTAGCACAAAAGTTTCATCGGCTTTGGCTCAGTAGGTTAAGAGATTATCGCGCTGTAAGACAACGCACTTCTGTCTTTATATACTAGGATGGAGTATATCGTAGATACAGAAGATATAGATATAGAAGTATAGTTATAGATATTGATATAGAGTTTATAGAGTATAGATTTCCGCGGACTTAATTATTCGACCACCTGTTTCATAACAATATTGAAACGTTGGAATTCCTGTTTTTCACTTCACTATTTATTTAATCTTATAAAATTTACTTGGAGCTCATCTAGCTCTATATAACAACAAACTCCGAAATAGCTGTTTGTTGAAGTTGATTTTTGTAATTTAATCTTCGTTCAAATAGGAAAATTATTACTTTATCCGAAGACATACGTTAAAATATTCAAATCAAATAAATTTACCGACAAAAAGAAATTCATCAACTTCACTTCAATTACTGCACATATTCCTTCCCTTCATGAACTTGGAATCCATCGATTTCAAAGCAAGTTAAGACTCGTTGAACACACATTAGATCTACATGAAGGGCAGAAATTCAGACCCATGATAAAATTCAAAACATGAAGAACAGATTTAGGACTATAACATATGTCGGTTACTACCCTTGGATTAACGCACAAATAATTACCTACAGAACAGGATATCGAACCAATAAGAAAATATTATATTACGTTACCACTATTCTATACTTAAAAATACATTTTCAGCTGTTATTCATTTCGTTTTCATGATGCGAACGAGAAAAGAATGAAGGGAAATTTTAGCCTGTTCTGATTATTTTTACGAAATTTTAAAAACTCACTATTTTCCAAATTGAAAGTACGCGTTCACTCAAACTCACATTCCAAATTCACGAAGATTCTAATACAGGAAAAGTCTTTAGCTTTCGAATTACATTCCTTTTACATACCTTAAAATTAGTCTATCCCATTGGTTACACTCGTGGAAAATCGACTGGGGACAGAGAGTTGGCGCAGTCCCGCTGCTGTTGAACACTTCATCAGATCATTTTAAATGAATATTTTCCCACTTGACGCTGTACTCGTTTTTATCGTTTATACGTTCCTTTGAATGCAAAAATTTGAGGACGATATATAATCCTTCATTTTTGTCACAATAACAACGTTCGACTTTTCGTTTATGTCCAACAACACCATTCTCATTTTGAAGACACATTCACGCCAGAAAAATAATCCCTTGCGCTCTGCCGAGCGCTGCGAGCGACTCTGGCGAGAGACGAAAGAACCTCGCTGGCGGAGCGGCAGCGCGGGGACAATGGGTCGCAAGTCAGGCGTATTATCGCAGCGGGGCGATGCCACCCTCAGCCGGAAGCGCCGAAGCGTCCACCAATCGCCCTCAATCGCCCTCAACCGCCCTCAGTCGCTCCTGAATGGCGCCGTCGCCCCGGTCGCCCTAACGAGCGGCCGAGCGCTAGCGTCGCGCTCCGGTGGCCACCACGCCAATTAACCGGAGTGTGCGCGTCCGTTGTTTTTCGAAAAGCCGCTCGTGCGGACATGACGTTTCCGGCTCAAGTCGCAGTTCACCACCTTGCTGCGACCTCCAGATCGGCTCAAGGACACTCAGAGAGCGATTGCGAAAAAAAGGTAGTGAAGAATCTGGTGTTAAGTTGACTGGTTTCATAGACTTTTCGCTTTTTCCAGTATCCAATTCGAAAAGTAGTTTAGCTAATTAAAAATTTCAGACTTATTGAAAATTCTCTGAAATAGTACTAGACTTACGGACTTATAGAGTATAAGACAGGAAGTGAAACTAATTGAAAAACGGAACCCTGATTTTATTCAGAACATATCATTTTCGTGTAAAAATGTACTAATTTTATCTGAAATCAGTTATTGTGAAAATATATTATTTGTCTTTAACCGTAGGACTTTTGTACGTAGGCCCGCCAAGCTACGCACCGGGAAACATTGTAAGTTACATTCAAATGACCAATAAACGTTTCCGAAGAAGGTTATCATAAAAAAATTTATATAATATTCTCTTATCATCAATCCACACATGAAAATAATTGTTGCCTTAAGAAAGCATGATAAGACACACATTTATTATCATAAACATTTAAATTTTTCTTCCTCTTCTTCCCAAGGCGATGTAGTCTATTTAGGACCTTGGCCTGACGTCTGCAAACTATCGTAGTCTTCGAGATAATGGGAGATTTGTCATTTGTCAGTGATGATCCCGGACCCGAGAATAAGAGTGTGGACTGGATGGACAAGGAAGGATCGTGGTCATTCAAAGCTTGTTGTTTAAGATCGTTTTCTGTATTGAAGAAGGAACTTTAAGTATAGAAACGACACGTCAGGCATACTTACTGCTCGAACCACCTGCTTAGGTGGTCTCGAAAATGGCCTCAACCTGCGGACCTCCCGGGCTATAAAGTTTCACTTGCGGACTCATGAACTATGTACAGTGATGCACATGGTCAACACATTCGCTGACGCTCATTAACGCAACTGTTTTGTATAATAAATTTTACCAGCTCTAAACCGGCGGCTCAGGGCATCAACTCATGTCCCTGCAGTGCTTATGATCGGGAGGTCCTAGAATCGAGTCCCGACGATGGCAGGATTTTCGACACTATCTCTCCAGCTACGTTGAATTCATTAGCTGTCTGGAGGATAATTCTAGTGACTGGCTGCTCTGATCGGTAGTTTTCCGTGTTTTTTTTTATCAACACCAGGGGAATGCCGGAACAGTACCCTAACAAACGGGTCACGCACGTGTGCATTACCTCTACGCCATGGAAACGGTCTGACTTTTGAATTCGGGCCGAGACTTAAAAATCTAATCTTTCATACTAATATTTTCTGCATGCAGTTTTCTAAAATTCAGAGAAACAAGCATACCTGTGCGAGAACTCTCGCATTTTAAACTCCACCCTCTTCTCTATCCTTCCATTTCCATTTTAAGTGGGAAAGTTGTTAACGAAACGTATTTATTTAAAAATGTATAAATGTAACTTCCAATTTACTTATTGAATATCAAATAAAAATTAAAAATAATAAAATTGATGTTTGAGACAAATTTTGAACAAATTTGAACACTGTAATTTCTTAAAAACAACCTTTGAAGTAATTAGATCCTTGTTTAACAGTTAGCTCTTCACTTTCATTGATATTCACAAAAATATTAGAAAAGTTTTTTACTTTCAAGAAAGCTACGTAAAGTTGTCTGTGCAAAAATACAGGATCGGGCAAGTACAACTTTACTCTTTGGAAGATTATTTAACTACCAAACTGAGAGGTACACTCGTGGAATTCAATCGCCTCGAATATCAGTCATCGTCAGTGTAAACATAGTGACAATTATTGTCAGAGTAAACATTACAAAATTAGCAATTCTCAAAAAATGTACAGTAGGCACATGCATCTTCATATGGAATAGAAAAGCATAATACTATGTCGATTAGATAGCTTTATTTGTCTAACCTTTTTTTTCGTAAAACCCTGACTGCACTGAGCAAGAGATGCCCACTGACATGTGGTCCGTTTTGATCGTGGTTCCTTCTTCAATTGAGTACACAGCCCTCGCAGAAACGGTAAATGATCAGCTGCACTACACGCATAAAAAATGTTCTTCGGTATCAAGTAACAAAATATTTCTAGCTGCTGCGAGAGCGAATCTTGAGTTAATGATTATGCAAATAAATCTCGTCAGTCGGCGCAAACCACGATGTACACAGAGAGTGTAATCGTAAGATGAAGGAATCTAAGCCTTGTAAGGGTGACGTCACAAACAAAGACGATCTCCAGCGCCAACGCCTTATATAGGTGGAATTGGGCAATATCCATAAGCGCCGGACCAAGCAAAATGTAATAGAATGTCGAATAATATCTCATTCTGTAGATTACAGAACGGGAAACGTTCCTTTGAGACCTTTGATTTCAAAATTTCAGTCTTTAAGACCCTAAAACGCTACATTTAGGAGTTCATGAACGATATAAATTAAACTAGAGATGCAACAGAATGCCACAGACTTTCTCATAGTTACGTTCTCTAATTTCCTTGGTGTGGACAGGTACTGTACAGTCTAACCCCTCCTCCTTGCCTGCTGCCATCTATCGCCGCCCGGAGTAAATTTTTTTGAAATTTTCTCAACTTTCCAGTTTCCTAAGAGTAGAACCGAAATATTATTTTAAGAGTATTAAAGGAGGCTAAAAATTCCTTCTAAATAACAATTTTCAGTGAAAAATTTGGATCCGTTTTTAAGAAAATGGCGTTAAGCGTTACAACAAAAACGAAATTTGAAGTTCTATTTCACAGGAATCTATTGAGGTTTCTAAAAACTTTATTTAAAATCATTTGAAGACTTCCACTGACAAATTCAATAATATATACAAACAAAAACGAGCATATTAACGGCATGAGAGATGTTTAAAAAACTACATTTGTTTAATTTTTGAAAAAAACAAAAGAATATTGTGACGTAATGGGATTAGACAACTCCATAACGCCACCATCAGCTACGAAAAGAAGCCCACGAACAGAGAGGAGTAGGGTACGCGGCGGAGCGATGGCTTGTAAACGCGCCATCTACTCACAGTTTTTCGAACTCTGACGCCCGAACTAGCGAATAATGTTTTACGGGAGGTCACGAAAAGAGGAGAATATTCACCCCTCCAAAAAGTTCCCCAGGCGCGAGTACCATAAGTATCGCGGCGCGCCTCGGAGGAGCTCTCTATGATTGCAGCAGCGACGGCGACTAGACTGAGTTCCGATGGCGATTGTAACTTGATAGCATAGGAGTTTATGTTAACTTGGTAGTTAAAAGTTAGCTTGAGAAGCGTATCAACGAAAGTGATGTAATTGAGAAGTGGAGTGCACGAACATTCTTCGCATTCACAATATTTGAGAGAGCAAGCGAAGTGATTGACTTTGAAATAATTTCAGATTTGTAAAATTCGCGCAGAAAAACATTAACTAAATACAGCATCTTATATTGCGCGCTGAGATCACAAACGCCCAAAGTGTGGTAGGTAGGCCGAGCATTTAAAGCATAACTTCAGCAACATTAATTATTCGAGGCTGGAAGCGCGAACAAACTTGTACGAGGCGCGGCAGAATAAGAAGGACGACCCCAGGAAGAGAGAAGCGTAGAGGCGAAAGATTTGGACTGGAACGAGAATCGTACGAGTCCGGAGAACGGGAAAAGGGTGTGGAAATTGTAGGCGTATCGGAGTCGAGGGAAGGAAACTGGTAACGTCGTGGGACAGGAAGCAGAGACGGGTGGCAACGCGAAACTGCGAGCGGCAGAAAATCCCCAAGGTTACCTACAGGCGAGCGATGCGGAGCTGTTGAGGTGAAAGAACTGGCAACTTTTATGCGGCGATCAGTTGGGGAAAGAGAATAGCAGTAAATACACAACAATTCGTGTTAAAAGTGAGTGAAAAATCCAGAACAGGTGGGAGAAGTATTCCGAACGATGTGAGTGGCCGTTTCAAGTTCATTTACTGCGCGTGTTATTGAATTCATTCAAAGAGGCCATACTTTGTACAATTTTACTTAAATAATTCATGATTTTCACCTGTTGTACAGTTGATATTATCTGTAAAAGTCATAGTTTATTGTATTGTGTTAAAAGTAATTGCTTTTTGTGATATGTAAAGGGGACAGATTTAAGTAACGTGTAAGTTACGTTTTATTGTTTTTCTCTTTAAAGTTCACAGGGTTATAGTGAGTGCGAAGCCCAAGGCTAGCACCTGTGAACGGGATACCTTAGAACAAGTGTAAAACTCATTTTAAAAGCCGTGCACGGAAAAACTAGAGAGTAGAAAGAGTAAAATAATGTAGTAGACAAAAAATTCAGAAAGAGGAATGAGCAAATTGTGAATTGTATTTGGTGAAAGTGTGTTCAGGCAGTCGAGGTGACGCCAATTTTTTGTTTTGCCTTGTTATCTGTTTTTTTCAGTGACCAACTATTTAAAGTGCTATTATATAATTGTGCCACTGTACATTTTCATTGAATAAATGCTCATTTAATTCGTATTTTATATGATTCATTGTGTCAAGAGTTCAGACCTTCCTTATACCCAAAAGATCCTGGTTCCTGAGAATTTTAAGCTCTCTTCACGAGTATTCATACTATCACGCTCTCCCCACGTGTGGAAGGTAGTAGGTGGGTGTGTTAAAATATACAAAAATGAACTTTGCGTCATATTAAACTGTGCAATTAGCACTATCTATTGGAAAAATTTGAGGAAAAAATTTGGAGCTATTTGTGAGAAAATCTTGTTATTGTAATGTTTCAAAATTGCATATATTTCACGCACTATTGCACGAAGACTACTAAAATGTTCATAAAAGTCTACATAAACTTAATGAAAGAACTACTTATGGACAAAAATTTCATTTGAAGGAAAAATGTGTCTTCAATTTTATAGTTGTAGGAAGACGCGGAAAAGCATTCAAACTTTTGCAGTTTCGAAAATTGAGAGTTAACCGTGAAAATGGGACATATACAAGCGTTATAAATGTATTATACTCTATTCTTACAAGAAATTAAAAAAACAATTGGAGCCGTTTTGGAGAAAATTTTGAAAATGTCCAGGGTTCTTCAGGGGTTTCAATTTGAAAAAGATCGTAAGCATTGTTTAGGTGCTAGCAGTGCTCACAAACGGACAGACAGACAGGCGGATAGACAGGCGGACAGACAGACGGACAGACAGACGGACGGACGGACGGACGGACGGACGGACGGACGGACGGACGGACATTTTGAAAAAAACACTTTTTCGGTGTCAGGGGACCCAAAAACGTGTATTTCCGTTGAAATCTCGTAATCGATTTTCCACAGCATTACATAACGTTCACTATACTACGTATATAGTACGTATGCATACGAGAAAGTAAAAATGCTGCCGAGTGTTGCGGGTCGCATTTGACACTATTTAGTTGCATTTTTTAAAACAAATCTTTCACATTTTTAAAGCCAAAATACAATTCTTTACGTCTCCGTGAAATTCTCTTTCTTTAGAGACCTCTTTAGAGACCCGGTTAGTGGGAAACCCCACTAGCCGACGGTACGTCGGCGCTGGATCTCGCCATCCACCAGACAGAAGATCACCGCCATCTCCCGAGAAAATACATGCACTACAATTACGGGAGTAATTACAAAGCCGTTGACGCGCACGGAAACACGAAAAATTCGATCTATTAAACGGTGCGTGTCACCATCTTGAGGGAATCGCGCACTGTAGGTCAATTCAGATGGGTGCGATTCACTTCCCCCGGCTCCACCGCCGTCAGGCACCCGCCACCCGTCAGCCACCGGCCGCCGCCGGAGCGCCACCCGCTGAAAGATCGATAGAGGCACGCGAAGAAGCTGCCAGCACACGCGCTGCCATGCAGGGTAACACCCCCCACAATAGAAATCCAAACCTTCAGAAACTGTTCAACGTAAAAGTTTCCAGTAGATTTACCTTTCTCAACGAACAATTACCTGGGAGACCAACCGAACAAAACCGGGAGCGGTGACTCAGAGTATTTTCTGATGTCACTGCAGTGCCTCTGTCCGAGAGGTCCTAGGTTCAAGGTTCGACGGTGGCAGGATTTTCGACATAGCTTTTCTTCTAGGTCAAATTTAGTCGTTGTCTGGCGGAGAATTCTAGCGGCCGGATGCTCTGATCGGTAGTTTTCCGTGGTGTCCGATCAACACCAGGCGAATGCCGGAGCAGTATCCTAGCAAACGGGCCACAGACCGCGCGCGATCTTTCCTTCCACTTCCTTATCCTATCCACTCCCCTTACACACACTTACACTAACATGCACTACACTACCACACATGCCAGGAGACCGGTTGGGGACTTAAAACTTCTCTCGGCTGGGGCGGTGCCCCGTTTGTGGGAGATACCTAGTTGGGAAAACCCCGTTAGCCGACGGTAGGTCGGCGCCGGATCTGGCGATCCAGCGGGGGAAGACCACCGCCACCTCCTGGGCGAAAACACGCACTGCTCTTACGGCACTAATGACTATAGTAGTTGACGCGCTCGGAATCACTAACAATCAAATCAATCAACCGAACCCAATGAATGAAATTCCACCAATATTTATTACTGTCACAAGCAATCACGCAGAACTCATTTGCGATATTATAAATAAAATATCTAATACCTTTACTAAAGAATTCAAGACCAACACAGTTAAAATTATATTCGAGCCACATAAGATTTTCGTAGAGATGTAAAGTATATCATTGAAACTAATAATGTAATATCTTCAGTGATCCCTAAAATTATTCAATAGTGATAAAATTTTTACCTATCAATCACCGAAGAAGAAATATTTTGCAGCCATAATATCCCTTTTGAGTCAGTCATTAAAGTAAGTAAACTAATGAGGGAAAATATCGCAATTCCTATGACAGATGGGTAGTCTAGTGGTAAAGACAAAGTAGAAACAGTCCTACAGATGAAGAACGTCTGCAACTCAATAGTTAAACCCGAAAAAAGGATGAAAACAAAATGCTTGAGATACTTTGATTTCGGACATACCCATAACAACTACGTGCGCATTTTGCACCGACACCATTTCACTGAAAAAGGCATCGCGAAAGGTGATAATCCAAAATGTAAAAACTGCAATGGAGCTCATGGTGGAGACCTTCGATCAAATTAATACACATTCTATAAAAAACTGACAGACAAAAGGCAAAATATTCCATCTTAGAAAATCAGACCAACTCCTTCAGCAAGGCCATAACCTTTACTAAATCCCATAAACTTTCCTTCGCTCCCACAAATAATGGAAAAATCACATTTCCTCCAAACAAACTTCAACTGTCAAACCTACCCACCGCGCCTCAACACTACCAAAAAGCAAACAGTTAGCTCAACAAACAACAATAATCTACCATCAACAATAACTCTACCTCACCTGTACAGAACATTATTCACTCAATTACTTACGTACCAAGCCTTAATGATTCCAACAATAATATAAATCATCGAAAACTCAGTAATATCGTACTTGGACAACAAATAAAGCCAACCTCCTTAAAAACGTGATCATAGACAATTGGAATTCTAGTAATATCTCAAATAAAAAATTACAACTATTGCATTTCCTCTACCAAAATCCAGTAGATGTTGCTTGGATAATAGAAACTCGCCTCAATATCTCAATCAGCTTTTCAATTTCAGGTTTTAAAATTTTAGAGATTTGACAAATTAAACGATCAAGAACGGGGAGTACTAATACTAATAAAACAAAATATTTCAGATTATCAGCTCATTCCAACACCGTCTCCTGGCGTCAGAAGAATAGGAATTAAAATTTTATTGAATAATAACATTGATCTCAGCATACAAACCTCCCCAAATTAGAATAAGCAATGACAATTTATCAATCTTGTTACAATTATCCAGCCCATAATCATTATAGGAGACCTCCAAGCTAAGCATCACTAATGGGGTTGCCGATCCACCAACTCTGCAGGCAACTAACTTCTCACGTAATCTACAATCTCAAATCTCCTTCCTTATTGCTGCTCCTCCGGATCCTAGGCGGAGGTCGGAAATATTGCAGTGGAACCAGTTGTCCTGAGCCCTTTCAGCTGGTGCCGCCATCCGAATTCCAGTCTCGCGTCGTTGGGCCATCACCGAACCTTCTTTCTTCGTCCAATGAAGTACTTCTCCAAGAAGTAGCTCGCTCCACGCGACTCTGTTGTCGCGGATAGGGCGGTGCTCCCCAGTTAGGAGATACCTGGCCAGGGAAAACAGTGCAAGCCGGCGTATAGGTCGGCGCCGGATCTCGCCATCCAGCCGGGGAAGATCACATCCATTTCCCTCGATAAGACATGGGAGCTCCCGCTTGTGGAACTAATGACATTAACAGTTGACGCGTTCGGAAACACTATTCAAACAACGTAGCTCTCTGTCGAAGGAGCTCATGAATTCACGTTGCTCTGGGCCCGCATGAGAACATAGACAAGTTCAGCCGAGTTTCTTCCTGAACTCACGATTGCTGCTCTGGCGGCATGGGCAAAGCCGGCGCCAGAGTGCGGATAAAAGACTGCTCTTCTCGGCCTGTTGCCAGGAGTGGGCAGGGGCTCAACCAGTGAGCCGCTGGTCCGTCAAGCACCACAGCACAAACCCTTGGGCCCCCTATCGGCTCTACTCAGAATCGGCGCTCGATCTGCACTTGACGGCGACGCGCGTGGAGGCATAGCCCGCTCGCGGCTGGCAGCCGAGGCCACTCGACTCCCCCAAAGTATGGGTGGTCCTTCGAGCGGTCTCATTACGGCAGCTTTCAGATACGCAGGACTGGTGGAGGAATGATGTAGCTTAAAGTCGTATATTCCATTCTGTAACGGTATTAATGTTTCACTCTATAATGCCCACTTGTAGTTTTTTTTTGCAGATAATTAAAATTTTAAGGTAAATCTTTCAAAACTAGTATTCATACAGCAGCACAGTAATTCTTCTATTAATTGAACCGGTTCAAAACTATAATATCTATCTTCTATCCTTCTAACACTACACTCTACTCTTGAAACACTCATAAGGAAACAAAACCTAAGATAAAACAATGTAGGCTTTGTTAGTCACCGAGGAACCTTCAAGGAGAATTCTTCGTCCGAGACCACATCGCCACTGAGGATGTCTGCCGTAGTTGCGGACGAAACGTCTGGAAATATGTTTTCCAATGGACCACGGCCCTTCAGCCCGGAAAAAATCTTTGACTAAAACCTAAGATATTCGAGATAAAATTATATAATTAATTTTTGGAAAGTGAAAACGTTTATAACAAAATGAGGCATCCATTAACTTCACAGTAATGTTTGATGATACTCCTTTTTCCCAATCAGCCGCCTCGGTGGGGTTGGTTGCTGGCGTGAAGCAGGATTATCTTTGGACGTCATATGAGGTTGGTTGATAACGAAGAAATGCTTCTAGTACGAACTGACATTTATTATACAATATACATGTACAATGTATATAATGTATAGGTGTAATAAATGTATTGTACAACATTTATTAACATACAAAATAAGATAGTAAATTAAATTACACAATGGGAAATGCTATCTGAATAAGTATACTAAGTTGACGGAGATTCCTTTTTTTCCTCGGAGACCTCCTTTATTTCTTCATATAATAACGTCAACAATATCTCATCACAATTCTCGCAATCTTAAATTCAAGAGTTTGGGAATCGACATCAGCCGAATGTGGGGCGTGTATAAGCACAGGTGGTTCCGATAGTTATCGGAGCTCTCGGATTAGTTCCGCAAAATTTTTATTAGAACATGACTAAACTCCCAGGTCATTAAAATGAATGGAAAGTGCAATTTATTGCTTTATTTGGAACAGTCCATATTTTGAGCAAAGTATTTGTAATATATCATTACAAGTAACGATGAGTATAAACAAAGTAATTCGTAAACGAAAGTAAATACCACGATAGCAACAAAGGAGACGAACGAGTTGCAAACATGTATACAGTGATATAAGAGAATGTGCATGTAAACAACAAAGGGGAAAATAAAGAATGTAGTGACAAATTTAAGTGGAATGGACACGTGAGAAAATTCCGTCGGGGAATGAAAATATTTTAATGTGTTTCGACAAGAACCAAGAAATAGATGTATGAAATGCGTAACAGAAGTGACCAATGAGAATTTAGATAATATTCGAGTTATCGAATGAGATACGCAGCAGAAACGTATTGGTGTGCTGGTGCAATGTTCTAAAAACAGTCGACAGGTGAGCAAGATAAACGAACGGAGAGACGAGGTATAGATCCGGTGATGGTCGGAGGTAGAGACGAGGCGGATGATTTTTCGTAATTGTTGAAGTCGGGACTTATAATTTTAACGCAATAGTGGTCAACGCAGAAGATTGCGTTATGAGTTAGGAAGGATTGTTTGACTAAATTTATCAGGGAATTTCGGAAGTAAATTTGGAAATATGAGTACGCCTATAAAATACGAACAAGATGGAGAAGGAACGAACCGGGTGCAATGGTCCAAGATGGAGAAGGAACGAACCGGGTGCAATGGTCAAGAGTGCTGCCTTCCTGCAACAGGAAAGTGAACAACGGGAAATTCTATTCAAAAATGAGATAATGTAAGAAGATCAAGTCTTGTTTAATTTGATTAATTAATTTAATATTTTGAAAGAAGTCAATGGCCATGCATGTATTCAGGGAGGGAAATAGAATAATAAAAGATACACAACAACAATGAGGGATTAAGAATTACATTTTGTTAATGTTGTTTTGGGTTTGGATTTTGTTTATCAACTGCTCTATAATGTAAACATGCACATATTTGCAAAATACAATAGAATATGACATTTTCAAAGTAAGTATCATTATTTCTGAGTATAGAAAGAAGTTTTTCAGATCCCACATAAGAAATTATAAATAATCACATACGTCAAATTTCACTGCCGAGATATAACAATAATAATAATAATAACAATAATAAAAATAATAACAATAATAATAACATTAACAACAACAACAATAAAAATAATTAATAACATTAACAACAACGATAATAATAACAACAACAACTAATTCCTCTAACAAGTTCAAATAGCACCTAGAGAGTGATTTAATTAATATTTTAATTTGGTTTTACTTTGCTTTATCGTTATTATGGTTATAACTTTGTTATTTTGTTTGGAGATTGCGTTTTGTTTTTGTGCAATTTATATAATTTTGAACTTAAGTGCACTGCCATATTATTTAATCTTTTTATTATTATTATTATTATTATTATTATTATTATTATTATTATTATCACACTTTTTCTCAGCTATTTTTGCTGGTAAAAATGCTCACCTTCCCCAGAGTCGTTTTGAGGACAGGTTCGGTCACAGAAGTAGAACTTCATCTTATATCTGGACTTGAGGATAATGGTACCGCGATGTCTATTATTACTCCTTCTTTCTTCTTTTTATCTATAAGGAAAGTATCTGGCCTATTGTAATCGACAGTAGTTAAAACTGGTCTGTCCCAGTACAAAAGGGTGGAACTTGTTTCCAGCACTGGAGGAGGGGTGTACTTATAGAATGGCGGCGTCGATTCATCCAATAATTTATGCTCTATTGTAATTGCGCTGTGCACGATTTTCGCAACTTGATTATGCCTTCCTAAGTGAGCACTGTCTGAGAGGGAAGAGCATGCAGCTGTGATGTGTTCTATAGTTTCTCCTACAGCTCCACACTTCCTACATTTATCCACATCTTCTTCTAAACAATGCTTTCGATAGTTTCTGGTCTTAACAATGCTTTCGATAGTTTTTTGTCTTAACAATGCTTTCGATAGTTTCTTGTCTTTTATTATTATTATTATTATTATTATTATTATTATTATTATATCGGGCATCACTGATGTGTTCATGCCATTGAATTTACTAAATACATGAATATTCCAACTTCAATGGCAGAAGTATATTTTTATTTAAATTTTTTAACTAGAAAATAAAAATAAGATTTTTTCGCTTCGTTCGCTTAGGAGTATCCTAGCTTTTCAGCTAGGTCCAATTCAGTCGCTATCTGGAGGAGAATTCTAGCGTCCGTCTCCTCTGATCGGTAGTTTTCCGTGGTGTCCGATCAACAACAACAGGTGAATGCCGAAGCAGTACCCTAACAAACGGGCCACGGACCGCGCGCGATCTTTCCTTCTTCTTCCTTATACTATCCTCACCCCTTACACACACACTTACACTAACAAGCACTACACTACCACGTATGCCGGGAGACCGGTCGGGGACTTAAATCTTGTCCCGGCTGAGGCGATGTCCCGTTTGTGGGAGATACCTAGTTGTAAAAACCCTTGCCGACCGAATAGGTAGGTCGGCGCCGGATCTGGCCATCCAGCCGGGGAAGACGACCGCCACTTCTGGAGTAAAAGCACGCACTACACTTACTGGACTAATGACCATAGTAGTTGACGCGCCCGGTATCACAATCAATCAAGCAAGCAAGCAAGCAACGACACTACTTTTGAAGATTCAGTTTTCATGTGCAGATTTTATTAAAGAAAAAATCTTTAGTTTCAAAAGAGAAGTTGGGAAGTATTTCCTAATCACTGGCGTTCAGACATTCGCAAGGAAGATTTAGGTGTGAAAGCAAGTGTATTTTACAACATTGGAAGTTTTGCTTGTGGCAAGAAAATGTTGGTACAGCACACCCTTGCCACGACTTTTCTCCGTGAGTATTTAGAGTTTTTACCCAGAATCATGACAATAAATAAAAATGTAAATAATCGTTACTGTGTCAAATCAAATCTTACACGTTAAAAATCATTTTAAAAAATTATGATATTAATTGTTTAACTTACTAGTATTACCCGACGTGTTTTGTAATGTGTGCTGCACACAGAAGTCCGTAAATGGTAATTTCTATAAGAAAAATAACTATAAAATAAAATAATTTAAATGTATAATATTTACGCAAAATCGCAATCGAAGATAAATTATATTACATGATGGAAATTTAAAAATAATATTTTATATTATTTTTATACATTTAGTAATAGTATTTTTCTAATTGGCGATTTTGAAGGTTCTTAAACGTTTACAGTAAGAATTGAAATAGAAAGTTTGGATTCTTAGAATTGATTTTAATCCAACAAATAGAAGATGTGCAGTGCAGGATCGCGCCAGCCGGCGCGCTGCATTCCATTGCTGGGAACACAAGCAACCAGAGCTGGGGCAGCCAGAGCTGGAGCACTCCAGACTGCCTCAGGTCCAAAGCAAGCTATGCTTCAGATCCCATGCCGATCGATTAGCGAGGCATGCGCCACATCAAAGGATGTCCCTTTGCTATTAATATTCATGTTATTAACATTGAGGTCTATTGGCCGGTGTTGGTCTACATTTACCAGGAGTGATTGAAGGAAAAATGAAACAAACACGAACAATTGTGGTAAAATAAAAGTGTTTAAAGGACACAAAAGTATACACGCTCAGATCCCGAGCACCAAATGATTACTCAGTAATCTAGTCGAATGGAGATTAAATGCAAATTGTTTTAAACGAGATTTTGTAAATGTAAGCCATCTGGGCTTCTAAAATTCTTTTTAAGCAATACCATTATGCAAAAATCTTGAGATTTGACGAAAATATTTTATTATTTTAATATTCCAAAGTTAGGAATAAGGATAATGTGGAAATAAATCCTACTTCTCTGCATAAAACTTTTAATTATTTTTTCAACCTCTCTTTTCAGGTTTCAAGTAACACATTCTAAGGGACTACTGTGAGAAGAGAATGCAGGAGGCAAATTTTAAATTTTGGGATTGAACGGAGAACCCAGTATTGAGAATGTGAACATTCGTTAAAGAGGATCTTACATGAAACGGAAGTTGTGACAACAGTCCCTTTCGTTACTTTTACTTTTTAATTAAATTTTAAACAGATATAATATTGATTAGTAAAATCTTCGAACATTTATTTCATTCATAGTATTATATTTTATGAGGAACTTGAAACTTTAAGTTCTTTAAATGTTCAAACAATAGTATTTTTATATAGTTTTTTATAGTTCTTTAGTATTTGAAGCAATAAAAATTAATAGATAGCGTACAAACCTAGTATGGTTCGTAATTATTTCACACGTTAGCGCTGGAAGGAAGTACTTGCTTCCGAATAATGGAATTTTCCCTTTGTAATACAAGTCAAAGCTATAGGCGCTTCAGGCATAATGATATCCGTGATTACATCCGCAAATTGGGGTAAATGAAAGATATGGAAAACTTATAATAAAAGTTAACATCTAAGAATCCCTAAATATGTTCAAGCAGATACTGCAATTAAACATAGAATATATTTAATAGTCCATTACATGAAATAACTCTTTTCTATGCTTCTTCTCTGACAATAAAGAAACTATTAGGAACTATAAGGAAACGAAGGATAAGGAATCAATAAGGAAAATAATCTTGTATATTTCCGATATCTTACCGCGACTGCATTATAAACATTTATGAATGAACGCAATGACAAAGAAGTCTTACAATTGTAGTTTCTTCAAACCGAAATTAGTAAATTAATATGACGTTTGAAAGTTCTAATTGTTGGTTGGTTTTTTTCGTGTTTCCGGGTGCGTCAACTGCTATGGTCATTAGTCCCGTTAGTGTAGTGCATGTTTTTTCTTGGGAGATGGCGGCCATCTTCCCCCGCTGGATGGCGAGATCCGGCGCCGACCTACCGTCGGCTAGTGGGGTTTCCCCCTAACCAGGACTCTCCCACCAGCGGGCACCGCCCCAGTCGGGACAAGCTCTAAGCTCCCGACCTGTCTCCCGGAATATGTGGTAGTGTAGTGCATGTTAGTGTAAGGTGTGTGTAAGGGGAGGGATAGGACAAGGAAGAGGAAGGACAGATCGCGCGCGGTCCGTGGCCCGTTTGGTAGGGTACTGCTCCGGCATTCGCCTGGTGTTGATCGGAGAAACCACGGAAAACTACCGATCAGAGCAGCCGGCCGCTAGAATTCTTCTCCAGGCAGCGACTGAATTCGACGTAGCTGAAAAGCTAGTGTCGAAAATCCTGCCGCCGCAGGACTCGAACCTAGACCTCCCGGTCAGATGCGCTGCAGTCGCATCAGTTGATGCACTGAGCTACCGCTCCCGGTTTCTAATTGTAATATTGCCTCCCTAACTATTACAAAAGTGAGAGAGGAAGCCAGCGCGCTGTGCCCCTTCGCTCGATATTTTAGATATAGTTCTCACTGATAACTTTGCTCAGCTTATATTAATGATTAAATTTGTGACATTACGAATTTCAAGGAATTTTTAGCAACCTCGTTGGTGGAGAACACTTGAATGGTTTGATAAAAATTCATGCCAATCCCTAGTGAAATTTCCGCACGAGAACGGAGGATACATTTCATTTCACCCTTCCGAACCCATTCGCCACTGACCACCACTGCCCAAGCCACTTCTCAAAACTGACCTAGCGAAACACCCCTTATGGCCAGCGAGAATCAATATGTTTTAACGTGCGCCGGCAACGAAATTTCGGAACTCCCTCCACTCTTGCAGAACAGGACGGCTACCGGCGAGGAAATGAAAGCAGTTTGCCCCGGGTGATCAAAGGCGGCTCCTTTCCCCAGCGCTGCAGCCCCGCGTTGTGCCGTCACGTGGCCTGGCGTGCGTTCAGTGGCGCGCTGAGCGCTTGGCGCCGAGCGCACGCAGCGCCACAGGGCGGCCCCAAAGTGCACTTTCCGCCCGCCACAGAGCGCTTCGCGGATTCGGTGGGATAACGGTTGGCGTTGTTGTACCCAAGTTTGCGGCTTCAAACCCGATTGAAGTCTTGGATTTTTAAGGGCGAAAAAAATACTTCGTGCACCTTCCTTCGGAGGGAAAGTGAAGCCGGTTGTCCCATGTAGTAGATTTACTGCATGTAAAATACTTTGACGGCAACTACGTATTCGAGCATTGCTTTTCTTTGAATTTTTGGCTATTGGACAACGAGATATCGTGGCTTTGCAATAATGGAATATGATTTTCATAAATAATATCACGAGAAGTGCTGTGATAGCCAGTAAATTCACGACTCACGTAGCGAGGAGTGAATTTACCGGCTATCACAACTCTTCGAGTGATATTTAGTGTGACTACTTAAGAATTAAGACATTACATGATTCGAATGGATAATTAAAATCACAAGAATTACGAAAATGGGAAATGTTACTCAAAATTGCTACCAGAATATGTGAAACTTTCATTGAGCTCCGAGTTATCACTGCCTTCTGGAATAACGTAAAATCAAGTAAAATATGAATAAAAGTTTAATGCAGGAAATGATTTCAAATATGTTTTGATTTCATGATAATAAAACTTTCAAAAAACAATTATAACAAAGCTACTTACAAGCACATTTATTAATAACACAATAATTAAAGTTGTAGGAAGTCGAGTTTTCCATATCTCTCCACATTTTCCATTTGAAATACTTTCACGTAATAACGTGGAAGAAGATGTACAAGTTGAATTACAGAGAGAGAGAATCCATAAGGGTCCTACGTATGGGGGTTCCTGTATTTACGTTAGAAATAATATTGATTCTATCCCTTGGCGGAATTAAGTGTGTACTCCATTGAAAATGTTTTCGAAATTTCTGTTGTACATCTTACTTCACTAAAAGTGATAATACTTTGCATTTACAGACCTCCAACAAAGAGAACTGCAGATTATATTTTGTTCTTAGAAAACCTGGAGATAACACTTAACAAAGTCAGCAATCGCTCTTTTGAATCCATTGTTGTATGCGGAAAAGATTTAGGATACAGTGACCACGATGCACAAATTCTTATCATTATAAGAAATGCGATCACTGACACAATAAATAATACACGTATGACTAGATTGTTTACTAAAAGTAAAATTAAATTATTCATTGATTACTTGATGCAGGAGTCATGGGAAGCGGTTTATAATACTGCTGATACCAACGAGAAATATAATTTTTTTTCAACTCTTTCATTTAATTTTAACACTTGCTTTCCTCTTCACAAACGAAAATTAAATATTTCACGGAAAAGCAATTCTTGGATAACACAAGGGATTAAAAATCTTGTAAAACAAGCGAATTCTTTCTTTCATTTCTAAACGTCATGACGTATCTCAAGATTTCCTTATCTACTTTAAAAATACAAAACATTGTTACGAAAAGTCATAAGACAGGCAAAATCATGAAAACGATCAGGATATTTTGAACTCTAAGTAATAAAACCAAAGCAATGTGGAATATAATAAAAATACTACCAAATCAACTAGAAAACCCGTAGAGAATGTTGTTTTAAAATATAACGATACAAATGTGAACGATCCGGCAACAGTGGCTAGTCTCTTTAACCAATACTTTTCGAGAATTGCTGCCTATCTCACTAAATGTCTTCAGGCACAAAATTCAAAAACAGACAGTTCACCCAAAATTTTAGACACAATGTTCGTTTCCGAAACTTCTTCCTACGAAATTCTCAAAATAATCGGTAAACTAAAAACAAATATTCGTCCGGTTCAGATGAATTCCCGGATTCTTTGTTAAAGACTTGTGCGTATGCCATTATACACCCGTTAACTCACATATTTAATGCATCTTTATGCACTGGAACGTTTCAGATATTTTCAAAACAGTTAAAATTAAGCCGCATTTCAAAAAGGCAACAAAAATGAAATTCAAAATTATCGGCCCAATGCTCTTCTATCAGTTTTTTCAAAAGATTAGAGATACTTTTTACGTACGAATGGAAACATTTCTCAGTAAACAGACGCGCTTTCAGATTGCCAACATGGATTTAGAAAATCAAAATCAACGGAAACAGCTATATTTTCTTTTCTTAAGGATGTCGCCTCATCATTGGATCAAAACGAGGCACTATTGGATTATTTTAGATCTCTCAAAGCTTTTGACGTCATTGATCATGACATCTTACTTTCAAAATGACCTTCATATGGAATCCGTGGTATTGCTCTAGATTGGTTATGTTCGTACCTTAAAACAACTATCTCAGAGAGTTAAAATACCTTACTGGAATGATGGAACATTACGTACGCACCTTTCCGACTCTTTGCCGGTTGCATGTGGAGTTCCTCAAGGATCGATTTTAGGCCCTATTATGTTCCTACTTAACGTAAACGATATGCCCTTGACGATTCCAAACTGAAGAACGGTTCTCTTTGCGGATGATACAAACATCCTTTGCAATAAAGAAACAGTAAATAGTACAATATAAGATGATTCAAATTGGTTCCGAAATAACAAATTAATAGTAAACGAAAAGAAAACGGTTTTAATGCAGTTTTCCATTTCAAATAAACAATTCTGTGCTCCATTGAAAATGAACAGTGTACCATTGACTGAAGGTAACAAAATTTTTAGGTCTCTCAATTCAGCCAATCCTCAAATGGAACGTCCAATTATATAAATTGAACACAAAATTAAGTACATTATGCTGCGCGTTCAGAATTCTTTCAAATTCAGTCAGCATTCACACTGCTCGTTGTGTATACTTGCGAATGTTCATTCCCGCCTGAGATATGGCATAATATTCTGGGGAAATACATCGTATAGCTCCCAGACTTTTAGATTACAAAAACGAATTGTACAAATAATAACCAAATCCCACCCACGTGATTCATGTAAGCCTCTCTTCATTAATCTAGGAATTCTACCATTACCGTGTCTTCTTATTTACGAATCAGTGGTTTTTGTCAAAAATGACTTGCTCAAGGGTGGGAATATACTTTCAGAAAATGCCGAAGTCTATTACTATAACACTCGACGTAGAAATCATATTCATCAGGTGACAGTATCAACAGCTCTTTACAAAAATTCACATACAATACATGTACATTATTTTACAACACTTTGCCAGATGACATTAAACGATTAAATTCAATAGAAATGTTTAAATCCCAAGTGAAATCGTTTCTGCTGCATAACTGTTTCTATACAATTAGAGACTATACTGAGCATCACAAGAAAAGTAACATTAATATTAACAATGATAGATAGTGCATTATTTACCATTTGGACTGTGTAAATGAGTATAAACAACCTGTAACAACTATTGTACTACAGCTTACGGGTCAATGACCCCCATCTCGATTAGGTTTTTCGTCCAGTTTCCTGATCCATTGAGCAAATGCTGAGATGGCCCTTGTTTTGCTTCTGGACATAAATGTAACTTCATTTTCTGTGCACGTCTTCTAGAATTCAGTGGAAAATACAATTCTTCAAATTATCGTTTCCATGTTGTCGCGGCAGGAAGTAATAAGAGCCAAAATTTATTGCTTTTTATCCTTGAAAATAAATTTTATTACATGGGAGTTTTTTCCCCTTTCAAAATTCAAAATTTATTGCTTATTTATCCTTGAAAATAGATTTTATTACATGGGAGGTTTTTTCTCCTTTCAAAATTCATAATTTAAGTAGTATATGACTTTGTGTAGGGATCACAGAATTTTGAAAATGTGCACACAATTCACTTTTCCCATAGCACGTCATACGCAGTTTTTAACTGTTTTTTGACGTAAAATAAATAAATAAATGATAGCAGCATACATCAATTTCGAATGGATTGAAGACACGGTGTACTCATTAAAGTATTTTGATGAATAATTTTTGTTGTAACATTCCACATATAGATTTCACAATTACAGTACACGTAGCAAAGACACTAATCAAATTAAAAAACCCAGCATTAATAAATCTCAAATATCAAAAACTCAGGTGTTCATTGGGTCTCAAATATATAATCAATTACCGTTAACTCTGAAAAATAGAAAGTCCTTGAATATTTTCCAAAACAAGACAAAGATTTGAATTTTGAAACATGATGGTAATGATGTAAACATGTTAACTGAAATATTGCATAAAAACTTTTTGCTGTGTAAATTAAATATAAATTGATTTATATAATTATATATTTTGTCTATGGAAATATACTTATCGCATCTCTGTAAATTTTCACTTATTTTATTATTTTAGGCTAGAGTTTTATTTTGTATGTTCACAAAATCTTAGATACTAAATTTAAAAAGAAATAAGAATATTGTTAAAAAACATGCCACACATAAAAATACTACGTAGAAGTAGACAGACAATAAATTATAAACTCAGTATTGCTAACCATCACAACTGGCTATCATCACAACTGGTTAACATCACAACCATTATTCCAAGAAATAACAATGTACAATATCTCTGTAAAACAAGTTAGAAATAAATATTGTTGTTTCTAGGTGGTGAATTAAAAGTCTCGTATTATTTTAACAAAAATGTTTATTTTGTTTCTTAACACAATCACTGCAAACACTTGATTATTTATTTACACTACACTTCTCTTTATATATACTACACTTCTCTTCATTTACACCACTCTTCTCTTTATTTACACTACTCTTCTCTTGATTTATTTACACTGCACTTCTCTTGATTATTTATTTACACTATTCTTCTCTTACACACTCGCACAGTCCTAAGCACTGGCCACAGTTCACTGCACTGATCACAGTTCGATGCACTGGTCACAGTTCACGTCACCGACCACAGTACGATGCACTGACCACGGTTCACGTCACTGAGCACAATCACTGCACTGCTATTCACCACGATGCACACACTTCACAGTTCAGTTTCCACTGCGGACTTTCGGACAATCGAGAACTTTCCGAACACCGCGCACGTTCTGGAATAATCCGCCGGCAGATGATGCAACCCGCGCTCACAGGCAGGCTCGTGGTGGCGCCGGCAAATGACGCAATCTGCGCGTACAGGTAGTTCGTGGTGGTGCCGGCCGATGACGCAATATTCGTTACAATAATATTATTATTACTCTATATTATTATAATTATTACTGTTATTAATCTACATTATTATTATTATCATTCTTCTTCTTCGTATTATTATTATCATTATATCATTATTATTATCATTATTATTATCATTATTATTATTATTATTATTATTATTATTATTATTTTATTGGGTTGCAGCGAGCCCTGAGTGGCGCGCTGAGCGTTTGGCGCCGAGCATCCGCTCCGCTGCGCTGAGCTGGGCTGCACCTGTGCCACTGCACTCTTTGCGCGGAAACTGCTCTTGCGGGCACCCTGTGCTGCCTGAAATTGTAGTGCAGTTTCCGCGCCGCAGAGAGCGCTTCTTCATGCAAGTTGACTGATTGAGCGTATGCAATTGAACGACGGCAGAGCGAAGTGGCTCAGGGCGTAGCGCGCTGACTTCCCATTCGGGAGGTCCGGGTTCAATGCCCGCTCCGGCCCGTACCGGGATTTTCGTGGTTTCCCTTAGTCACCCAGACATATGCTGGGATGTTCTATTGAAAGGCCACGAACGTGAAACCGATGTTGCTAGCCGATTTTTTTAACATCGTGAAATCGCGAAAGTCAAGCGAATTCGAGACATCACGGGTTCCTGGTTGGGTGACCGAGAACGAACGCCGGGATCAAACGGCACCGAGGCCAATTGCCCTTCACGGGACACATAATGCCAAAAAAATTGAACGACAAACATAAAAATGGATCGATGAATTCCATGCTAAAGTGCCTGATGCAGCCACTTTGACAGCAACCATGTATTCGAGGTATCGTTTTTTGAATTTTAAGCAGTAGGACAGTGAGATCTGACTTTTAATGCACTTATGAAGTGGATGTACGTCATTTTAGGATTGGAGTTTCACGACTTCTGACAGATAGCGGTGTTAGTGTTCCTACGCCTTGGCCCTGATTTTATTTATTATCCACGCATGCAGGGAAGGGAGACATGTGGCGAGCATGACGCATTCCCTTCACCGAACCTAGCTTATTTGGACTGCCTGAGCTTTCTTTCATCACAATGTTGTAGAAACTGAGACAATTTGTGTTAGAAAGCTACAGCTTCAGTTTTGCCCCAGCCGGGAATTAAACCCGGGACCGACTCACAGACAGCTAGCATGCTATCCATGAGCCACCCATAAAGTGGATAATAAGTTATTTTTTTAAAACTTTTCCCAGAGAACTAGCTCTCTCGCTCGGAGTGCTTCTACATGCAGATCGACTGATTATACCTTCGAAACAGACAGATAACCGTAAAAGTAAATTTTCATAGTAAAACGCTGGACGCAGTCATGTTGATAACTACATTGTATTCGAGTACAGTGAAATCTACTAAAATGGCCTCTTTGATAAAGTGGTCACCAAAACACCCAATTTTTGTGAAAACGATTGAGTTTTTATAAGACACGAGTAAAAATTCCCTCGTTTGAACGGTCACTTGACCTCGCTACTTGTGGCCAGGCACATTTCGTATATTGACCCTCATTAAACAGTTTTCTGTATGGTTTTGAACTGTAGTAGAATAAGGAGAAAAAGAATGGTGAATATACTGTTGATACGGTATCATGTGTGATGGTTTCTATATATCCTCACAACCCTTTTCTCCCTTTCTTTATAAATATAAATAAAATTACTTTTATAACATCTATCCCTTGCCTTCCTAATACGTGTTGTGATATACTATTCCAACGAATTTATAGATCATGAGTTCGGGAAATCGATCCTACACAGGAAATCGAGAATAATATTACCATTACTTTACTATATATATATATATATATATATATATATATATATATATATATATATATATGTGACGTACCGGTTAGCCGGCTTGTTCGCAGTAAATTTATTTGCAAGGGACAGGTGTTCTTTTCGTGAATGGACTCGGGTTATTAATCAAACACCACTGTTCCGTGAACAAAATAAACATGAATTATTTATTATTCTACACAAATCACTATTGATTACAAATATCTGTGGTGGTCTTTATCCTTTCCTTTACCTCACCCATAATCACTGTTAGTTCTTTCGATCTTACATCGATCGAGGAAATATTTACCGTTTAATACTCCCCTCGAGCGTCGGCGGCTTCGGGGACTCTCGGTTGCCTCGTACTCCTTCGCTGTCTGCCTAGGCCCGCTCTACTGGGGCCAGCCGATGCGATGCGTTGCGTTCCCGAAGTACTTTCTCCAGCGTAATCTTTCCACGGTGCCTCTGCGCCTCCCGCTGAACTCCTTTCCAGTTCACCCAGATCTACTCGATGTCACCTTCCGCGAGCTGATAAACGCCACTAATTATTCAAGGTACAGTTGCTAGCCCGTGTCTCACCATTTCACCAGGCTACTAGTCTCGTGGTGTACTCCTCTGCACACTAGTTCTCTCGATCAGTACTACCCCGGATAATAGCTGTCACTCTGGCACTACGTCCGAGCTACTAATGATGGTTATATCAGCACAAATCGTCCGTCAATCACTTTTTCCAGCTCTCATTCGTTCGCGACACTATTCTACTTTGTTCGAACGCGGAGCAGCCCCAGGTACTTCCTTCCTCACCGGCGACCGGCCGGACACTGAAGCCTCGCGGCGTCGTTTCCCACGCCTTCGGCTAACCGACAACACTTCGCCGCCCGTAACCGTTTCTTGTGCTAGCGAGCGCCCTCTGGCAACCGTTCTGCCGGGGCTTACTTGTTGTATCGCCGTTTTTTAGGCAGAAACGCGGTGCGTTTCAATATATATATTAGGTGTCCTTATATGGCAAACATTTTTTCAGAATTTCGAAACGCATACCCTCTACTTTTTTATAAATGCCAAAACGTACTTAAATATGAAATTTCATATTTGTAGCATGATTGCAACCTGTGCCGACCGAGCTCTAAAGTTTAATAAAAATTGTGTTTTGACCTAACATTTTGGTTTGATCCAAAACTAATTAAAATGCAACAAATAAAGTAAATATGAGTAAAAATAAAATAAGATCAACATAAACTTTTATTTAAATACAAATTATAATAATAATTAATTAGGTAACTTCTCTTTAGGGTAGTTTTTACAGTCGGGATACAGATTTCTATGTTCCTGAACACAACGCAACAAAAATTGTTTTTGCTCTTCTTCAGCCGTGATAAGTCCATTAAAATCTTGCATTAATTTAACAGCTCTTTCAGCATTGTCATTTACGACCTTCAAACGACTTATTTGTCTTCTAGCTTCCAAAAAAGTAGGATTGTCACCCCAAGAAGATACATCTTCCGAAGAAAACTGTCGTCGATCTGCAGTCGAGATAGAAATTGTTTGCTTCTTTGAGTCACAAAATCATCTAGCGTCATAACTGAAAGAAAGAAAAACAGTTCAAATAAGCAAAAACTAAGCCACAAAACTTTGAAAAACAAACAAGAAAATATTAAGCTTGCTAAACAAATTTTGCGTAATTTCTTCCTTGGATGGGACATAGCGTTTAGCGGAATCTGAACTTTCCTCTCAAAGTCTAAAAAGAAAATTATTCTGCTTATTTGGTTTTGGAATCAACTTCTTCATCAAAGAGTGATAACATGACTGTTTCTTCACACAAATACCATAAATGATGAACAAACTTGCTTATCGCCTTGGAACTTATCGCGTCTACTTTTTCATATTCTTTTAAAGCTTTCAAAAAGCACAAGTCTTGGTTAGGTGCTTTTAATTGCCACTGTGCATTCGAGCCAAAGTTTAGTATACAAGGTGACGATAAATAAGCAAACGTCTTGTAGAGCATTTTTGTCCTTTGCAGTAATTTTAAGTTGCGATTGAAGCAAACATATTTTTATAGAATAGATCGCCCTAGCCATCCATCGCGCTTGTTGCAAAGCTCCGGGGCTGAGATTTAGTTTATTCTCTGTATCTCCTCCTAAGAACACAACGCATAGTTCAACCAATTCGCGGTAATCGTCTCTAATAAAAGGTTTTTCCAGTTCAGTCTTATACAAAGTTAACAAAGATGTAATGTTTGTCTCAACAATATGTGCTTTAACGAAATTCAGAGGTGGCTCAATGTTATCGGTGTTAATATTTTTCCAATTATCTCTTAACTTTTTGAAAATTGGAATATCTGGGCTACTTGTAATTTGCTTTACCTTGGTTTCAAAAACAGCTTTAAGGACCAACTCATAAATATGATGACAAGCAAAAAGCAGCAATTCCCTTTCTAAAGTCTGCTCCAAAATAGCACAAGCTTCACTGAAACGGCCAGTATTTGAAGCTGTTGTATCGCAGCACATTATCTGTACTTTATCATGGAGGTTCAAGTCAAAGAGTGCAGTTGAAATGGCTTTAACTTGATGTTTTCCAGAAGAACTCTCCAATTTTGGTACTGCAAGAAGCTGTTCTCTATCGTCAAATGAAGCAATAATTGGCAAGCGTTCTTCTTTTGAACTTCGTACATCCAATCCAGGTAATAGTTTTCCATCCCAATGGACTGGACTACGTCAGGCAAATTATTCTGGAAGTCGTTTTATTGCCTCTGCCCTGGATTTTCTCGCCTGAGTACGAATTCGCTGAATCGAGGATTTGTTAATACGGAAATCTTCGCTGTTCAGACCAAGCGCTTCTACAACCGCATGGAGAATGTAAACTGAGTCCCTTATGCTTAATTAGCATCGATCTAAAGCTGCTATCAGTTTAGGAGTTATGAAGCTTTCGTGCCTCTTTTAGAATTTTTTCAGGGCAAGGAATCTGAGTACTAAGTTCAGAGTTCGAAATCTGTTCCTCATCCGAATTCTCAAGACATTCCAAGCTATCTATCGAAGAAGTAGATGCAACAGCCAATAACTCTTTTTGTTTTACCTTTCTTTCCTCTTCTTCCAATCGTCTTTGCCTAACTCGTTCTTCTTTCTTCGCCAATTTTTTGTCAATTCCACCTAAGCATCCCGGTCGACCTGGTCTCTCTGTTTCCTTAAACATTCTTTGTCTTCCTTTATCTTCATTCTGTCGAAAGCATCAGCATGTGCAATATCAAATAAGTTATCACGGTCTTTTACAAAATTATTTTCACGGTTCTTGAACGTCACCTGAGTTTTCTTACAGTTTTTTGCAGCTTCCTCCAAACATAATATAAATCAACAAGTTTCTTCACGCAGTTAGGAAATGCCTTCGTAGGAATTCGTTTTTCCCAAAAAAATGCACTCTCATATAACAAGATTCGCACTTTCACCATCAGTCATCTTGACTTCACGAATCTTGTAAAATAAAACGGTGAGAACTTGTCGATTAGATGGTAATTTTGCACCATTTATCTGGTGGCTTGGAAGTCCGATAACGTAAATATTTTGTTTATCACTTCGTAATTCCACAGACATCATCACACAATAAACAACAACGCACTAATAATGTTAGAAATCACGTATGAAATGACAATTGAAATTTAAGGGCGCGCACCCGCGCAACTTGTATGGACAAGTTAAAAATTCAAGTCGGCACGGGTTATCGTTTATAAATCGGGCTAATATTTATTTCTAGACTATATTAGGTCAATACGAAAGTTTTTAGAAGGTATGCGTAAAAATATATTGAAATTGAAATTTAAGGGACACCCTAATATATATATATATATATATATATATATATATATATATATATATATATATATATATATATATATAGTGACATAACAAACTGTCACACAATATTTTGATGGGAATCGGGACAAAAATTTATTATATTCATCGTAAAAGTGTAAATGTTGAGGGAATAGGCATGCACGCAGGGCGTTCCTTAGCAACCAGGGAAGCGGAAGTAAATAAACATAGCGCGGCAAGTAACGGACAGAAGATTGTGATACAAGGGCATGTAGAATTGGTGGTGAACTGGTAATGGGGTATGATGTAGAAGGAAACTCGAGATTGTTTTGTACAACAAGAGACAAGAATGTATGAAAGTTACCGAGGGTTGAACTTTGTATTATTGGAGAGATGGGCTTTAGACCGTGTACCGTACACATCATATTGCAGAAGTTATTGTAAATGATAGATGCGGGACTTGGTAGAATTTTGCGGGAAATAATTGAGCAATGAGGACTTATAAATATTTTGTGGGCGTAATTCTATTTGGGACTTTTGAATAATTCTTGCGTGCGCAAATCGGACTTGAAGAAAATACGGACGTGAGAGCAAGGAAGAGAGGCTCGAGATATATCTTGTAATTTAGGGATGAACTTTATATTTTATCGCGTTAAAGTTGTGGCATTAATAAGAAGAAATAGATTTTCGTGTGTCGTGGATTAAGTAAAACGTGACAGTCTTGGAGTTAGTGCCCATCCGTGGCAAAGAATAGGAAGTAAGTGAAACAATAAGTTGAGGAGGACATCGAACCGGCAGCGGAGAGTTGAGGAGAACAAGATACAAGAGCGAAGATTGGTCGGAGCGGTGGATTCTTCCTGCCCTCTTCGTCCAAGAGCGCATGGATATCTAAATTAGTAAGAATAATAGCTTTATAGACAATTTTCACGATCAGTCGTGACCAAGGTGACATTTCAATTTAAAAGAATTAATCAATAAATAAACTTATAAAGTTCTCATTCTGAAAAAGAAAAGCTGATTATCATTTCTTTAGCAATTTGTGCAATCCACAGTTTAATAATTTCTTTCCAGAAACAAATTTCAGATTCCTCGCTTTTTCCGTATGGAGAGCGGATAGAATGATCGTTTGCTTAGGAAGAAAGTAAGTACCGGTGACGATTATTTTCGTAAGACCCCAACCGACAGAAATAGTAGGATAATTATTTCCCTTTAGATGTGTTTGCGGGAAAATTAAAATCGCAACCCTTTCCTGGCGCCCCCCAAAAAAGATATAAATTCGGAAACCGGTTGCAGAAATAATTTGACAGAAACGGAGAGGGTTTCAATATATAAATTCCTTATTATTAGGTTGTTGAAATCTAATAATAATAATAATAATAATAATAATAATAATAATAATAATAATAATAATAATAATAATAACTCCATAGGATCTCAGTCATAAAACCGTATAAGAATACCGGCTTTGTTTATTCCTTGTTGACATACGAAATTAATGTGTTTTTAGTCCTAATTTCAATGTTTCTGTATTTACTTTGGACGCGTCTGAATATACCGTCACACATGTTGCGACGAGACACATTGGCAGACTACTTGGTAGAGAGACATTTACAGTCATTGTTTTGGTAGGGAGATAAATCTATGTTTAAGACAAAACAGATTATTTTAATAAGTATTTGTATGAAATATGTAGATGTTCATTTAGGTAATTTCGGAATTCGGATTTCGCAATTTCGGATTGATGAAGTTTGCTAACTTTTCTTTACTCTCTGTGGGAACTTGTCCACGGCCCGCTGAGCACGCTGAGTGTGCGAAACCATGGCGAGAACTATTTCGTAGGTGAGCCCTACTCGCAGATTACGGATTGCATTTGAATTCTAGTTTGCTTGCAAGTTCGGTTCGATGTGGACGGAATGTGTTTTTCGCGAGTAAGCGGATAACCAAGGATATTTGACACTAGCCGAAAGTAGACATATGATCTTAAAAAACGAGAAAAATTTCGGTTAGAAAACGTGCTGACCATTTTCAAGAAGGGATGGATACACATAAATAAAATTATAAAAAACAAATGACACATTTTGGTGAAATTTCGAAAACTACGTAGTTAAAAAGGGAGGTAAACTTACTAAACAAACGATTGTGCAAAACATTTTTCATTAACTAGTGATGCTTCAACAGCACATACTTTCTCGCATTGTTTTTAACAGCGTCTCAAAATTATAATACATGAAGTTGAAAAAGTATTTCCAGCCAGCAATTTTTTTCTGTGAGCAGAGATTCGAATTCAGGTTCTTATACAGTAGAGCCGATTTTGGCCGAAATTTTGGTCGGCCGATGTCGGGCGAACAAAAATAAACGCAACAAATCTTTGTCCGTCGGCTGATGTTTTCGGATGCCGTCGGAAGAGGTTTTTCGGCATCGCTACGACCATTACCGTTTACCAGGAAATTTTTGAACTAATCCGGCATATCGGACAAAACATCCGACGACGACTGATCGAAATGTCGGCCAAATTCGGCTCCAATATAACCGCCGTCTAGAGTTAGCACTCCAGGCATATTACCACTACACCACCAGTCGCACTACTAAACTCAAACTTCAGACAAAAAAGTAAATCATTTGCATTTGCAGTTTTTAAAATTTAGAGATCCTATTTTACATTATTTCAAAATCTTGTTTAAATAACATTTATTAAAGGAAACGATTTCTATCTTTATTATTGTGGTTTTGCGATGTTACTTTTTTTTGCAATTCGAAACTTTACAGAGAGTTAGCCAATAAAGACGACTTTTTTTAGCGCTTTTTTTCAGAGCAATTTTCTCTATGCCAGGAAAAATTTAAAGAAACCAATTTGAGCAGTTTTTTTTTATTTTTGTATAAGTTGTATTAAATTCAACAAAAATAACGCAAAACTACTTGTTTTACTAAAAATCTTATTTAAACATCGAATTTTTTAAAACAAATTTAATTTAAGAAAATATCATCATCATCATCATCATCATCTTCTTCTTCTTTTTTTATGAATCTTTTATGGATTACCTGTTCCAGCCTATTTTCATCACATTCTTATCCTTCCAATGTTTCTCTTTCCTCTGGGCTTGTAGTTCAGGGCTTGCACTGGAAGTCTGTCTTGTGGTATATTTCCAATATGTGACACCCATTGCGGTCTGTACTTCTTATTTTTGTAATGTACTGTTTATTTACGCCCTAATTCTTCTCTTATTTTTTCACTTTTTATTTGGTCTCTTGGTACAGCCCTTTACTCTTCTAAAAAATCTCATTTCTGCTGATTCAATCCTCTTAAAATCGCCTTGGTTTTGAACCCAACTTTCACATCCATACCGTAAAACTGGGAGGGCCATAATATGATAAAATTTTAATTGGGTTTCATTTTCGGGCTTTCTTTTTAACCGTTCTACTTGTAGTTCCACACACTGCTTGAAATTTATGGATCTTGCTGGTGACCTCCCTCTCTTCCATATGTAATTTCTCACCCTAGGTAGTTAAAATGAGTCATTTGTTCTAAAACTATACTTTGAAGCACAATCTTTTCCTTACTGATTCTTTTCATTTAAAAGCTATTATTTTGGTTTTATTAACTGATAGTAACAGATTGTACTCCATAAAAAATGCTCCAATTGGTAAATAGATCTTTGCAAATCATCTTCATTTTCCTGCGGGATCACCTGGTTGTCAGCATATAAAAGAGTATTTGAAAATGTATTTTGGCTCAGATAAATTCCTGATGGCACCACGTTCTTCCCTCTTTTAATTATATATCCCAGATAAGTAAATGTACCAATGGTGGACACATTAAGGAGCTTTTGTGGGACTGAGAATATCTTCCATACTTTTTACAGGATTGTTGCCTTGTTGGTCTCAACTATGGGTGGATTTAACTATGTTTATGTTTTTCTTTCTTTTTATTTTTTGGTTGTTTCAATTTGTTTTCTTAATTTTTATTATCAGCATTAGAGTGAATTGTTTCAGATAAGAAAGAGAATTCAGTTGGTAATTTTCTTTCATGATGAGGGATGCTCATGAGGTCGGTTGAAGGGGAGAGAATGGGTAATTTCTGAATTTGATCTGTACAGTTTGTATCTTTTTTCAAGGGAGTCTTAGGGCAGGGTGATGAATCTGATGAACAGCTTATCTGGTTCAAAGGAGGGACGCTATCACAATCCATATTAAGTGAGTTAGACATATGTAGTATTGAATAATCGAAGGAGCAATTTTCTTTCGAGCTGCTATCATTACCTTCTGAGCCATTATTTATAATTGGACTAGAACTGTCCTCTTTGTAGGACATTGGGTAGCAATACGACCTTCAGATCTACATTTAAAGCAAGTAATGTTATCAGTAGAAAAATATAATATATAAGATGGTCCTGATAAAGGATTAACATAAATGGAGGTAATTTATGAATTTCATCGGGATGAATGAACACCTGCCTTCTAAAACTCAAAATATGCGACACATTGGGTTAAGTCATACCAGCTCTTATAAAAGTAATGTTTGATGATGTTTGAACATTAAGTTGGTTGAAAGATTTTTTGATGTCTCCATGTGGGTCACAGGGCAAACTTTGGGATATTATAACTCTAATATGTTTATTAAGTAAGGGTCTGACATTACTTCAATACCATTAATAGTGAGAGTATGATACTTGTTATATAAATTATATATTCACCAGAAGAAATAAGTACTTAACAACGCACACGCGAGCACAGCGGACGATGCTGTCGGTACCTGTCGAATCACTGATTATTTGGGGGCAAGTATTTGAATGGATCCGACCAGCGGCGGGAACCTTTACTTGATCAGAGAGAATAAAATAATAAATATAAATGAGACTGTGATCTACATTTCCTAGATGGAGTTACGTTTTTCTAGATGATTTTTAGGTATATTTATACATAATATTTTGTTGAGAAATTTTTAAAATATTGTTGTGTTGCATATTAATATGTAACACTAATAAAAGAGATATTAAAATAAAAAAGGGTATATTTGGGAGTCAGAGGCTTTGAGCTTTATGATCTACTCGTATTACACACTTATAATGCATTATATTATATGGTACATTCACTATGATTGTATAGATAATTATTAATGTTTCAAAAAATAAATTTTAATCAAGAAGGACGAAATTTCTTATAATTTTAAATTTAATAATAATAGTCATTACAATAAAATACTAAATATTATTAATTAAAATTGGTTCATGTGATTTGGTTAGTGTAAATAATTCGACTTTAGTTGTTTGCCAAAGTTTCGAAAATAAATTTGTATCATAAATCCTTGCAACCACAAAGAAAATAAACAAGGAACTGGAGCTATATACTAGCCTTCCATGTAGTACATCATACATGGTATGAGGAACATTTAAAAAGGACCCACATCAACATATACCATGTTTGCTAATGGTAATATATCTATATCATTATCATTTACTTTACCATTTTTACTTTCTCGCCTTACAAAGGTCTTCGTAAGAAGAGAAAGTTATGTAATCGTACCCCTGAAAATGGCGAATTTTTGCATTACATTTTTTACCAGACGGAATACACTTTTTATGTAAGTAAACTGTCTGACGTCACTCTTTCCGTTTTGACAACCGACTCATCACTTTTCCTCGACAAATCTTTTTATAATATCCCTGCCCTTATCATTTTTGTGACCATGTCTCATTTCAAGAACGTATTTCAAGTACTGTACAAGATAACATAAATGTCTGAAAGTATTTAATTTTCTTAACATGTATTAAAAAACTCTTAAAATTTCATTTACTTTTCATCCTTGATTCACGAAACAGCTACGGAGTTAAAGCGCAGTCGAACATCCCATTTCCACGCAGAATTCCAACTCAAAAGAAGTAAGGCACTAGCTTGTGTATTCTGCTGCAAAACACAAAGGAAAAAAGCGTTCGTTTTCTTGCGTAAGGCTGCTTGTGCTGAGCGCTGCGCTATTCGTGGAGAGCAAATATTGAGCTTCCTCACTGCGAGATTCACAGACAACCGGCGGGGCACTTTGCAACAGACAGAGGAAACATCGCCGCGGCAGAAGCCACCTTTGTGCGGAACTTGCGGGGGAGACAATGGACCGCTTATTTAAGGGGAACAATGAGAGAGGAATAATTAGGAAATGGAGAGTGGTGCTAAGTGGAAAGGAGCGAGAGAGATGTAATAATGAAATGTTTTGTGAAAGAGACACTACTAATTACAAATTGTTTTATACATATTAAATTATTTTACAAAAGTTTAATTTTGTTTTATACATTCACAAGGTTTTAATTATACAACATAAAGCATAGATTGGCAACGATGAGTCGAAAGAAATATTGTAATTCATTTTATGACATGAGAAATGTATTTTCGTAAACTAACGTTTCTGACTGAAGTGATTTCATTGTCATTCATTGTCGGAGATAATATTACACTGTGCCAAACCAAAATATATACTTTCGTTTGGGTTTATATATCAGGCGCTGCTCACATCATAATCTTGAAAATTACAATATTACCCTTATAAGTAAAATGCCATCAAATTTGAACATTTAATTTATTGACTTTAAAATTTTTAAACGTTTTATTTGTAGACTATTTTTTAAACTTTATTGATAAACTGATTTTCTGTTAAACAATATTTATTGACATTAAAATTATTATTTATTTGTCAAATTCTCATGAAGATAAATGAATAACTTACATGATGAATTATAAACAATATGAGTCTGTTTATACGTTTTTCTGACGTATTAACTACGTAACGACAATCTAGGGCATTCTGACAAAGCAATTTTTGCAATTTTGCGTATGCTACCAATTTGTCATCTCTATAGAACATTGCTTTGAGCAATTTACTCATTGACACATTTTGTTGTTTTTGCTGCGCTGCAGTTTTTTCTTTCTGACTGTAATTTGAATGAAACTTTAATTTTTTAAATTTAACATTCGGGTGGGGTAATAATGTAGTTGTATAAAAATAGCGTGAATTTGCAAATTTGAAAATTTCAAAAATAAAATGCTTCAAATCAGGCAAAGAGAACAATGCGATTACACTCTTTTCCTAGCATGTGCAGAGAATTGTCACTCTTTGGGTCAAATACTACAAATCAGTTTGACTTTAGCTTTTCCAAAATAAAAAGGTAAATGTCAATAAGTGAATTTAATAATCTTTATCAAGGGAGTTAACGTGACAAAGGACTCATCTGATTTGGCTTTCAGGGATCTCTCTGACTTCGGTTTGATAGCAGAGTGTGGGACGAAAGATGAGCGTATGTGTGTTTGTGGAGAGAGGGAGAGGAAGATACCAGAGAGAGAAAGAGACCGAGAGAGAAAGAGACCGAGAGAGAAAGAGACCGAGAGAGAAAGAGACCGAGAGAGAGAGGAGAGAGAGAGGGAGAGAGAGAGAGAGTGAGTGAGAGAGAGAGTAGAAATAAGATTTTCCTATGTTTTAATATATGATTTATTACGTTTTAAAAATTTAAATTTCCTATAGCATTAATTCTAAGTAAAATCCCATATATCTTTGCCGATGATTAAAGTTGCTTCCTCACTTACAATGTCCATATAGTAGATGCACATGTATAGCTCTCCGAAACATCATCTTTTAATTAGCCATCGAAGTTGCCCTTTCGTTTTACGCCCTTGATCTTCAAGCTCCATTAATATGCATATGGATCCGCCCTTCGTGTTTGACGTCTGAACAATGTGGTTAGTGCGCCCACTTGCTGATCAGAAGGGGCAGATATGTACTGCCTCCTGACTGGTCATTAATTATTCCCGTTATAACGGCATCATGAATGAAGACCTGATGTCCGGGAGCCATCGATAAATGTTGAAGGAGCGCTAAGGCAGTTCTGATCACATACATTATCCATATTCTATAGCGAAGCTAATGTTGAAAGCTTCGTCTCCGCAATGTTGCCCCAAAAAAGTGACATTTCCTTCAAAACATCATTACAGTGTAATGCTATTATTTGTGTCAAAATCTTCAAGTTTAAACTTTTCAGATCACATTATTGATCGTGTTGGTTGAATCGTATTGGTTGACTGGATTGATATCGTATGACTTTGAATCTTTAAAAACGGGTTTAAAAAAGATCCATGGTGGGCTCAATAGCGTACGTGGCGTCTACGTTACTTTGAATTTGGAGTAAGTTATGGTGGTAATGAAGACCAAACAAACTACAGCAATAACCAAAAATTACAAAATCATTATACCTTTACGTAGTTGGAGATTTACAATGCTTGACAAACTTTAGATTGATATATAACAATATATCAATACGAAGCTATCCCTATAATTTTCTCCCTTGTACGAAATATAACGTAGAAAATTATTACGGTCCCTCTTTCAAAGGGAATTTTTCTTAAACATCTGACTGTTTCTTCGTGAAAATTGAAAACAGAAACGACCGCTTGGCCCCAACTCTTTTACATTTAAAGGGAGGATATTTGGCGGGGAAACTTTGCGTTGGTGACTAACACGAATCTCACACGTACACCGATTGGTTGGTTGGTTGGTTGATTGTCAGGGATTCCAAGCGCGTCAACTGTTAAGGTAATGCCGTAAGTGTAGTGCATATTTTTGATCGGGAGGTGATGGCAATTTACCCCTCGCTGGATGGTGATCTCCGGCGACAATCTATCATCGGCTAGCGGATTTTCTCCGACCAGACATCTCCTACCAGCGGGGCACCGCCTCAGCCGGGACAAGTTCTAAGTCCCCGACCGGTCTCCCGGCATGTATGGTAGTGTAGTTCATGTTAGTGTAAGTGTGTGGTGTAAGGCGAGATGATAGGACAAGGAAGAGGAAGGGAAGATCGCGCGCGGTCCGTGGCCCGTTTGTTAGGGTACTGCTCCGGCATTCGCTTGGTGTTGATCGGAGAATCCACGGAAAACTACCGATCAGAGCAGCCGGCCGCTAGAATTCTCCTCCCGACAGCGTCTGAATTCGACCTAGCTTACAAGCTAGTGTCGAAAATCCTGACACCGTTGGAACTCGAACCTAGGACCTCCCGGTCAGAGGGACTGCAGTGGCAACAGTTGATGCTCTGAGCCCTCTCTCCCGGTGCGCACGCCGACATAAAAATATTGGAAACACAAAGTGCACGGTCGTTTGTAGTCGGCGTGCGCCGCCCCGTCGGAGCAGCGCGCGCCGTCCCCATCCATTGGGGCAAAGCGGCAAAGCGGGCGCGCGTGATCGGCACGCGGAGGGCGCGCGGGACGTGATGCCCCGCGAGCCACGGCGGGCGGCGCGGCGGGCGGCTGCTCCAGGAGGCTGCGCCCGCTCGATGCGGCACGAGCCGGGCGGCTGCGGCTGACGTGGTGGGGAGGCGTCCCCCTCCGCCTCGCCCGCCCCGCCCCCGCCGCCCCCGCGCGGCTCCGCCAACCGGGGATCTGCCCGCCGCATTCCCCGCCCGTGCCCCGCCACGCGCACCGCCGCACGCCTCGCCCCGCCCCGCCACGCCCCCCAAAACGTTCGCCCCTGGCAACGCGAGCCCGTTCGCCGCTGCCCAAATTCCGCGGCGTGGAGCGTTACGAAAGTAATTAACTTCCGATCTAATTTACAAGTTCAAGGATATCTCTGACTTAGTGGTAACAGTTAGAAATGGACAGATCTGCCGATAAATTTAGGCGACCTTCATTTGATCCGAGTAATACAGCACCAGGGGATTCATAACTTCACAGTCTGTGCGAGTTCTCTTCTTACCCTCTGCTTGGGCAGTGAAATGAAATTGATACAAAAAGAGAAGTTGTCTCAAGAGAATATTACGTGTAGTAGTAAAATGAGAAATTAACTTGAAACATTGAAATTTGAGGCTTCACGTTTTTAATGAGCTTTTTAGACAAGACTTTCAATCTGATAAAGAACGAGTGTTTCATTCAAGTTGATTACTCTTTGACAATCTTCATATAATTACAAACTATTTCATGCTATAAAAAATCATTTAATTATTAAACTATTCTTCAGCAAATTCAGTGAACATATATATCACTCCAACAGTTACGGTTTTTGGAAATAATTCTATGTATGCCGTGAATCATCCCAGACTTTTGACGTTTAGACAATAAAAAAGAAAAGATTGGAATGGTCCGAGTTAGTTCTCGTCTTGTGAATTGTGACTAACACGTGAACGAGTGTTCATGTCAATTCTATTATTAAACAAGGCAGTCAAACAAATTATTTTCGCCTAGATGAAGCGTCTGTAATTTGTCATATCGAAATTAACAAAGAAACATTTAAAATTAGTAAATAGCAGTATAAGGTAGATAAAAGTGCCTCGGGGGACAAAAAATGTTTATGTTGCAACAAGCTTATTAGAGATCGCGGACACTGCGTCCACAGAAATTAGCGTGATATTTAAAAGTAAGGAATGTAAAATGCTACGGAGTGGCAGGTAGGTACAGTTCTGGAAACATAAATTGATCGGGGCCGTCTACGGCTAAGTTCAGCTTTTGCACGGCATGGGCAACCCTTGTCATGACGAAACGTCGCAGGCGGAGCCTCACAAACCATCGTACGCCTGGGGGAGTGCCCTAACAAAATTACGTCGTAGCAAATGGCAGGCGCCGCTACTTCAGATGTGGACGTATTTTCAAATAAAAAAAATACATGGATGTAACATTTGTATGGACATGAAAGTAAATTCATTGAAATATATATGAACACATAGCTCTTAACCATTGTTAACACAATTCTTTTTGAAGGAAAAACATTGATATCAGATAAAATAACACTGATGTTAGACCAATTCATTTCTTATACATATTTTAATTCCAATATTATTGTCCATACACAATTCATGAATCAAATGTTCAAGTTTACTACAGATTTTTTTGGTAAAAAAACGATTATAATTGCATATTTTCAATTGTTCATATATTTTTATTAAATTTCCAAAAATTGCAAAATATTGTCTTTCTCGAATCGATAGAGGACGTCTAGGGAACCATTTTATTAAAATACAGTAAAATTCAAAGACCAAGTGTATATTTATCATTAAAGTAACAATTAAACTAAATGTTAAGCATAATTTGCATCTCTTGTCAAAACTGTTATTTTGCGATATTCATCTCAGGGACGATTTGGGGACTCTCTCCGGCAGGAATGGCGCACATCTCGGAGTTGTTTATAAAATTGTTAATTGTTGCGAAATTGTTAATTTGAAGTTTTTGGTTCTGGGACATCAGATAACATTTACTACTTTAGAATTGCAAAAATTGGAAATTTTTTATAATTTTACAAATTTTCCGATTCTGTTTTATTCTCTCATATCAATTCCCTTTACACAAGATGCAAAATTCCGCAATCCAACCGGAGCTATCGCCTTTCGTTTTCGAGATACGCAATTGTTTATAAAATCTTAGCATCTGATAGCAACCTCATTTGTTTCCAGACAAGTCATTCGCTCTTGGCAATGAAGTATAAAATTCAAACTATTTTGCAGTGTCTTGCTTTCTGGTGATTAAATTGTATTAACGATTTCTGACTTACGACAAATCGGTGGAAATTGTTGCTCATGAGCTGTTTTTAAACTTTCGAAATTTCATTTATATTCTTCATGTATCGTTGAAACAGTAGTTGGGTTATTTTGATTCTTCTGTGTTATAAATAAATTCTCTTGCAAATTTCAAAACGCTGAGACTAACTGTTGTCCTGTAAATGTGAAGATTCCTTTGTGTTTGGGTGCATTCTATTCAGTGGTGCAAAGTGTATGCCAATATGTTTATCGTCTAGCGAAGAAATTGACTACCAACAAATTATTTTGCAAAATGCTTTTGAACAGATCGGTGGCACGAAGATCATTTTTATATTTATTCCACGAGGCAAGTTTTAGGCAGCAGATATATTCTGTTTTATTCTTCATTTTGGTGAAATTGAAACACAGATGAATTTTCAAATAGAACTATACATTTTTTACCTGAATATGAATGAACAGATCAATAGAGGAATTCAATAATGTCTCATTTGTTAATAATTTAAAGAGTAAAAATATATATTTGACACCAGGCTTGAGCAATCCTCAACTCTAAGGCAAGCAACGCATATCATTGGCTCTTCTAGTAATTCAAGCGGCATATCTTCGGAAGTTCTCCTCGCTTTAAAAGGCATAAGAGGCGGAGTCTGTAGAATGTGGCACCAATCCAATAACACTTCCCTCCCCTGAAGAATGCTTCGTTACTCCCTTTTGCGGGAACACGTTCTTGTCGTGTATTAAATTGTGAAAAATAATTTAAATGCAATGTAATAAGCGAATAATAGTTTTGTATACATTGTAATACTACACACTTTTAAATATAGAAATAAGATATACAACTAAACAGTATACACAGTTTTAGGAAGACGAAAATTCTTTGTTAGTATAATATTCATTTGTATACTTTTCACAGACAGAATATTGAGAATTACACCATCAATCTGATGATTTGTTCTGGTAAGAATCGATCTTATACATAATTGGCATGTAATGACAGAAATTTCTAATGTATGGTATGGGAAATTAAGTAAGGGGTTCAGTTAATTTTAAGGAGAGAGCAATTTTGCGATAAAGATGTTTTTTTAAATGCATATATTCCAAATCCGTATACTTCCTTACGTTAAATAACTTTGTTTCCATTTCCATTGAATGGAAGGATATAACATCCCTCACGCGCCTATGTTTTGAAATGACCCTGAGAGAGGTCCCTTGCTCGAGTCGCCGTGTTATTGAATCGAACTCTTCAAATATTCTGTTCTAACAGTAGTTCCCGAAACACGTAAATTCCAACAGGTCATCTCAAACTCATAGTAGTCACACCCTACTTTCAAACATTAGTAGACACCGCGTACTGTGAGGCCGCACGTAAACGTTTAAACAAACTTCATTCTCGTGCATGAGCATGTGTTAATCTGTCCAACTTTTTTGTGTCGGAGGGGCTGTGATTCTTGGGGAGATAATAGTGTAGTGGACATGGTAACAACTCTCTGCACCTAAGCGAGTTCGTTTCCTAGTGTGGACAAAACTTTTGGGATTGGAAACCTTTCTGCGGACTTCATGAAGTATTATAATATTGCGATTACCAAATAGTGCGTCCTGTTATCACTGTTAGTTTTAATGCTAATTTTTAGCTTTTCATTTTGTTTGCATTTAATCAGTTTTCTCTTTCTTATATAATTGTTTTAATGTATTTTAGGAACGGCGTTTAACTGATGCCAAAGTTATTCTTGATTTGAGCGAGATGACGGTTTTCAAGTACTCACGGTTCAAGTCACGTCTTATTGGGATCGGAGAGCTGAAGAATACCTGCATTAAGAGTGGACTGACAATATGCCAAGCTTCAGGGAAAAAAAATCCAGAATCTCGAAGGGAATATTGATGACTAAAATAAAAGATTGTAAAATGTCGCGATCGTAATAGCTGTGACTGTAAATCAAATAATATCCTAGCAGAATCTATAGCAAGGACGGCCAGTTTTGCCCGCATGGGCATTCGTGTTCCTATTAATGCCTCGCGGGCGCTGCCACTCAAAATCGTCTCTGCAGCGGGCAACGAAGGAAATTTGAGCGCGGAAACATTCCTGGGAGATAGGTAACTGAATTACTAAAGGGAAGAATGTTTCCATGAGGTTTCTATTAAATAAAACATAATAACTGTTGTAAAAAGCGCTTATTAATTGGAAAATAGAAAAATTCATAATGAGAATTTTCTGTGAATAGAATTATATTGAGTCCCACCAACTATGGGCCACCTCATAACTTCTAAACGGTTCCCGATATCGAACCTTAACAATGCGGAATCATGGGGGAAGTAATGTGCAGTAGAGATATAATTCGAAATATATTTAGTTTTCGAGAAATTTAATTACCTTTGATTTTTTAAATGGAACCATGTATTTTTTTCACTAGCGATAGATAGACGAATGCATTGATGTAACATACCTTAATGTTTTGATAGTATTTTGAGTATAAAATTATACTTTCACACATGTGATTTTAAACTAAATGTATGAGATCTCCTGTTAGCAACCGCTGCAACTGTCGCATTTGGAGAAGGTTGCCTTCGCGGCGCCCGCACTTTTGCGAAAACAGGGGAAAGGCTGCGAAGGCCACTTTCCCCAAAAGCGACAATGTCGACGGGTGCTAGAGGAAAAATTGCTCATAATATAAATATATAATAACGGGTTTATACGTTTATATTTTTATCGTTTTTTACATGTTTTAGAATACGATTCTTAAGTAATTAGAAGTATCAGCAAAAAATGTAAATATTACCGTATTAAACGAATTGAAAAAAATGGTGTCTTCGCGTAAGAATTAGTACTATTTACTAATTTAAAAGAATTTAATGAAATGGAAAATTAGTACACTACCAATGTGTGAACTTTTTTTTCATTTAATCCCAATGTATCAAAAAATATTAATACAGCCTTAGCAATCTACTTGAATTACTCTTGAATCTACTTGTAATTACTTAATATTTACAAAGTTAATTGTGAATAAACTTAAATTAATTAAATAATTTAAATTAATTAAATTAAGTTTAAAAAAATGAAAGACTATTGAAATATTTTATTGAAGTTTCTCAAGAAAATGTTTCAGTCTATCAGAACGGAGATGCGGTGGTACGCTTTCTGTAATTGTAAATTGGGAGTCAGCAAATAAACGAACACAGAATAGTGCCTGGGAAGTAGGATAAAATGAATATTACACAACACTGTCGTTTAATGTCATCATTTGACGACTTTCTTTCTATCGAAATATCAAAATATTTTATAAGATACCATTAAAATTCAGTTTCATTTGTTATCATAAACTACTCGATACATGGATTAAGACGTACTTTTTTCGTTGGGACTCATAAGGGCTTTAACTTATCACACAGTAAAGAAGTTCTTTTGTTTAATAAACGTAAATTAAAATCAATAGTTTTTTTTTTTGCGAACGTTATTCTGGTGATTTCGTCACCAAAAAATTGTAATATCAAAGAACTAGACTGTATTACCATGCATGCCGCCAATTGCTTTTATCAATCAAAATTTCGAAAAATCGTACTCCTAGCACTTCGGTTAGAACATTATAATATGTAATTTCAGAACATTATCCATAATCGTTACACTATGCAAAATTGCGTAGAGTGGATATTTAAGTGTTCAAAACAATAACTGAAATAATATAAATACCAAATGCCTCATAACATGGACAACCCTCATAACTTTAAACTCTGTACAATATCGAAATGCAGTTTTCGCCCAACAACACTGAAGCTTAGGACAAGAAAAGTACCCAGAGATATTGTAAGTAACACGTTTATTTTTGGATAAATTCAATCATCCTTCATTTTTTAAATAGAAGTTTATAGTTTTTTGCCTGAAATGAATAGAGCATGGAAGAGAGTAATAAAATGATTTTTCATTTTTTAATATTTTGAAAGAAATATTGAGTAAAAAAGTACAGTGAATGTAAAAAGTCCTTGTAAATTTAAGACCGGACTTCAAAATCAAAGGCCCCTAATCTATCAACAGATTAGTATCCTATGTAGTAATAAACCAAAAACAAAAATAGCCAAATATTTATATTTGATCAAATAATATGACTAAAATAACTAAGACAGTATGGTTAACTGGGCCAGATATGCTTTTTATTAATTTGCATTTGTTTATCGTAGGTTAGCCAAACACATTACATAATAATATGAAGTTAATGTAAGAAACAATAATTCAAATTATTAATTTTCAATTTTTAGAAAACTTTTGTGGGATGCAGAAACGTAGTTGTCGAAAAATTGATCCACTTAACTGCAGTACGGGGTTAACTGAGCCTCTTATTGTGGTGAAGTGAATCATTAAGAGTATGTTGAACACAGTTCTACGAGTATATTATAAATAAGGAACAGATTTTAATGAAATATTTTTACTTTTCCGTATACGTACGTATATACGCAGTATTGAGAAAGTTATGTAATGCTGCGCGAAAAAGCGGCGGATATTCGGCAGAAAAATTTCATTGCCGGGCCCTGATACCGAAAAAGTGGATAAATAGTGTTGCTAAATTAAGAGAAAAAAGTCCTCTAATACGCGGTGCACCCAGAATCCCTGTTTTGTGGGTCCTTGATGCCGAAAACCCAATTGAAGGCGAATCGACCGCCGTTTGTCCGTGAACACTACTAGCGCTTAAACCATGCGTAGGATTTCTTTTTTCAAATTGAAGAAACATCTGTCTATCTATCTCTAGTTGAACCTTTGAAATTTTGAAAACCATGCTTTAAAATTTTGGGGTACTTTACATCAAGCTCCACGGCCATTCTCGAAATTTTCTGAAAAATATTGCTCCTATTTTTTTCTTTAAATTTATTGTAATAATAGAGCAAAATACACTTATGAAGTTGGCATAGGTTCTATTTTCACTGTTAACTAGATTTTCGAAAATTGCAAACGTTTGAGTTTTCATGGGGTCTTCCCACAACTACCAAATTGCAGATTTTTCCTTCAAATGAAATTTGTTGTCCATAATTATTTATTTCATTAAGGTCTTGTACATTGTTTTTAAACTTTAATAGTTTCCTCGCAATACGGCGTACGATATTTGCAATTTAAAGAAAAAAATGTCTGTCTTGTCTCTTACGTAGCTCATATTTTCATTAAAGGCAATTTGTTCACATTATTGTATTTATGTATACATATGCTCTAAATAAGGTTGAATAAAATTTCTCGAAAACTTAACAGTTTTGTGTGAAAATGAGCACAAAATTCCGCATTTTCAGAAACGCTCAAACGCTATTTTCTCAAAAATTACTAAAAAATTACTCAAATTACTCAATTTTGCGAAAAACACTTATATTTCAAGAAACATGCACATGAGATGATTTGAAGGTCTAATATTGAAGAGCAGATTGCATTAAGAAAGAAATATGTATAATTATCTTTCATCTAACGCAGTGTATTCTGCAGACAAGATTCACAGAAGTAACGAATAGTACAAAGAAAACTGCCAGAATAGAAATCATTCGTTTTGGTACATTTTTCAGTTTTAGAGGAAAATCATTATGTCACACAATAGATCTAAATATTCCATCTTTTCTCTACAGATATAAGCTAAAGAACGTTTACTCATTCATATACGAAGTAGAGAACCCCAGTGTTATAGTCAAACTTGAAAGCCATTTTGACATATTTTAAGAAACAATATTTAGAAGAAGGGCAGTTTAAAAATTTATGAGATACTGATTTTAGATAATATAGTTAAATCACATTTAGAAAATTGTTATTAACTCCCATGGTTTTTTAAACTATGCCAATATTCTTAACCCATTTATATAATTTTTTTCAATTATACAATTTGTCCGATTTGTTACGCAGGATTCAGGCAGGAAGCTTTAAGTTATATTTACTATGCGCACGAATAATATGAAATAATTGAATATTTGTAATATTGAAATATTAAAACTTTGTAATGGAAATAAGACTTACTATGTTTTTAAGTACACTTTGCAAAGGTTGCGATAACTCAGTGGCATCGTTACAGTTTCCCCCGTAACGTCATTGACCGGGAGGCCCTAGAGTTCGAATACCGACGTTGGCGGATGTTCGTCTGTAGTTACATATGTAGGTCGAAAAACTTTGGAGAAAAGTTTGGAGAAAAGTTTGAAAATGCTCCCCAGGAGCTTGAACTAAATTAACCCCAAAATTTAAAGAATTATTTTCAACATCGCAGGGCGTCGATTTGGGCCAGATCATTAATGGAAAATTCATTTTGACAAAAATTCTACGAGTAGTTTACACAATAGTGTGCACAGACAGACAGAGCAGCAGACACACGGACGGACAGACGGACGTTTTGAAATAAATACAACACTCGCTTGGTAACTTAAGACCCCAAAACATGTATTTACATTAAAATCTCGACATCGATTTACTGCAAAATTACATACATTTCTCTCTAAATATTACTTTTGTTACTTCGAATGTTTACGAGAAAGTAGAAATAAATATATAAATAAATACACTTTAAAACACCACAGAGTAGGTTACACGCAGAAAGAACAATTACAGAGCCCGAATTCCTGCCCGTCAGAATGCACTTGCAATGTTATTACATAAACAGGGGGTTCCACCAACTATGGACCACCCCCATAACTTCTAAACGGTTCAGGATATCGAAATGCATTTCTTGCTGAAGAATGCGGAATCATGGGGCAAGTAACAAGTCGTAGAGAAATTGTCTATAATATTTTTAATTTTCGATGAATTTAATCATCTTCGATTTTTTAAACGGAACTATATATTTTTCACCAGCAATGGATAGACCATGAAAAGAGGATTAAAATGATGTATCATTTGCTAATATTTTGATAGTAACTTAAATATAAAAGTAGGCTTTCTGACATGTGATTTTGAATTAAACGGTCAATCGTGTAGCAGCCCTTGCAACTCTCGCCTTTGGGGAAGATGGCCATCGCGACGTCTACTGTTGCATGGAGAGGAGAAACTGAGAGGGGTGGCAGTGGGGGATAAGAGGCATAACTACAGCGATTCTTGATGTTGACACAGACACCACTCTAAGAAATACCAATTTTAACAATCGGAATGGAAGATTTTTTCCATTTATTTATTTGGATTTCACTTGTCTTCTACTGAAACTTCAAAACATCGATCGTTCCAAAGAACGATATAAAAATGGTAGCGTAAGGAAAATGATCATAATAAAAATAACATTTTCAAACACAACAAGAAGCCAACCACTGCCTCTTCGTTGGTAAATGTCATTTTTAATTAAAATGATCACTTGTCCACTTTGCAACCATACGACTGCCGTTCATAAATGAAAAAGGAAACCATGCACTTCTGTCTTCTGCATTTTCAACTTTGTGGCAACACAAAAATTTTCAACTTTGTGGCAGTATGAGCAGTCACAAATGCAGATATGCATTTTTATTAAAATTTGGTAAATTTGCACTGATAGAAATGTCAAGAGTATTTCAATCTTTTTATTGCTTTGTTCTTCAGGTATGCTGTAGTGCCTTCGTTGTTGAAATGAAGACTGATTCTTTCATATGATCAGAGATTTTCTGTGTTTCGTTAAGATGTCCTTGGCATTTACGCATTTCCAAGACTTGTAAGTTTCCATGATTTTGGCGCGAAAAGCAATGACCTCAAACAATCCACTTAGATTCGGAGAGTAGTGTCAAAAAGCATTGGCGTGTCAGTGTCGTCTGGAAAAGAATGCTTCTAGGTATTGTTCTGAACTTCGGATAATTTAATTTTAAAAACATATTTTACAAATTTTGCACCTTCATTGAAATCAACTTAACCACATACGTAACTTCACATTCCTTGACTGACAAATATCCATAAATAAACATATGTAAATACTCTACTATATTAGTATTATCACTTTTTCGCATTTTCCATGGTGATTTTATCTGCTTCTTAAGGCAGCAGACTTACTGGTTAGAATGAAATAGTGAATGTTATAACAATGTATTTTGCATTTGAAACGTGTGAATATTGAGGAGCCGCAAGCTTTAATATCTATATTTATACGTGTATAGCAATTTATGCAAATCCATTGTTTTCTTGTTTATTTAATTTGAATAATTTTCTACAATTTTATACGTGAAGAATTGGCGTCTTAAGAAGGTGAATAAAGGCTTTTCCCAGGAAAGCGAGTGTAACGATTTATGCTCAAAACAAGATCCGCTATTTCGCCTTTAAACGTGAAGGAAAACAGAGGAAGAAGGCAATTTTCACGGGGAAATATTTGTGAAAGCCAGTTGATGACTCGTTCTTACCCCCAAGTTGAGGATTGTTCGGTAGCCGACCCGAGTAGTATTTTAAAATTTATGCGGTAATTGTTAAACAAATGGAACTTAAAGTATTTACAAAAAGAAAATGAAGAATTAGAGAGCTGACAACCAGGACTACCTTACCAGCAACAATTTTCATGGCAATATATGCAAGCGTTGTGGCCGTTTGTCTCCTGCACCCCCGTTAGGAACTTCAAATATATTTCGCTGAGAAACTAAGCGAGCCGGTGCAAAACGGCTTGTAGAAAAATCTGGCGTTGGAACTGTGTAAGGATTGATTTCCAAAAAATAGTATTTGTCATGAGATGTTAATTTCTTGTAAACAATTACGTATCTCGAAAACAAAGGCGATAGCGCTGATTGGATTGCGGAATTTTGAATCTCGTTCAAAGGCAATTTTTAAAAAGCAATACATTTTGGTAGCAAAATTTTAAAATTTTCATAAACAATTTCCAAATTTTGCAATTCTAAAGTGGAAAGGATTCTCTGATGTTCTGAACCGAAAACTGCAAATTAATAATTTTGAAACGATTTTATAAACAATTCCGAGATATGCGCTATTCCTGCCGGGGAAAGTCCCCAAATTATCTCTAAGTTGATTATCGCAAAATAACAATTTTGCAAATTGATTGCAAGATGATGATAAGATGAGAGATGCAAATTGTTTGCTTAATATCTAGTTTAATTGTTACTTTAATGATAAATATTCACTTGGTCTTTGAGTTTTACTGTCTTTTATTGAAATAGAAGTCCTCTGTCGCTTCGAGAAAGACATTTCGCAATATCTGCAAATTTAATAAACATATAAACAATTTCAAATATGCAATTATGATCGAAATGTCTTATAAAAAAATCTGTAGTAAACTGGGCATTTGTTAAAGTTCTTAATTGTGTATGAACAATAATATTGGAATTAAAATGTGTCTAAAATTAGTTTATGTTTTTTATTATTTTTCCAAAAAGAATGTTAACATTAGTTAAGTGATATGTGTTCTTATATATTTCAATGAATTAACTTTCATATACATAGAAGTGTTTCTTCCACGTATTTTTATTTGAAAATACTTCCACATCTGAACTAGCGGTGCCCGCCATTTTGTACGTTGTAATTTTGTTAGGGCACTCCCCCCGGCGTTTAGATTGGCTACGATGGTTTGTGAGCTCCGTCTGCGACGTTTCGTCATGACAAGGGCTGCCCAAGCCATGCAAAAGCTGAACAGCCGCAGGCGGCCCAAATCAATTTATGTTTCCAGAACTGTACTTGACCAAAACATTACAAACAGGAAACGGTCTGAATCGAAAACTAAGATGGAGTGGTTGAAAATCCAGTGGATGCGAATTAGAAGAGAATCTTCTAAAAATATTCAGTATAAATAGTCAAATAATGAGATGATTCATTTTGAAACACTGGTTATTAGTAAAAGAAAATCATATTCAATAGAAAATGCACTGCCACTCCTGTATCCCACTGTCAATATCATTAGTGAAGCCAAAAAATAGGACATTATATTCAACTACTAGTCTTTATTCCCTTCGTATGCCATGATTTGTACAACAATATTCGATTATCGGTACAGACCCCTGGTGGTGAGCTATTAACCGATGACTTACTAGAGATAGAAGTTGTTTAAATATTAGTTTCAGAGTTCAATTTGATTTAACTGTTTTGACTTACTGAATGTGATTTAACTGTGCATTATATTATTGTGTTCAGAACATTTGTTCAATATAAATGCAATAAATATATAGTGTTCTTACTTGTTGCACCAAAATAAAACCAAAATCCTGAAAGAACAGGATGGACTAATCTACATTAAAATGTAGTGCATTTTAGTTTTAATGTGTTGTGTTAGCACTTTTATGTACCTTAAGTCACTTTTTGAATTGCCACAGGGGATTATAATAGCAATATTCCCACATAATGTGTAAAGTGTCGTGAAATATTCAAAACCATTTTTCTCCCATTTTGTCCAAAGTGGGGTAGTCCACTCTGCCACTCATAGACTCATTTGATTAGGTTCGTGTACAAACATTTTTCAAAGTATATTGTGTATGACCTGTTTATATTCATGCCACATATTAATAAATGTAAGGAATTACACTTTTTTTCAATACATTTTCATAATTTTCTGATGACATGTTTGTTGGTTCAACGAGTGAAACTAATAAAGTAATAATGAAGGCAAGGAAGGGCAAAGTATTTTTCCTAAGCACGCGAAAAAATGCCGTTATTGGTGTTGTGAAGCATCTTTACGCAAATTCCTGGCAACTTCATGTACACTATCTTTCTAGCTCATGGTAACTAACTCCCGAAAAATAAGGAATCTCTTAAAATAATTCGTAATATTAGGAATGCAAGAGAGCCTATGCATCAACACATATGAGAATGATATGGTTAATGAAAGGTAATAAAGTATACTTTTTAACATTTTTATTGGCAATCACTGAACGTACTGAAATACAATATTCAATTATTAATAAGTAAATTTATCTTCAACTATCAACGATCAGTAAAATACTATTTTTTCAGTTAAAACATTTTTCTTTTGTGAAGAAATAACAAGTTCAATAAGTGTACTACTAACAAAAAATCAATCAATTATTAAAAGTGCATATAGCCCAAATTCCCAAAAAATTACTTTCACATCTTCAGTGGAAATGGACATTATGAAAGTACTTCATCTAAAAACAGAGAATATATAAAGAAGGAGTTTCATTAGTTTTCTTTATGTCTGAGCTAATTTTCGTTTTTCCAACTTTATGTGAACACCTGTAGAACTTTTCAATAAAATATCAATAGTTAAAACAAGTTCTGTTGTCCCAGGTAACAATTTGTAATTTCTCAAGAGCTTGCTAACGATGACTTTCATTCCTATCATAGCAAATTTTTGCCCTGAAAGCAGAAATCAAAGCATTATATTTATATTTTTTGTTACATACACAGTCTTTTTGTTACATATCACATCATGCATTAAAGTTCCAATAAAAATTGAAATATATGTGTGTTTTATTTATATTACATTATTATGTGTTTCATGTCATCATGTTTTGTCTCAACAAAAATTATTATACTGTTTCACCGAACGGCGAATGCATTCAATAGCAAGTATAAAAAATAACTCACCAATACAGATTCTAGGGCCTGCACTAAAGGGTATAAATGCATAAGGATGCCTTCCTATAGCCCTTTCTGGAAGAAATCTCTCAGGATCAAATTTTTCTGGTTCAGAAAAAAAATCTGGATTGCGATGAATGAAATATGGAAGAATAACCACAGTTGTGCCTGGCAATAACTTACATCCATCTAAAAGAAACATGAACGAAATTGAAATGAGTTAACAAAAAATAATACTTTTAATTTCAGGACTTTAACTTCCCTAAAATTAAATATTATTTACATTTTTGAGAGACTAACTTACATTTTCTTCAGAAAATGTAATTTTCTGAAAATGTCATTTTCTTCAGAAAATGTAATCAAAATGTTAAGAATGAAGCTTCATCTCAAGAATTAATTTAAAAAAATGAAGACATGTCACTAGTGTAACATTATTCTGAAGAATATTCTATAGTAATTAGTATTTTTCTTGATTTAACACATGTCTAGTAGAAATTTAATGAGGTCATTAGTGGATTATTAGAACTCCAAAATTGTAGTTGACTAAGAACTAATGTTAATGAAAGGTCAAGTTTTGACATCGGTCCAACGAAAGTATCCTGGAATCATTTCACGGAAGACATATCGAATGGTTAACATTTAATTCCTCAAAATAAGAAATACGTGAGCCTGACAAGTCAACCATCAAAATAAAATATATTTGTCTAATATCACAAATATGATGAAGGTAGTATGTTAGTGCCAGTCGCTAGTGAAACACTCAACCAATCTTTCCATCAATATCTTAACATTATCCGCTTGTAACCGAATCAGCTTCGAATTTTGAGTAAGTGGGGGTACTAAATTTTTCTTCCCCATTTTTGAAACCTTAATTTCTGGAGGTCGAGGGGTAGCAAAAAAAAAGTTTTTGTTGTCACAAAAGAGCCTAAAATTATGGAGCAAGGATTTTGGGAAATTGGGCGGTTTTTTATTTTTGTTTTCCTAGTGATGGGTGAGTTTCGAAATTTTTAAAAGTGGCCCAAAGGAGCCTTTCGCTTGGACAAGGACAATTTTCGTGTTTCGATCATAGAAGAATTTTCTCATTATTAGTTGCGGGGTACTAGCATTACCAGCACCATTTTAATATCTTAATTTCTTGGGGATTGGGTGGTAGAACGAAATGTTTGATGAGGGACTGTAATTAGTCCAAAGTTATGGCGCAAGAATTTCAGTTTTGTGAAAATAAGGGTACTAGCTTAACCGCTTTATGAATGCATTACGAACCATTTGTTTATAACTATTTACATTGTTTCAATAATTAATCTGCTATTTCCATATACTTGACATTTTTTTTTTTATTTTATGTAACTATGTTACCTGCGCACATCATTATTTTATTATCAAATATTTTATTAGTGTTACCTTCAATATTTTCTTACTCGTGGGTATCAACACACGACGTACTATCTCACCTTGCCGCATACAGACGGGCGACAAGGTAAGACGGATCTGTACAGACAGATCAGCGATTTCTAGAAGTTATGATAATTTAAATAATTCTTTGATTAATGGCAATTAACTATAAATTATCAGCCTTGTTTCAACAATAAAGAAAATATTTATCGTGAAATAAACATTAACAATTCTCAATGAGCTCATTATACGAATACAGTTTTAATAATTATCTTTCCGTTACAACCAATTTAAATGTTAGTGCCTTACGTAACATCTATGCACGAATTCGAAGACTTCTCGGTAGAATCCCGGATGAAGAATGTCCAATGTCCATCACGTCTCCTCTGTTCGGTCACCGCATTGAAGAATATGTTTGGCCCTGATTAAGGTGCTGTTATCCGATCTCAATTCCTAACATAAAAATGTCAATCGCAATTTTGCCAATATATTCCCGGTTCGTCGAATAACTATTAAATATGTTACTCGTACGTGAAACGTTCTTGAACTAAGCCTCAGTTGGCTTTGTTGTCGCGACTTTCTAATATTCAAAACAATGTGTTCAATGAATCCAAAAAATTATGGCTTCTTCCCTATTCTATAGCGTTGCTGATATTAGTCCGTTTTGTAATTCAATTGATAATTCAATGAAACGCACATTATTTAAATCCATACTATTACCACTGAAAATCATGATTACAATTTCTTACTAGCCCTCCGCCTCTTGCGTTTGAAGTTATGTCTTAACCACGATGTAAAATTTACTTAACTAAAAACCATGGTCTTAACTAAAAACTGCAATATCACACGCGTCTCTAATAAAAACCGATCAATTCCGATGTTGAATGCTCGGTGTCTAGCAGTCAAACGAACTCTCCTTACCAAGCCTCTCATACTCTTCTGTACATCTCTCACCATCTTCTTTACATTGAAACTAGAGTTCTAAAAAGACAGGTATACGCAGACGCCATTCTTGGTCATAGCTTGCCGACAAGCGTATGTAAATGTAGAGGAAAACGTCGCGTCTCCCTACTTTTCGTTATTTTCCAAACAAAAAAAAAATACTGACGCAATTTCGGTCACTGTGAGCAGTTTCTTGAGAAGTGTGTAAACCTCGTCGGTAAGTACAGTGCCCTGAATTCTCCACTTGTAAATAGAAACTGATATTTTTAAACGTTTGTAAGTTGGACTAAGGTTATGTTTTACATCTCCTATATGTTATGTTATCATTTCCTATAAACAACTGTTCGATTTCTTTTGGCATATTGCTCGAACGTATACTTATTTTCACATTTAAGCAATACAAAGTAAATCGTTTGCAGAATTTCTCACATGGAAAGTACAAAGCAGAACAAAACTGTCATTTCATAGACAATGACCCAATAGAAAACGAAATGACCTCACTATCACACCTACGCTGACTTTCTCTTTCCCTGCGTCCAGTTAATGTACGTTTGCGTCTTTTGGGGCGCGTGGACAACGATTCGCAATTCGACATACACTGTAAACAACTTCACTAAAGTATTACAACCGAGCAAAACCCACTGTGCGAATGTTCTCTACAAAATACACCACAGAAGCAAATACATGCAAACTGTCAAACCACAATGCAATTATTATACTGAAACAAAACCTTGACGAATTGTAAACAAATCTCAACAATCAAAACAAAACATCAAGCAGCGTGGACTCACATCTTTGGACTCATTATCGATTTTGAAACTGCCACCCTTTGAAAGAAAACAATTGACTATTGATAAGCGTACTATTAAAGAATGATTTAATTAATTAATTTACACCGTAAATGTTGGTGAATCAACACAAACAATATCTGATAACACATCTAGAGATCATATTCTTTCATTTGAAAGAAAAAATACAACAATCGGTTCAATAGAAGCTCTAAACGAAGCCATGGCAGAATACCTTATTCTTTTAAATATATAGATATGCGGAAGCGTCTCAGCGAGGTCCCCCCTCCCCCGAGGTACAGAGAAGTTTCGCGTACGCGTAACAACTTATAATAATTATTCAAATAACTGGGAATAAATTGGCAACGTTGCAAAAAAGTTTAAATTTTTAAGTCAGTTATTAATATCACGTGAGAGCGAAAGTATATACATCAGCGCGGCGACGAAAGAGAGAAGACAGTGGACACTGGACATTCTTCATCCGGAATTGAGTCGAATAGTCTTGGAATTCGTGCAAAGATTTTACCTCAGCCACGAACATTTAAATTGATTTGTACAGGAAGGATAATTATAGAAACAGTAGTTTCGTAATGAGCTCATTAAAATGATTAATGTTTGAATGATTTATTTATAATTTGAAAATAAGACTGATAATTTCTAGTTAATTGCTATCAACTAATAAATCAATTAAACAAACAGAACATCCAGAAATCGCTCATCTATACAGACAGCCCGTCTCCATGCGTTAAGGTAAGATATAGTACGTCGTATGTCGATACCTACGAATAAGAAATATGAGATGTTAATAAAATCTTGTTATAAAAAAGGACTGAGCAGTGAGGGCAACTGAATTATATAAATAAACTAACATTAATAGCAAATGTTTCAGTTATAAGGAAAGATTAACTAAATTAATAAATATTTCTCGGAATTAAAGATACATTTCTGTAGCTGTTCAATGTAGGCAGATCGTATTATGAGTATTTGTAGAAGTTATCAGATTCAAGTTATAAGATTCAATGCAAATGGCTGCCCGACGTGAGTCCTATTAAAATACAAATATAATTTACAGATATTCGTTTGGGTCATTACACTATATGCAATTTACCAAAAAATAATTCCCTGAAACCTTTTAATTTTTCCGATCGAAAATAACCAATTGCAATCAAAGAAGTTTCTCGTAATATGTAAATAAACGAAATAGTTTTTGTTGTATCTAAATTACCGTATCATTTAGTTCCTTCACAGCTCGTGACGATTACAAATCCTCATAACATCAGTAAAAACATCCATGAATCAGGATGAACATGAAAACAATGCAGTTTTATTCCCAACTTCATAACTCAACTGCATCCTAATGGCTCGTTTCACCACGCTCGATCAGTGACATACGAGATTCTTCAACTAATGCAGCGGTGACCGGAGTGTTTTTTGCCGGGCAAAGGAATACTACGCGACGCGGCAGATACCGTGTGCGCTGAATATGACGAGACGGGGCCAGATGTGTCGCCGTGTGCGTTGGCGAGCTCTCTATCCAATGTTCTAATACTGAGGAACGAAATCTTTTCTAATAAATATAAAACAGAAAAACTACGAAAATAAATAAAACAAAACCTAATTTTAATAAAATAAATGAACCATTAAATTACTGCTTAACTTATACTGCGCTCTCAGGTGCAAACTATATAAGATAAAAGATTGAAATTTTCGGAAAGTAGGGGATTTACAGGGCTATAATTTGCATTTAGCCCTTTTTATTATCTGCATCAGAAAATGAAATATTCTTAAAAATGAATTAGGAAACTAATTTTTCCCATTTTCCCTTCTTTTTTGTTGATTGTACGGGTCAAAATCAGTTATAAATGACTGAAAAAATTCTTGAAATATCTTTATATTCTATAGAAAACCGCGAGGATAAATTAAATTAATACTCATAGGCGTAATGTGGTTAACAAATTTAAACTTATATAAAAAAACAAGTTTTTTTTCATTCGTACGAAGTACTCAGGGTAAATTGATTTAAATCCGACGAAAACCTTGTTTCTTTACACTTGAATTTTTATCCCCGGGGGCAATTTTCATATATTATTCCGCTGCCCCCCCTTTTTTGTTTGAGAGTCTCCCCATCTATGAATGACCGTACGCCTCCCCTCTGTCTTTTGCTGACTCTCGACTTTTTGTTGAAAAGGAAGAGGGCAAGAAATATCCAAATTGGATTCCAAAAATCCAAACTTTCCTTATTTGCCGGTTTTGACCGACACAACAGATGCAGAGAAGAAATAGAATTCAGAATTCCCACAACAACAGATTCAGTCAAATAATTTCAGAACTTGCCGCATTCTCTGAATAACTGGATTATAAATCTGATTAGAGAAGGGATTGTAAGAGGATTTAAATGTTCCAGGATACGTTTATATGAAATCAGAGTGACATGGCACTAAGTATTTTCCCCCACTACACATTAAAAATTGGGTACTTGGGCGCTGTAAATCCAATTCCACTCCCAATTCTAGTGGAGCTCGCTTTTAAAAAATACAATATACAATACCAAATGTTACTTCTTCCTCTAACTCTCTTAGAACCAGGGGTATGGCAGGATAGAGTCTCATGCTTTCTTTTATTACTGTTTCTAAGTATTTCATATTATGCAAGTCTTCTTCAGTAGATTCACGATCGGAATCCCCAAATATGGAGTTCAGCTCCTCGTATGCTTTCTCCTGTAAATATTGCAAACAAATATCAGCGCATCATTGTGTTACCAATTCAACACAAGAATAACGTAATAATAATAATAATAATAATAATAATAATAATAATAATAATAATCACAATAATAATATACATCATTACCAAGATTCATAAAACCTACAAATAAAATGAAACTTCATAACATAAATTACCTGATATTGTGGATGGTTTGCGAGTGACCACAAACAGAAGGCCGCAGTTACTGCAATTGTATCATGACTCTAAAATAACAAGACAAGTATATTAAAATAATATTTTCAATACATTTAATGAAAGTTAAAATATTTCAATACACGGAATCATTGTCCGGAAAGTAAGTTGAATGATTTTTTCCTGTCAACTAGGAAGACTGCATTGTTGAGGCTGGTGGGGGGATTGTGAGTTAACGCACGGGCCTGAAGAGCCCGAGCCCAGGGCCCCCTATAGTTCATAAAAAATAACACTAAAATTTTCAAAAACTAAAATAAAAAGCCATGAAAAATAGCGATGTATGTTTCAACAACATGCAAAACATTGGCATAAAGGAGTGGTGTCTCGCATCATTGGATACTATTTATAATATGGAATGTTGCTAGTTGATGCGTTTCAGTTTTATAATGTACAATTCAATACAAAATTACAACTATATAATTTGTAGTCTTTTTCAGTGTAACTATAAACCTGTTATTCTTGCTTATTTATAGATACATGTTTACATTTTTGTTTGAATAATGTACAATTGAAACAGTAAGAAATACTTTCAAATTTTTAATAAAAATACAAAATACAGTGTGAATTGATAGGATTTTCTTTATATTTCAGCATCGTAGGATGGGGCGGATCTATGAAAGGAAGAATAGGAGACCCCCAAAGTAACTTTGGCACAAGGCCCCCAATGCTGTTAAAACGACCCTGGTGGGCGGGGGACTTGGGGAAGGGAACTCGTCCCACACCAATGGCCGCTGCCCTGTGCGGATAACCCCTAGTGTGGACATGTGTGTTCTAGTGACGCGTCGGTAGATCAACATGCCACGATTTACTGAACTACACCATGCCTTTAAAGTTTGCGTTAAGGTAGGGAAATCAGGCTTCGAGACCATCACAATGCTTAAACGAGCTTATGGGGGTGATGTGATTTGCCGGTGGCACATGATGTTCCGGGAGGGGAGACACGACGTCAACGATGAACAACGGCCTGGTCACCCTTCCACGTCTCATGGAAGTCATGCGCATCGCTTTTTTTTATTCCAAATGTTCTGTCCTCTAGGAGTTTGAGCCCCTTCAGAATAAGATTCACCCCCCCTCCAAGAAATAACAGACAGAATAAAAACACTTCCTAAAAAGAAGGCTCCAGGACATGACAAAGGAAATAACAAAATTATCAAAATTCTTGAAATGATTGAAAGCGTAGTCGTTGTCAACAATACTATTTATTTCAATAAGAAGTGACTCCCAGACAGCAGGTAAGAAACGGCTCAACTTTTTGTATTTTCTCTCTGAAAATTGTACATGTATATTTTCATTCATTTTCTTGCTTAAATTAAAAAAAAACTACTATATAACAAAAAGATCTAACTCTCCGTCCCCTTCTTTCTTTCTTTTCTTTAATTCTTCTCCTTTCATTTCTTAAGATGTTTTTAAATTATGTAAATTATTTTATATTACGAAGATCTAACACTCCGCCCCCTTCTTTCTTTCATTCTTTTCTTTAATTCTTCTCCTTTCATTTCTTAAATTTAATTATTTTTAAAATTAGGTAACTATGTTAATTCTAATTTTATATTTTTCTTGTATCAGCAAACTGATGATGATGGCTAAGCCATCGAAAGTTGCTCTTATTGAAATAAAAGAGTATTGTTGACAATGACAACGCCTTCAATCATTTCAATTATGTAAATGTCAACTACAACTCACCACTGAATCAATATCAAAATTCTGCCAAATGAAGCCACAGCATTCTCAAATAACATTTATAACTGTTCATAAAAACGTAATACATTAGACAAAAAAAAAAATTATCGACCAAGAATCTTTTCCTTCCTTCCAAAAGAAATTACCAAATGACATCATTCCCAGACAACAATTTGGATTCACAGAAAAGTTTACACATCAATTTTTCAGAACCACAGAGCATATCCATACAGTATTCTAAAGAAAAATTCATATCATACTATATCAACCTTTCTAGACACTTCACTACAGGGTACGGCATCAAGGTATCATGTACAAACTTAGAATCAATGGCACTCCTAAATACCTAACCAACATCAATACTTTCAAAAGCAATAACATCTTTGCAGTTTTAGTAGATCTCTCAAACCCCAAACAAATAGATGCTGGACTTCCTTATGGCTCCCCATTTTCACCTATATTATTTAATCTTAACACAGCTGATATCCCTACATTCAACACAATCAAAATAGCACAATTCGCCGATGATACAGCATTGTATTGTAGCACATCACTTGACACATTAAGAACCACAATACAGCAACATCTAAACCAAATATATTCTTGGTGAAGCAAATGGAAAATTAAATTAAACCCATCTAAGTCAACAGCCGATGTATTTTCATAAAAAACAATTTCCACACCACCACCTCATACTGAACAATAGCTATTCCTTGGACTTCACAAAACAAAACAGTGAAATATCTAGGACTGCATTTAGACACTAAACTCATCTGGAAAGAACATATAAACATTAAAACACAACAAAGAAAGTACCAAACAAGTCCAATTGAAGCCATTCATAATCAACCACCGTAAAATATCAATAGAAAATGCCAAACCCATATATACAGCCATAATTAGACCCCTAGTGATCTATGGCTAGATCCATATTAGGCCCTTAATCCCTGTCTGGATTAATGCAGCAAAAACCAATATTAATAAAATACAGGTCATGTAGACTGAATTCCTGCGAATAATTACCAATGCACCGTGGTCCACTATAAACAAACAACTTCATAAAAAATTCAAATAAAACCACATCACACACCACATCACATCATAAGTTAGCAATCAAGGCAAAGCACCCATAAACCACACCAGAATAAAAAATAGATTTCCTAAACATGTATTTTACATTTAATTTGCAAATTTGGACGATTCTTTATGAGATGCTTAGTGGACTTCCTCTCCCTAAGAAATAGTTGTAAAGTAATAATAGTTTAGTTTTTTAAAATAGATCATAAGCATCAAAACATGTGAAAAAGGTTGGTACTGTGAAACTGAACCATTTATTCTATTGAAAATAATAAAATAATTTAAAAAGTTTGTGCTACAGGGAAAAAACCGTCAACAGTCAATTTTGGGGCCTTGAAAGGCTGAGAAACAGGTTGTTTCGCATCAGAAAGGATATCTGCAAATTTGCGAGTCCATCACGACCATGCGCGGTCTCAAACCGCCTTCATTGTTAGCGAGTTCCTGGCCCGTCCCCCCATGGCACCACTGCCGCAGCCTCCGTAGTCTCGATCTGGAAGCAATGGACTTCTTTTTGTTTCCTCGAATAAAGAGAAGCATAGAGGGTCACTTTATGGGACGGTAGATACCGTGAGAATCATTGCGGCGATGTGTCTGAAAGAGGTTCCAGTCAACGTGTTCCAGGAAGCCTTCTAGATCTGGCAGAATCGCTAGAAACGTGTGTGGACGCCCAATACGAATCGAATATCGATATCTAATATCGAAAAATACTAAACAACTGTGCTTTTATTGTCAATAAATTGTTCTTTACGGATTTATTCAACTAATTTCCCGGACACAGCAATGACACGTTAGCCATTACCAAGAAATAAAAAAATACCCACCGCGAACAAAAACGTGGCAACTTGATCCTGAACGTCTACATCAGTTAAATGTCCATCTCTTTCATGTTGCAGTAGCAAATCTAAAAAAGCAGATCTCATTTTCTGTTCTGAAATTCAAGAATGTTTAATTAATAAGCAATATCCTGTTATACTTTATTAGAACATTTGTATTGCAATTAGTAATGGACTTGTGAGTGGGGTAAAAGTGGCACTTTTATTAATGGAGGAAGGGAATTTCCAATTAAAATATTGAGATCTTTTGTAAAGCTTCCGTATTCCTAATATGTTAAAGTTCTTGTAATATTGTAACTTTAAATTCCACGGGCCTTGCTCTGTTTTCTCATTAATTATGGATGAAATTTTCTGATAAAGCACATTTACTAAGACTAGAGGTCTGCCCTACGATAACTCAGAATGAGACTCTTAGAAAAATGTAATCAGAAATGTTCTACTTTGGAATTCTTCTGCAATAATTTATAAATATGAACATTGACCATTTTCAGCAATGTCGTAATTTTTCAACTTACGTAATATTACGTTATTTAACATGGGAGCTTCCTTACTCTCTATTTTATTACAACAATCAATTTTACAACTCACAGAAACTTTGTCTGCGATATGATAACAATTTTAAAGAAAAACAGAACAAAACATATACCATTTTTAAAGTACAAATAATTCTCATTCATACTTCGCATCACATTTATATTCATGCATCCATTACTTTGTTATACCGTGCAGAGCCATGTTCTTATGGTCGTTTCTATTTTTTTTCACAATATATTCTAAATCATGTGACATAACTTCATCTTTGTACTATTTAAAAATAAATGTGGCACATCCCTCTTTGCAGCACTGGTCTGTCCTCTTGAACGCTGAATGAGATTATCCCATTATCATTCTATGTCAATTAGAATTGCTCCTGTTTCACCCTCTGGTCCATGTCCCATTTTCCAAATTCTATTCTAAAATTTCAAATCTTACGTAACAACTTCGTCTACGATTTTAACGTGGATTTGCACAACTCCTCGCCACTAATTGCGTATACTTGGTCAATACGAGTAACTTTCCATACTTTTAACTAACAGTTCCTCAAATCGTGTGTCTACGCCCTGACACTATCGTCTTTTACGTGCGTTTATTCCATTCCTTCTACCACCAACAACATTCACCTTCAAGTAGGTACTCTTCTTCTAGTATCTAGACTAGTACCTTCTAGTGTCTCTTCCAGATGATTTCCAAAAGTGTTCTTTTTTTTTTAATTGGTTTATTTAAGGTCGCTTCAACATCTAAGGTCATTAGCGACCACTATTGCTGTTAACGGTATGGTAACTATGTGGATGAACGATATGGTGCTTGATGATAAGGGGTGAAATGACGAACACAATACAACCATGCCCGAGGCGGGACTCGAACCCGCGACCCTTCGGTCCGAGATCACTACGACACTACTGCCTTAGCGATCTCGGCCACCGGGCCGGCAAAAGTGTTCTTCGTTTGTCATCCTGCGCAGATCTATTTACGCACAATTATTAAGCTCAGTAGAGCTCACGGACACTGTCTCAAAAACTATATGTGACGTATGGGGGAGAAAATCATCTGCGCACGCTTTCTTGAGTTTCAGAATCCCTTCCCAACACTTTAACTATTAATAGTTGAAAGATGAAAAATCATAGTAATTATAATAATAAATTTAAAAAAGCGAGGGATTAACATTTCAAAAACTAGATATTTTCGTTGCAAAATTATAGAAAACTTATTTTTAACAGTAAAGGAACAAACAGATTTGATTATTCTGTATTGTTAACAAAATAGAAACTCACCCTAAGCTCTACTACCACTACAATCAAAAGGAAAGTTCAACAAAACGTGCGCATAGTGAAGCTACATTTACGTCCAGCAGCAAATCAAGGGGCCATCTCTGCATTTGGTCAATGGATCAGCGAAACGACAAAAACCCGATCGAGATGGGGGTCATTGACCCAGAAGCTGAAGTACATTACTTGTTACAGGCATTTAATTTTTAAAAATTATATAATGCAAATGTAAATTTTTTATCATTTTTTGTTAAAATAAACATTATTTTTCTTTTTGATGATCATTATAGTCTCTAATTGTATAGGAACAGTTTATAGCAGAAAAGATTTTACTTTTAACTTAAATTTGTGTACCAATTTTAATTGTTTACTTTCATCTGGCAATGCGTTGTAAAGTAACGTACATGTATTGTATGTGGATTTCTTGTAGTGAGCTGTTGATACTGACACTTGATGAACATGATTTCTACGTCGAGTGTTGTAACTATAAATATCAGTATTACATTAAAATAAGTTCCCACCGTTAAGTAAGTCAGTTTTGATAAATACTACAGACTCATAAATAAATAGGCAAGGCAATGGTAAAATTCCATGCTAAATGAAAAGAGGCTTGCACGGATCACGTGGATGGGATTTTTTCATTATTCGGATAATTTTCTTTTGCAATCTAAATGTCTGGGAACTAAAGGATGAGCTTCCCCAGAATATTATGCCATATCTCAGGCGGGAATGTACATTTGCAAAATACACGCAACGAGCTGCATGAAGGCTGACAGAATTAGAAAGAATTCTGAATGCATAACATAATGAGCTTAATTTAGTGTTTAATTCTGTTATATGTACATTCCATTTGAGGTTTGATTGAATTGAGAGACCTAGAAATTTAGAAATTTAAAAGGAAAGGTTGTACAAATAGCTCCGGAGTTGTGGAACATTACTGGATACCAGGGTCACAGTCTTTGAGAGAAATTACGCGACAGTTCTTTGTCACCAATTTATCTATATTAAAATCCCATTTCTTTTTAAAGGAAAAAATCCATTAAAATGAAATAATACATCAGTCACATTTCAAATTCTTAATTGAGAGTAAAATTTAAATAAAGTGTCTTGATTTTGTAATCTTGTTTATTTAAGAGGGATATAAATCAACTTAACTTTATACGTTCAGGCTAGGAGGTTTAACAGTCAAATATTCTTGTTTGTGAAAGGCACTGTCGTCCCGAAAGCGAGAATTGTAAATTTATAGAGACCGATTAATTTATTTCACATTATTGCTAAATGGAATAAATAATTGAAATATTTAATTACACAATACAAAACGAAACAAAAACTAGTGGTGCTAAAACAGCACATACAATCTCTCGCCCTTCGTAATAGTTATGTAATACTATTTATACCGCAATTTCTCTCCGAATTAACACATCTCAGGCATCTTCTTTTGTAAAACTCATTACAAATCGTACAAAAGTTGATGGGAAAACTAAATATTTTCGAGTAAATATCAACAAAAGTTTGACAAATATAATGTTATTCCTACAGCTAAATCATATCCCAACAATGAGAACGTCAGCTGTCGACTCACGGCGCAGAATACCATTGTTGCATTCCAATCTGATTTTCCTTAAAGGATATCAACTTTTCTTTCATATATTTAAACCATAGTTTTAAGAGAGAAAACCTCAGTGGGCTAATTTTTAATTAATTTTTGAAAGAAACTACAATACATTGATAATACAAATACATTCTTCGTAAAACGGACGAAATATGTGGGTTATCAAATAGAATCTATATATTTAAAAAAATAAGATATTCTGCCATGGCTTCGTTTAGAGCTTCTACTGAACCGATTGTAGGATTTTTTCCTTTAAATGAAAGAATGTAATCCCTAGATGTGTAATCAGATATTGTTTCTGTTGATTCACCAACATTTACGGTACAAATTAATTAAATCATTCTTTAATAGTACGATTACTATATGAAACGATAGATGTGAGTCAAAGCTGCTTGAAGGCGCTGCTTGATGTTTTGTTTTGATTGTTGAGATTTGTATACAATTAGTCAAGGTTTTGTTTCAATGTAATAATTGCATTGTGGCGTTGACAGTTTGCATGTATTTGCTTTTGTGGTGTATTTTGTAGAAAACATTTGGACAGTGGGTTTGTTCGGTTGTACTGAAGTAGCGAAGTTGTTCACAGGTTATGTCGCATTCCGAATCGTTGCCCACGAACCCCAAAAGACGCAAACGTACATTAACTGGGCGCAGGGAAAGAGAAAGTCAGCGTAGGTGTCGTGATAGTGAGGTCATTCCGTTTTCTGTTGGGTCGTTGTCTATGAAATTTCAGTTTTGTTCTGATTTGTTCTTCCCATTGAGAGAAATTCTGCAAACCAGTTTCCTCTCTGTTGCTTAAATGGGAAAATAAGTTTACCTTCGCGCAATATGCCAGAAGAAATCAAAGAGTTGCTTATAGGAGATGATGACACATCAAAAAAGTTTAGAAATAATAACAGTCAGGATAATAGTGCTCTTTCTTTTGTGTAAGAGCCGGTTGGTGCCGATATTACATTGTAACCTGGTCATGGGCCATACATGTTCAAAATTTTGGGGAACTCCACATCACAGAATATCTTCGTTGTACCCTGAAGATCCAAACAATGCAACGTATTGTGAACATTAGTCTGGACACAGTGTTTTACATTTATCTCAGATCTCACCGTCAAATTTTGACGGGCTCTCACTAGTTTCATTAATTTCTAATAGGTTAATCAAACTCCCTGGAATCACTTTCCGTTTACGTTCACGAAGAACAGGAAATTCGAAGCGGGCGATTATGTTTGAGGCCAAATTTCATTAAAAAACTACTCATATTTTCAAAACTTTCAATATGACCATATTTGAAGATGTTTTTGATGAACATATTTCATTAAGAAAAAATGTATTTACACAATTGTAGTTGTAGGAGGACGCCGAAAAAAAATTTTTTTTTCAATTTTCGAAAACTCATTTCATCAGGATTTTCAACGAACATGAGACCAACACCATTCTCTTAAGTGTCCTTTACGTTATGTGAGATCCAAATTTAATCCAAAACTTTTGTGCCGTTTTTAAGAAAATTATTTTTTTAACATTGACAATTTTTAGATGTTTTTCATGAACACATTTCATTAAAAAAGGTTTATCTTCACAATTGTATCTGTAGAAAGAATCCAAAAAAATAAATCTTTTCAATTTTCGAAAAATAAAAGTTTTAACGAACGTGAGACGATTCTCTTAAACAACAAAATGTAATCAGAAACGAAGCAGCCACTTACACAGCCCCAGGGGCTTCATTTAAAGTACCCCCAAAATTAAAATATTGCTTTCAAATTCAAGGGATCGCGACATCAGCGATAAGGGAATATCAATTTTGGAGAAAATCGGCTGAACGGTTTCGTCGCTAGCGTTGTTCAGAGACGGAGAGAGACGGACGGAGAGTCGAGTGGAACGGACGGACGGACATTTTGCCATCAACCGATTTTTCGGTGGCAAGGTCCCACAAGACATATATTCTATTTACACCACACGTTAGAGAATTTTTTATTTAACTTTAACAAGTGGATTCATCCACTTTTTCCTTACCAAGGCCCTGTAATATGAGTTGTTCTAACAAAAATTCGTTGTTTTACACGTTGTGTTCCAATTACACGTTGTGTAATTGGAAGAGGCCGCATTTATTGCAGTGTCGATGGTGTTGCTGAAGAAAGAAATAGAGTCGATTTGATTTGGGATTTTCCAGAAAGGTGGTAAGATGTAGAAAGAAACTCTTCGAATATTATGCAATTGATATTCTTATGAATATGTGAATTAAGATGATTAGATACTATGAGATTGGCATTACAGGAGAAAAACACCTGGCAGTGATGTGTTTGATTCTGTTGGAACAGAATAACGGTTTCATAAATTTTTTTGCACACTGCAATTTTAGGATATCCAGAAGCATGCGGCGATTTTACTGATACTGCGAGGGTTCGGGTAGAGCAGAGATAATTAAATTATTGTTGATAGCATATTTGAGTAAAAAAATTCCATTCGGGGTGCATGTTCTGCATCCTCATGTGGCATGTTTTGCGTTGAAGTCGCCTATGACTATTGTAGTGATTGAAAGCAGAGTGTTAAGGTGAGTTTGTTTCAGGGCGATTTTAAGAGTCTTATATACTGCAATTAATGTGATTGGCGAACCGTGTGACTGATGTAGCGCTATTTCTATTTTCAAGTCCTGGGGTGATATACGATGGCAGAGGATCGTGTCGAATCCGTTTTTTAATGAAAATTGCTATTCCTCCTGCTGCAGTTTGAGGTCTGTCGGATCTGTAAGTCAAGTAACCCAGTACATTAACCTTATCTTTGGATGTAAGGTGCGTTTCTGTGTTGAAAGCAATATATTGTGACGTACCAAAAATGACGGACATTTGATTTAGGCAAATAAAGGTCGAAATGTTGTAGAAGAAACCGGAAAGTGAGCTTAGAATATTTTCGCGGTGGAGTTACAAGATGTGACTTAGACATTTTACTAGTGAATTGTAAATTGCCAGGTTAGGTGATAGAAAATAATATTAGAGGTATATTATTCCGACCTGGGAAAGTAACCAGTTTGAAATAGGAGCCCATCTGAGGCGCAAGAGGAAGAGTATAGGCAGTGTTTGTGAAGTGGTTGGAGGAAGTTTCGACTTGGTCTCTGATCATCGTGGACTTCGACAAGAAGGAAGATAGGTCTACTCTGCGTGGCGACATCGAGCGACGCGCGCGCGAAGAGGCAATAAAGGATAAAAGGTTCTATAACGCTGTTATTGCAATAACGAGAAAAATGGTTATGACCTAACGATAAATTGTAATAATTGATGACAGTTAATAACTTTGGCATGCATAATAAATTATTCATAGCTTGAAAGGAAGCTGAGTCTTATTTGCCATTACATGCAATCCTTGAGTAGACATTTCAGAAATATTTTCAGATTCCTCGCCATTTTGATTGACATGTATTATTAGTAATTACGTTTCAATATATATTGAGACGAAACGGACGCAGTCCATTCCTCTCATGTGTTAATCAAGAGATGGCCACATCCCATGAGTAGCCATCGTGAGATTTGATGAACGCGCGCAGTTGACGTCAGAGGGTGACGCGCAGCGACGGTTAGGGTCAAACCGGTGACATCATGATATCAGCCAATTAGGCAAGGGCCGATAAGACCCGAGGCTGCTATTGGTCGGAATCAGTCACGCGAGGTGTCTGAAATCGGACATCCCAGGAGTTCGCGGAAGCGAACATTCCCTTTTGAAATTTCATGGAAGTCGGACGAGTTTTTCGTTAGAGGTGTGTGCGAGAAGAAAAGTAGGTGAGACGAGTTTAGGCAGTCAGTGCTCCAATATTCGTGAGTGGCAGGAAACTATTGCTTTTCGCAAAGTTAACTAGTCGCCACGAGAACTGTGCAGTTGTGTGTTGTTAGTGCAGAACGACAATTTGGCCCGTAATTACAGCACGAAAGCTGATTCGAACAGTGAAGATTATATTCAGTAGAATCGAGCCCGAGCGGTGAGAGAACTCCAACGCTAGTATTGTGAAATTGCGGAAACGTGTGCCGTAAGCTGATGATAAAAACTGTCAGACCACTAGTTACAGACCGCACGCCGCCCGGAAAGCCGTCTGCGAAGAATTTCTACCCAGAAGAAGAAAATCAAAGTTACAAATTATCACGGACTATCCGAACGTGGGGGAAACTCGACTGGTGCACATCCGAGAAGGTGGTACAAGAATTGGGACATTGCGAGATGGAGCTGCCTGAGGGGAACGCCGTGGACTTTGGGAGGTCACCGCCGACGCCTCAGTACGAGTCGTGCGGAGCGCAGCCGCCCGTCCCGAAGCGGGCAGGCGCGGCCGACCCGTCCCGACGTCGACTCCGAATCTGCGAGCACGCTGCCCGAAAGAGTAGTGGAATCCCGAGGTACACGCTGTCGAGACACTGATGACGAGAGTGAGTACCCGTGAAAGTTATAAAGACTGTCAGAAAGCTGAATGTTAAATTAGATTCAAACGAAAATTTATTTTGTTTTAGAATTCATTTTAAAATTGTTTTATAATTTGAATTTGGGCAGGAGGCATTTCTTCATTAATTCCGATGGTATTATCCCAGCAAAACACGTAATAAATTTGAATTCATACCTCTTCCCAAAATTATTATTTTCGATTTCCTGTACAGGTTCGATTCGCGTACCCAGGACTTCAAAGAAATTTGTTCGAATGGTGCTTCGCAACCCATGGGTAAATAATTACATACGGGTTTATTTATTTGCGTAATTTCAGGAAGAGATATGTTAGAAAGGGTTGCGGGGATATATATTTATGATAATATATAGAATCCATGACACATTCCTACTTACATAAGATACATACTTAGATACGTAAATACATACATTCATACATACTGTGACAGGTCGCCACGGATCTCTCATTGCATCAGTGTAAATGTGTAATTTTCACTCACCAAATCCATTTTCATATCCAACCTTTTCATTTTTATTCTCCTTGATAAGGAACTCGTTCTTTTTCCAATGCATGATCTACAATCAAAACTGGTCAGATATAAATAGTATTGCATATCGAGAGTAAATAAATATTTCATATACGTACCTTCTCGGTAGTTTCATGCATGATTTTTAAAAATGTCTTATGCTGTTTCCCTAATTCTGTTAAATTGAATATAAAATCAAAGAAAAGCCAAGGTCGTAAACATCTTTGTGTAATACAGGCTTCCACACTGTAGACAAATTAAACCATATATGATTTAATTATATATAATTTCCAACTTAAACTTGTAATAACATGATGTAACACTACTTTACACAATGAATATTTCTATATGACTTTACACAATGAATATTCCTCGTCTTTTATTATTTTTATATCCAGATGTATACATAACCTTGTAATATTACAGGTAACATGTCCCTGTTTCACTTTTTATATATTATAACTTTTAATATTTGTGTAACATATTATGTAATAGATTGTAAAAGATTGTAATTGATGGTTGAGACATAAACCTTTCAGAAGCTGAAGAGGATTTCACAATGTAGGTCGGAACGTCTGCAAATATATATTAATTTAATTTGACTGGAATTATTGTTTCATTGTAATGTTTGGTTTATCCAGTGATCCCTGTTTTATTAAATCTTTTTTGGCTCACGAATTTAATGTTCGGGGAAAATGAAAGTTTGATGTTTTATTAACGTTGACGTTTTTAAATTGTAAACATCGATAATTGGTAATATCGATGTTTTGTTTTCCATGTCGCATCACCAATAGAATTTCGTACCGGCCTCCACTGCTCATACAACTTATTTAGATTCCTTGCGTGTATTAAGAAAATCATCAGTTGATTTGAGTTATATTACTATTTTTGGGGTTCTTTAAGGGAAATTTATGAGCTGTAATATCTCTTTCCAAGTATGTTTCTGAGAAAATGCAGCCATGTCATTTGATGGAACGTTTTCGAATGTCGCAGCTACTTTTTTTTTGCTCTAAAAGTATCCCAGTTTGCCCATGAATACTATATTCGGAAATTTCATACATATTACTCAACATACTTAGATACCGCTTCAAGATATTCGTTATTTTTGTTGTCTTGAATATTCATTCTTACTCCCATAGAAGTTTCTGAAAAAAAAAGAAAAAAACACATCAATATAAAAGTAATAGTTACTAGTAACTGTTCGAGTGGGGTAAAGTAAATCGATTTTACATTTAAGATATAAATATTTACTTCACTAAAAATGATAACTTGATTTTTATGAGAACCTGGGGTTAGAACTCCAGTGTAAACATTCACGGTAATTTGCGGCTCAAACAAAAGTAACAAATGGATACTGTAATGAGACATATTTAGAAAATCATTTGAAATAGACACCGGATGATTTTGGTGCGAAGCGATCGACAAACACCAAGAACGAGAGAGTACAAATATTTTCCACCCTACGCGTGACTAATAGGTTCAAACGCTTTTGTTTACATAAATGAGGCCGCGAGCCGATTCCGGTGGCTGGGGACAGGGACCTTCGCAGGGTTGGTTGGTTGGTTGTTAGTGATTCCGGGTACGTCAACTACTGAGGTCATTAGTCCCGTGAGTGCAATGCATGTTTTTTTTTACCGAGAGGTAGCGGTAATCTTCCTCAATGGATGGTGAGATCCGGTGACCTACCATCGGCTAGCAGGGTTTCCCCAACCAGGTATCTCCCACCAGCGGGGCACCGGCCCAGCCGGGTCGTTCTCTTAGATCCAGACCGGTCTCCTGTCATGAGTGGTAGTGTAGTGCATGTTAATGTTAGTGTGTGTAAGGGGTGAGGATAGGACAAGGAAAAGAAAGAAAAGATCGCGCGCGGTCCGTGACTCGTTTGTTAGGGTACTGATCCGACATTCGCCTGGTATTTGCTGTCTACCACAGCAAGTGTGCCCCGAGGATCGGTGTGGTGGGCACACTGTACCAGGCAATGTAGTTGCGGCCCACTGAGGCCGCTGCAGGGTTGCGCGGTGGGGCGCGACCAGGGTAGAAATGAGGAGTATGGGAAGGCGCCACCAGAAGCAGGGCAAGCGGCGGCGCTGTTCCGTGACCACTGAGCAGTGGCGGCTAAGCGATCGCAGGAGGGGCATTTCCCCTCGATGCCCCGCCATGGAGGCGGGAAGGAAGAGACTCGCCCCGATGCCTCGGGGCATATTTATAGGGCCTCGCCCGGGGCAGTAGGCAGTAGGACATTACGGGAGCAGCAAACGCATGCCTAGCAAAAGTAGTAAGTTCGGTGTTTGAAGTGCGTGTGTTACGGTGATTGTATTCTTCTGGCGAACTGGAACTTGGCTTGTATTTCGGACTTGATTTGGACTGTGGCTTTACTGAAATAAATTTATGGTGAAAGAACTGTTATTGTTTTACGTTGTACATGACAGTATTGATCGGAGAAACCTAGGAAAACTACCTATCAGAGCAGCCGACGGCTAGAATTGTCCTCCAGATAGCGACTGAATTCGACCTAGCTGAAGTGTGGCTTTACTGAACTTCAGCCTAGCTGATTGTGGCTTTACTGAAATAAATTTATGGTGAAAGAACTGTTATTGTTTTACTTTGTACATAACAGTATTGATCGGAGAAACGTAGGAAAACTACCTTCAACAATAAGTTATGCCGTGCTCTGGAATCAGAGTGTAGTGAATCAATGGTAGAAGCTGTAAAAGAAGCAGTGACAGTTAGCAGTGAAGAAGATTGTAATGATCTTAGTGTGTCTTGTTATGGCACATGGATGAAGAGGGGACATACATCACTTCAGGGTGTGTCAACTGTCATTAGTGTGGACACGGGTAAAGTCCTGGATGTAGCTGTAACCAGCAAATACTGTAGTGTTTGTGGTCTAAGAAAGCCATTGTCTGCTCTTCAAAGAGAGAAAGAGTTAAAAAGTTAAGAGTAATAAAATACTCATAAATTAACATGCAATAAGCACAATGAGGGCTCTAATGGTGTAATGGAGGCTCGTCGTATGAAAAATATTTTTCATCGTTCCATTGAGAAATACGGTGTTTGATATGCACAGTACCTTGGGGATGGTGACTCAAGCTCTTTGAAGAGCGTATTAGAGAGTGAACCATATCGTCCTGCTTGTTCTATCCAGAAACTTAGTAGCTAGAGTAGTAGAGCAAAAGGTGAGATCAATAGCACTGAGGCTACCATTGCTCACATTAAAGTGAGTTGGTTGCCCATTATTTGTGTTATATGTGTTAGATCAAGCTCTTCAATCTTCAGCTTCGGAATTGTCCCTGGAATCATTTGTTTTTGAACCCCATAAGGTGTTATGGCAATTAAAATCTCTGAGTAGCACAAAAGGTTTGGGGAGTTGTTTGATTATATCTTTGATCGCATTAATTTCAAAGTTGTGGCTGTTAGATAGGTAAATGTTACAGAAACACACTGGGTTATGATCTTGAATGATCACAGCTACAACCTCCATGTTAGATTGGATGGCAAGTTGTTTAACTTTTAAGAACTCTTTGACATAAGTTGCGACACCTCCACTTGCTATGTTTGATGTGGATCGATTTTTATGAAAAGGTTTATATCCTTTTATAATACCTACATGGTTGGTTTTTAAGTTGGTTTCTTGAATGCAAATGATTTCAGGTTTATGATTAATGCATAATAATTGTAGTCTTTCTAATCTGCAATAGAATCCGCTGACATTCCATTGTAGAATATTCATAAAATTTATGGAAATGTGTCATTTTATTCAGACATATCAGATCCTGACTCTTCTGGTAATTGGTTATGTTTCTTTAATTTATTAATTATTCTTGTGATTCTGTTTTTGATCGATCTTTCATTTAGTAAGCGGTAAATTTCATTTAGCATTTCGATGATGGATTGAATATTTTCAGTATAATCTTTAGCTATAACGATAGGGTTGTTAGAACCAAAAGAATTTTCAAGAAAGTTTTCCAGCTGTTCATAGGTAAGTGGAAACTTTTCAGGATTATTAGAGATAGTATTTTTAATGGGTGCAATAAACTCTTCTACTTTCTTGATATGAGCATTTTCATGCATGGAGTTGTCATCACTTTTGTCTTGTTTCTTCTTTAATTTAGATTTTGTGGATTCAGTTTTACAAGTTTGATTTTTGTCATTTTCTGTTTCTAATTGTGATGAAGAATCTGAAGGTAATGGTCTTTTTTGTAAAGTTGGGAAATTTTTTCTGTTAATAATAGGTTCTTCGGATATGTTAGGAATATCGACAGATCCGGATGGGTTATGTGATGATTGGGTTATAGGACATTTGTTTACTTCATTAGGAGCATGTTCTTCAGTTAACTAAGGTGAAGTAGGGCAATGTCTGGCAAGATGCCCGGTTGATTTACACAGGAAGCAAGTTATATCATCAGTTGAGAGAAAGATTCTATAATTAGTTCCTTCATGGAATACTGTTGTTGTTTCAGGGAGTTTGTTTACATCTTCAGGGGCTATAAATACTTGTCTCCTAAAGCTCATGATATGGGAAAAGCCAGGGTCAGGTATTCCGGCTTTAAGGAACGAAATTTTTGATTGAATTTCTATGTTTATTTCGGAGAGTGGGGAGAGTTTTCTGATGTCCTAGAGCTGAAAATCGCGAATTAACGATTTTGTAACAATTTATAATTTTATAAACAGTTTCGAAATATGCGTTAAAACTGCCGGGAAGGGTCGCAAATTGTGCCTGAAATGAATATTCAAAATAGCACTTTGACAGGATTACAAATCGATTGCTAAAAGAACAATTGTTGCTAAAATGCTAAATATTTACTGGTCTATTGACAGTAATTCTGGACGAAAACCCCGGTCAGAAATATTTTTTCGTTGTGGCGTACGCGCAGGCAAAATCTCTCCTTCGACAGGGAAATATGACGATATTTCCGCCTAGTACGTAAACGAACTAGCCCTCTCCCCCTGAGACGGCGTCCTTGGGATGTTGCACCAGTCAGAAACAACTATAGTACTACCTGCTAGCGATTGGTCAACGCGTCCCTCCCCCTGCCCCTGACCGCCGGGTTTCAAGTTTGTTGGCGCGGTTGGAAAGATAGAATTTTGCCGGCCAATTTTTGTGAGGGAAAGGGTTTACACCTTTTCGATTCTTTGCCAATTGCACGTGAAGTTCCTCAGATATCGATTTAATGGCCTTCTCTCTTCCTATTACACGTAAACGACATGCCCACGACTATTCGAAACGGAAGGGCAATTCTCTTTGCGGACGATTCAAATATTCTTTGCAATAAAGAAACAGTAAATAGTACAACATCAGGTGTTTCTAATTGGTTCCGTAGTGAAAAATTAATAGTAAATGAAAAGAAAACAGTTTTAATGCAGTTTTCTATTTGAAATAAACAATTCTGTGCTCCATTGAAAATGAGCGGTGTACCATTCACTGATGTTAGGGTAACAAACGTTTTAGGTGTATCAATTCAGTCAAACCTCACATGGAATGTGCATTTATATGAATTGAACACAAAATTAAGTTAATTATGCTATGCGTTGAAAATTATTTCACATTCATTTCAAGTAAAATCGTTTCTGCTGCATAACTGTTTTTATACAAATAGAGACTATACAGAGCATCAAAACGAAAGTAACATTAATTTTAACAGTGATATTTAATGTATAATTTACCATTTAGACGGTATACTTCTAAACAACCTGTAACAAGTCTTGTAACGCAGCTTCTGGGTCAATGACTCTCTTCTCGATCAGATTTTTCGTCCAGTTTCCCTGAACCTTTAAGCAAATGTTGAGATGTCATCTTGTTTTGCTTCCGGACATAAATGTAATTTCATTATATGTGGACGTCGTCTAGAATTCATTGGAAAATATAGTTATTCAAATTATTGGTCTGCATGTTGTTGCGGCAGCAAGTATTATTCCTAGACGAAGGGCATGATGAGGGATAGGTGCCCAAATATATTGCTGAATTGCCCTTGAAAATATATTTTATTACATCGGAGCGAATATTTTTGCTAACAATCTTTGTAAAAAATGCTCATATTTTTCTGTATTCAAAACGCAATTAGTATATTGCTTAGGAATGGGATCATAGAATTTTGAAAACGTGCACAGAATTCACTACTCCCCATAGCACGTCACGCACAGTTTTGAACGGTTTTTGACGTAAAATAAAAATAAAAATTGGAATTTAGAAGTACTAGTAAAAATCTACTTACCACATGAAATATCCAGGGCACAAAGCTTTAAATATGGATATATATCAAACTCAGAACCACCAACTTCCTTTTTCAATTTTTGTGTTAAAACACTTGCTTGTGCATTAAATACACTCAAAAAATCTTTCAGAATTGAATAGTGAAAAGCTGGATTTAACAATTTTCTCTCAGTCCTCCATTTGTCACCTTTTCACATAAAAAAGAAAATTAATTTTTTGTACTTAACATATACTACTCTACAACAGAAAAAAGAGTTTTAAATACCTTACCTGAAGATGTAATAAGTCCCTTGCCAACCGCATCTTCTAGAAATCTGTACTGAATACTTTTTTTAATATTGGTTTTAGAAGTTAAAAAGATCTGAAAAAGTAAAAGAGACTAATTATGCAATTTACAAATTTGCATCAAAAAGAAAATTTTAATTATTTAAAAATTTAAAAATGTTTTGAAAAAAATATCCACATTTGGGATAAAATAAGGATTATTGGTTAAAACAAGGACTTGATGTTAAAAAAGGTTAAAAATAGTTTTGGAGTTAAAAAATGTTTTGGGAGTTAAAACAAGATTTTTGTGTTAAAACAAGTTCCAGTAACTTCATTTCAAGTTGAGTTCCAACAAAGTTTGGAGGTTAAAGCAGGGTTTTGGATTTAAAAGAAAGTTTTGGGTTTAAAAAAAACGTTTGGAGCACTGTGTGGATGGGAACGCGCGGTACCGACATCGTCCACTTTGCTCGCGTCTGCGTTTTTTAGTACTTATTTCTTCTGGTGATATTATAATTTGCACATCCATTCTTATATTAAGCTATATCTTTTGAAACTATGGCTTCATGCCTGCTTCTTTTGCGGGTGGAACTAGCCAAAACCTTGAAAACCGTGAACAACAATAACTTAACTTGAACTGCTCATATTGTGCAAACGAAATGTTACACTGGAGCTGCTAGTACAGATATCTTCCCGAGCAAGGACCAAGCAATCATCATCATGGCTTATGAAGGGTTATGTAAGTTAACACATATTCAAGGAAGTGATATTCGTTTGGATTCACGTATCACCAACAACAGGATCTGCGTATTTTTAAGCTAAAAAAAATAACTTGCTGATCCTAGTTTGCCTAGTATTTTGAGTTTTAGACGAAAGATTTTTATTCACCCTGTTGAAGCGAATAAATTACTTCCATTTATAGAATTTCAATTTCACTTGCTTTAAATGCAAATATGAAGTCCATATTACTAGTCAATGTCCAAACAAAGAGAACAATTCTACCTATTTTAAAATAATTTATTAAGGAGTAATAATGATAGTACACCTACAGGAAAATGCCTCTTAGATCATTCAATACGGGAAACATCTAACTCACCTAGTCTGGATTGTGATAGCTTCCCTCCTTTTAACAAGAGAAACTGCTCAACAGACTCATCACCCAGTCCTGATCCCCCTTTAAACAAAGATATAAATCTATAGATCAAGTACAAAAAGTAGTCCCCCTCCCCTAAACCTACTCCATGAGCATCCCTCCTCCTCATAAAAGAAGGTTACCCACTGAATCCTCTTCCTTATGTGACACAACTCGCTCTAATACTAATAATAACCACGAAAATTGAATCAACAACAAAAAAGAAAAATAGTTGAATCAGACCAACAAAACAACAATCCTGGAAAAAAATGTGGAAAATATGCACAACCCAACAAATGTCCCCTGTGACAACAATGTAAGTTCTTTTCCCTTGAGATTTAAAAACAATTTCATTATTACAGGAAAATGCCTTGGGCTCAACTGACCCCCTTGATATTCAAATGACATTGCAGCAATTATTAATATGCTCAAAGAAACTCTCGGTTTTAACAGACAGAACCCTCAAAGGTATATTTCTAGACTTAAGAAGCTGCCGAATAGTTACCTAAATCCGATATATTGAGATTGAATCTAGTATGGACAGAACATAAAGCTATTTTTTCAAAATCTATGTCAGACAGAATTATTATATCTCTACTAATGAATTGCAACAAAAATTATGAAAATTGTTCAATGGAATCTCAACGAATATCACTTCCACCTAGAGAAAACTACTGTGTAAAAATATTTATTTTATTTATTTATTTAGTCAAAAACAGTCAAAAACTGTATGTGACGTATGGGGGAGAAAATCACCTGCGCACGCTTTCTTGAGTTTCAGAATCCCTTCCGAACAATTTAACTATTAATAGTTGAAATATGAATATATAATAATAATAATAATAATAATAATAATAATAATAATAATAACAACAAATTTAAAAAAGCGAGGGATTAACATTTCAAAAACTAGATATTTTCGTTGCCAAATTATAGAAAACTTATTTTTAACTGTAAAGTAACAAACAGATTTGATTTTTCTGTATTGTTAACAAAATAGAAACTCACCCTAAGCTCTACCACTACAAGCAAAAGGAAAGTTCAACAAAACGTGCACATTGTGAAGCTACATTTACGTCCAGAAGCAAATCAAGGGGTCGTCTCAGCATTTGTCCAATGGATCAGGGAAACTGGACAAATACCCGATCGAGATGGGATCATTGACCCGCAAGTACATTATTTCTTACAAGCATATTGTAATGATCTATCATTTCGAGACCAAAACCCCCAGATGCAACTTTACAAAAAGTGACAAAAATAAACTTGTATATTGATTACAACGGTGCCGACAGAAAACATTTTACAAGTCCAAATTAAAATAAAGAATTATAGCGCGTGAAATTTGTGAAAATTGAACATAATCGTCCGGTAGAACAGAAATTATGAAATTAAATAAAAGCATCAAATTCGGTCAACGCATTCGGAAGATATAAATTGAAATAGAATTGGAATTTTTTAATATAACATGAACAGAATATGGCCATTGTTGAGCTAGAAAAGAAAGATTCTTAAGAAACAGGGTTTTTTAAGAATTATCACAAAACGCACAAACCGATTTGGCTGAAACATTGGGAAACAATAGACTAAAACACGGGGAAGACGACAGAATTAGTGTCAACTTTTTCGCATGTTCGGAAGCAAAATAATAATATAATATTTGGAAGTTTGCAATGAACTAAAAGTATAAACAAATGACGCCCTGTTACGAAGAGAAGAAAGTCATTTGGAATTAACACAGATTAAAAGCAAGCGAGTGGCAACTATTTTGTTCCAGAAGCCTTCTGTAACAATGTAAGCTGCTGAAAAAATTCCGATGTGAAGACAGATGTGTCGTGGGTACCGGGATGAACGCTTCGTGTGCGCGAAATTGGCGCGTTGTTAAGTTTCTTTTGAAAGTGTAGCAATTCAAATAGAGAGTAAAGTTGTGATGTTTGTTGGAACTTTGAAGTATTAGTAAAAGGAACAAAATTCGGAGTAATTTTAATTTATTTTTTTCAAGTAGGATTTTTTTTGTGATTACGGACAATCAGATGTTATTTTTTTATTGTAAGAAAATTCAACGCTACGGACATCTCGTTATAAAATATAAACGAATAGATGCCGGGATCAGCACAATTGGACGTTCATTTTGAATGTAAATGGATGTAAACGATCGTAATATCAAGAAGTGACGTGTTTGATGACACGCGAAAAATAGTTGGTTTTTGTTTTGTTTGTTTTGCCGAACAGTACGCAACGAATACATACAATTTTATTAAGCGGTGACGGACTAGCAACTGAATAATATCATTTATGCGGACAATAGCGGTTCGCGAGAATTGGTTTCCGAAGGCGACCGCGAGCAGGAGTGGACGGCGACCGCGCATCGAAAGGCACTGGACGGCGGCCACCAGACATCATTGCCACGAGAGCTGAGCCGCAAAACAGGGAAGTGACACGTGTGTATGTGTGTGTGTGTGTGTCTGATTTCTTTGCAGACACTTCATCTGAAGACGCGTTCCATAACTGAAGGGAATTTATTGAAGACCAAGTTTTGTTAATAAAATTAAATTAAGAAATGGTCAAAGGAAAATCAGGGAATGCGCATTCAATGTATGAGTGGGATTTCATATTGTTTTGTATTATTGTGTGTGAATGAGTTTCTTTGTTGTGTTTTGTTTCTTGGAATCTATGTTATAGGGTACCGTGTATCAGTGTAGAGGGAAAGACGGTAAGTTGTTGCCGTGTATGATGAAAAGAGGGAAAAGCCAGAACGCAATAATAAACGAACGAACGAAAATATGGTTCGTTTTTATCAATTGAGAACATGCGTCGTCATTTACCCTAGCACGCACAATCCAGTCACCTCGCTTGGATTCCTGTATAGGACCACCATCTTACCCACGGTATTAGAATCATTACATTTTAGCTGCCCAACGCGAGTTCCAGGGTAGCCGGGGGAAATATTAGATAGTCGAAAAGGTAAAGGGGAAAAGGAACCATTACATTTGGCTGCCCAACGCGGGGCAAGGATAGCAGAGGGGATAACCGGGAACCATTACAATATTGAAACTTTTTTTAAAAATTATACAATGCAAATGTAGACTAATTCATTATACTATATCTTGTTTTTGTTAAAGTAAACATTTTTCTTTTTGACGATCAGTATAGTCTCTAATTGTATAGAAACAGTTTTGCAGCAGAAAAGATTTTACTTTTAACTTAAATTTGTGTAGTAATTTTAATTGTTTAATTTCATCTGGCAATGCGTTGTAAAGTAACGTACATGTATTGTATGTGGATTTCTTGTAGTGAGCTATTGATACTGACACTTGATGAACATGTGAACTACGTCGAGTGTTGTAGCTATAAATATCAGTATTACATGAAAATAAGTTCCCACCGTTAAGTAAGTCAGTTTTGACAAATACTACAGACTCATAGATAAATAGGCAAGGCAATGGTAAAATTCCAAGCTCAATGAAAAGAGGCTTGCACGGATCACGTGGATGGGATTTTTTCATTATTCGGATAATTTTCTTTTGCAATCTAAATGTCTGGGAACTAAAGGATGAGCTTCCCCAGAATATTATGCTATATCTCAGGCGCGAATGTACATTTGCAAAATACACGCAACGAGCTGCATGAAGGCTGACAGAATTAGAAAGAATTCTGAATGCATAACATAATGAGCGTAATTTAGTGTTTAATTCTGTTATGTGTACATTCCATTTGAGCTTTGATTGAATTGAGAGACCTATAAATTTTGTTATCTTTACATCAGCTAATTGCATATTGTTCATTTTCAATGGAGCATACGATTGCCGATTTGAAACGCAAAATTGCATTAACACAGTTTTTCCTTCGTTAACTATTAATTGGTTATTACAAAACCAATTTGAAACTTTGAAATTGTACTATTTATTGTTTCTTTTTTGCAAAGAACATTCGTGTCATCGGCAAACAGAACTGTTCTTCCATTTTTAATAGATGAGGGCATATCGTTTATGTACAACAGAAAGAGGACACGACCTAAGATCGAACCTTGTGGGACCCCATGTTCAATTGGCAAAGAATTGGAGAGATAAGTAAATAATGTTCTTTCGTGTCAGTACGGTATATCTACTCTTTGAGATCGATGTTTAAGGTACGAGGTTATCCAATCTAGAGCAATACCACGAATTCCACAAGAATATAATTTTGAGAGCTAGATGTTATGATTAATAACGTGAAAAACTTTCGAAAGATCTAAAAATATCCCAATGGGTTCTTCAGTTTTGTCCATTGATGAAGCAATATCTTTAAGGAAAGAAAAAAATGGCACTTTCCGTAGATTTTGATTTCCTGAAACCGTGTTGTGAGTCTGAAAACGTTTCGTTTTTCCTGAGAAAGGTTTCCAATCGCGTATAGAAAGCCTCTCTAATATTTTTGAGAAAACTGACAAAAGAGAAATTGGCCGGTCATTTTAAATTTCATTTTTGTTCCCTTTTTAAAAAGTGGCTTAATTTTTGCTGTTTTGAAAGTGTCTGGAAATATTCCTGTGCACAAGGAAGCATTGAAAATGTTAGTTAATGGGTGTATAATGGCAGGTGCACACGTTTTTAATAAACAATCCGGAAATTCATCTAAACCTGATGAATATTTGTTTTTTAATTTACTGACTATTCTGAGGATTTCGTTAGAAGGAGTTTCGTAAGTAAACATCGTGCAGAAATTTTTTTGGGAAGCATATGATGTTGAATTTTGTGATTTTAGTCCCTTCGTGAGATCAACCGCAATTCTACAAAAGTGTTGGTTGAAGAGATTCGCAACTTTTCCTGCATTTCTTGTTTCTCTTTCATTATCCTTTAAAACAAAATTCTCTACGAAATGTGATGACGTGGTCGAATTTTTAACGATGTTCCACATTGCTTTAGTTTTGTTTCTAGCGTTCAATATATCATCGTTATTTTTCATTATTTTTGCCCGAACTATTATTTTCCTTAAAATTCTTTTATATTCTCGGAAGTAGACGTAGAAACCGGGTGATACGTTATGATGTTTAGAAATAAAGTAGAGAGTACGTTTATTTTTACTTAATTACTTGTGTGATCCAAGTATTACTTTTTCGTGAAATGTTTAATTTTCTCTTTTTAATAGGAAAGCATGCGTTAAAGAGAAATGAAAGTTTTGAGAAAAATAAATTATATTTCATTTGTGTCAATAGCGTTATAAACTGCCTCCCATGATTCTTCCAGCAAGTAGTCCGTAAATAATTTTATGTTAACTGTAGTAAATGCTCTGCACATGCGTGTTTTATTTTTTGTCTGTATTCATGTAACTGGTAATTGTAAGAATTTGTGCATCGTGGTCACTGTAACGTTATTATTCGTTATTATTTCATATATAGTTTTGGTTTTGTTAATTATAAGTTGATCTATTGCTGTTTGTGATTTAAGAGTATTCCGTGTTTGGTACGTTCACTGTAATATCTAAATTAAAAGAATGAATTAAATTGAGAAATTGCTCTTTTTCGTGGGATTCGCTCAGAAAATTAATATTGAAATCTCCACATACGACAATGGATTTAAAAGAGAGATTACTAATTTTGTTCAGAGTTATCTCTAGATTTTCTAAGAAATTGAAATAATCTAAAGCTCGCTTTGTTGGAGGTCTGTAGATGCAAAGCGTAGATTTGAGCGTAGTAAGATGTACAACTGTTATTTCAAAAACTTTTTCAACTGTATATAAATTGAATTCTGACAAGAAGGTAGAATCAATATTATTTCTTACATAAATACACGAACCTCCGTAAGGAGGGCCTTTATTTGATTCCCTTGCTCTACAATATGATCCTGCAAGGTAAAAACTAGGAATTTGGAGTGTGTTTAGATCATTGTGAGATAACCAATGTTCTGTAAAGCAAAGAACATCTATTTGACTGAGATCACATATTAATCCGATACTAATATCTGCTAGAATTCAATTTTAAATTTAAAATTAATTTTAATTTACCATATATTTCAAAATTTCCATTATGGCAGACAATATTCCGATCAAATCAGACTTGGCGGCCGTTTCGGTGAAAATTACATCACCTGTATGTATGTATGTATTCATGTAATTTATATATTGCCAACAATTACAATCTTGAATACTCGGAACTTAGTGATATTCCTAAACAACTATTAATCTCCATACATACCTTTGCATGTTGCGGATTAGTAACAGCTACCACTAAATATGGCCCAAGCCAAATACGAACAATGGAACCATATTTTTGGCAAAGGTCGATCATAATTCTTAGAAGATCTGAAATGACATTACATAAATTACTTTTTACAATATTAAATTTTACAAAATTCTTAATCTGATTATCACCTAAGGTTAAATATTAGTTTTGCAGCTTGAAGTTCAATGTACGGTAATTTTTCAAATTATTTTACCATCCTTATATGAAGGAATGAAATTATTTTTTTTTAATTTTCGCGTGCTCGAAACGCAACAAAAGACATTATCGTCATACGCAGTTTTAACTGTTTTTTACAATAAATTAAATAAATAAAATGGTATAGCAATTTGGGCTTTATTATTTGTAGGATAACATTCCTTTAATTGAAGCCCATTACAGTAAACAACAGCATGAATATGCTTAGACTTTACTTGAAAGTGCCATCAACAGACCATATATTACTTTGGAAAAGGATCTCCAGATTCTCTTTTGTGGTGAATACTATTACACGACAGTGTTCATATAAGTTTCCATTGTAATTATTGTCAATAAGAATGTTTACCATGGAATGTTCTTGTGAATCGAACGGGTATTAAAACTAAACGGGATGTAATGGATCAGGAAAATATCGAATTTGAAAAAAATTAATGTTTGGAATGTTGCATTTGAAAAAAAGAATTCGGAACAAATGGATGGTAACGCTATCATTAATTTTATTTGTAGGAAGACGCCGCATCAAAAAATTGCAGTATTGCAATTTTCGATAAATCAAAGATTTCAACGAAAATGAGACATGCACAGTTCTCTTTAGCGTCCGTCTAAAGGATCCGAGGTCAAAGTTAAATAAAACTAGAGGTGATACCGAATGCTTTGAACTTTCTTGTACTAAATGTTGCTAATTTCCTTGTGGTCTGGATTTAAGGTTTTGCTTCATTCTCTGGTCAGCTGCCATCTATCGTCGCCCAAAGTAAATTTTTCTGAAATTTTCTCAACTTTTCGGTTTCCTAATATAGAACCGGAATATTATTTTAAGAATATTAAAAAAGGCAAATACCTCGTGATAAATACAAATTTTCATTGAAAAATGTGAAGCTATTTTAAAAAAAATGGCAGTTAAGTTTGAAATGCGATGTGCGAAATTTGAAGCTCTTTTTCATAGGAATATATTGACTTTTCGAAAAATTTCATTTAAAGTCGTTTGAAGCACTTGTGCTCACAAATGTAATAATGTACACAAATAGATGGTAATGTGTATATTAAAGATATTGAAATATATTTCAAAAAAGTTACATTTGTGTAATTGGGGGGGATTACACCCAAAATTAACCTTAAGTCATATTAAAAAGCCAAAATAGCACAATCCATTAGGAAAATTTGAAGAAAAGATTTGTAGCTATTTTTGAGAAAATAGCGTTTGAGTGTTTCTAAAAATGCGGAATTTTTAGATCGTTTTTAAAAAAACTGTGGAGTTTTCAGAAACTTTATTTGACATTATTTAAAGCGCATATACTCGTAAGTATAATGTTGGCAAAAGAAACCGCCTCCTATTCTTAAATTTGCCGACGTGAGAGACAAGTCAAAATAAATAATTTTTTGTAATTTTTTAAAAAACAAAAGAATAAAAGTAGATGACCTTTTTGTCGTAATCTTTTATGGTTTGTTTGGCACTAACCCTACTGAAATTTTAAGAAAAAATTTGGAGCATTTTTGAGAAAATCTTGTTTTGTAATTTCATAAAATCATATTTTTCACATACTATTGCACGAAAACTACTAAAATTTTCAAAAATATATATATGATCGTAGTGAAAACTATTTGTGAGCAACAAATTTCATTTGACGGAGAAATCTCTTCAATTTTATAGTTCTTTGACCTCGGTGAATAAGCTGATAAGTCGACATTTTGTTGAAAATGAGATAATTTATACACCTGAATTCTCTGAAAGATACTCTACATTTGTGACTAACCAGAAAAGTTCAGTTCCTTACGGTTGGTGAGTAATAGACGTATTGTGTTACAGACATCACGTAAATTTCTGAAAATCAGAGCCTAACAGGATAAAGTCGAGATTTGGGTAGTTGTTCACGCTAGAAGATTAGTGTAGTAATCACGGAAAGAAATATGTTAATATACTTGTCTGCTTATTCACGTAAATAGTTTTGTCAATGAGCACATGATTAACCCAGAATATGCTTCACATGTGCAAATTTTGCTTGAATACAAGCGGAGTGAGTTTGTATATGTGGATGGTTTAACCTTTTGACTCAAAGGGCCCAAAAGTGAGAAAATAAACATATTAAGTTAGGAGTTGGGTGTATATTACGACCAAGAGAAAGATTCCCGAGAGATCCAATCCTGCGAACTGATTAGACAAGAATGAAAATGCAGATGATGACACCGGAAAATGCAGATCGTAGCACCAGAAAACGAAGATAATTGATGCAACACTGTAGATCAGACACTTGGAGAAGATGTATCTAAGAAAATACGTCATCAAAGGATCAAAGCGTGTGGCCCTTTCAAACACGGGGACGTAGGCAGCCGCCAATCTCATTTAAAGAAAATTAACTTTATCTACGAATATGGACTCGCATGACTTTCATTGTGCTGACGCGAAAAGGTTGGTTGCTGTAGTTTGTGTCAACTAGTGGCGGCTGGTGCCTCAACAAACTGGAAGTTTGCAGCTCCATCAGATGAGGAAATGATTTCCAAAATTCCAGAACACTATAATAGACGTAAACAATTCCATATAAATTAATTAAAACTACATTGAATAATTGTCTATATTGAAACATTACTTTTATAACTTTGTGCGTAGTGACCATATCGGTTGTATTCACCTCACAGATGTGGCATATTCACCACGTAGTTCTGACTTTGTTGTCCAATGCGCAATCGAGTTTCTGTATTAGTAATGCATTGAGAGATTTGACGGTAATAGATTTCGTACAAAACAGAAAATAACTTGTTTTAAGAAATACCGGTGATACGGATCCAGCACTTTGCAACATTAACTATTGTTTAGATACGTTTTTCAAAAATTAAATTATTTTATTTCCATAATTTCACTACTCTGGTACTTATCGCAATAATGATAAATTTTCCATAAACACTCGTATTCACAAGATGCACTCAAAGTTGCATCCATGCTTCCAGAATGGCCAATTGTACAGAAAGGACTCATTAAATGTACATTTTGAATCAACGAACTTCACATGAAATGAAAATAAATTTTCCAAACATCATAATGTATTCAATTTAGTCCATAATTGACTGACCTTACGATGTTTCATTAATATGAAAACTTCATAAAATTAAGTTGTAGCTTGTGTCAGAAGAAAAGGGAAAATGGGAATTCCCCTCGCACGCCGCACCTAGACATAGAGACAAAGATGAAATGCAGAAAACCTAGCAGTCAAAAAGTAAGTAAATAATGGAGTAGCGTGACATTGTTCTGGGAGAGCATCAGATGCCGAAGGCGCATATTGGACTGAAGAAGAGATTTGGAGTTAAAGGAATTTGATCGAACTTTTCCATTAATAGTTCAGATTTTCATGACTTTCACAAAAAAGCTGTCTAGAGCAAACATTCAATGTAGACCCCAGATATAGAGAAATTACTCCTGATTAACAATACCAGTGTTCCAAATGAGTGTGCTGTGTAAAAAATTTTGACGTTCATTTGTGTATTTGTTCATGATGTATCAGTAAATATGTGATTCTTGTCATACAGTAATTAAAAGTTTCTCATGTTCCGGTTTTCTTATTTTATGAAATCAGTGATGTAATTGTAAATTGTTTGAAGTTAAATAAGAGCATATGTCATATATGTTCTGTTCTATGTTAATAACGGGATAACTAAATTGTACTTTCGAATTTTTGCGTGAATAATTAAAAGGTAAGAACACATAATTCTGCCTACAAAAATATACTCAATGGAAGAGCTGTAAAAACACTACTTGTGTGTAGGTTTTCTTTGAATTTCATTAATGCCTGATTTACAGCATCAGTTGAAAGTTGATTTTTGCTCCCCTGTAAAATTAGGTTTTCATGTCTTATCAGGTTATTCACCGGGGTCAAAGAGTGTAGGAAGACCCCAGAAAAAATTTCAAACTTTTTCAATTTTCGAAAAGCCAGAGTTAACCTTGAAAATCGGACCTATGCCATCTTCATGAGTGTATTTTACTCTATTTGTGCAAGAAACTCAAAGAAAAAATTTGGAGCCGTTCTTGAGAAAATTCTGAAAATTTTCGGAGTCTTCATGTAAAGTACTCCCGAATTTTAAAGAATGTTTTTAAAATTTTAAAGCTTTAACTAGAGCCACATGGACAGGGGTTTCTTCAATTTGTAAAAAATCGTACACATAGTTTAGGCACTAGTGTTATTCACACAGACGGACGGACAGACAGATGGACAGACGGACAGACGGATGTTTTGAAAAAAAAACACTTTTTCGTGTATCAGGGGATCCCAAAACGTGTATTTCCGTTGAAATTTCGAAATCAATTTTCGCAGCATTATAATAGTTTCTCTATACTGTACTGAGTTAGCAGTTGGGGAGAAAGTAAAAATTGGAGCCATTTTTGAGAAAACGTTGAAAATATTGAGGCCCTTAAGTGAAAAAATCAAACTTTCGTTTCAAACTCGTCAAGTCTGGAGTTCGTTTGAACTGATCGTTGAATATAAATTTTGGAGAAAATCCTGAATATGGTTAGCTGTTAATATTTCACAGACAAAAATTTTGCTGTCAATCGATTGTTCGTTATTAAGGACCCACAAAAAAGAATTATGACTACATAACGTGGTACGGGGAATTAATTTACTTTATATAGGAAGAAGATTTATCCACTGTTTTGTTTGACGACTCACAGCCACGGAATTTTTCTGTCAGATGACGACGTTTTCCGGCGCACGATTACAATATATCTTCTTGCCAGTATAGAGACATTTTTATTCATGTATAGTGGTTCTGGTGGTTATTTGTTGATGTACCATGAACATGTTTAAAATATTAATAGTGTTCTAAAAATGGCCCTAAACTTTTTGATCCAAACTTTGTATCGGATCTGTAAGGAAGAAGCAGAAGAGAATGGTGCAGGTCTTTTTCATTTAAAATCCACAATTTTGAAAATTGCAAAGTAAAACTGTTCCTTAAATACAGGTCGTTAAATTAGTTTCACGTTCGAAGTTTTGCACGTGAAATATAGGAAAAAAATGTCTAAAAAAAAAGAAAACTTATAAATGTTTCTTTGTTTCTACGAATAGAAGAAGGGATGCTTAAAAGAATGGCGTGGGTCGTCAGATTGTTGAACTCTCTGAATTTTCGAAAATTACAAATTTAGAAATAATTCGAGAAAGTATGTGTTGTTATAGTACCTTATTTTCCTATCTTATTCACGTACATAACTTTTTGTATAAATGTGGTGGAGGATTTTGCTGACATTTTGTCACCTTTGAGCCACAACTAACTTGGCCGTATGCTTTCGTGATTACGCTGAGGCACAATTACAGGGCATTTCACACCAATTACTCTGTTCGCTCCCTGTTCACTGGTTCATTTTGTTGATTGCTTAGAAAATTAGTATTTTATTAGTACTAGAAGAGATCACTGTATTAATTTCATGTAAATATTACTAAGATTTAAAATACCACACTTCATTAAATATTCCCACTTTTAATTTCAGACGTCTAATGACAAGATGCTGCTGACGGCAATAATGGGATTCGCTCTACTGGCGCTAATCATTCTGCTGCCTTACTATCTGATGTTTTTCTCTGTGAGGGCTCGACTTGTGTCGTCTATTCCTGGGCCGACACCTCTCCCTTTCATTGGGAATGCGCTAGAACTTGGGAAAGATGGAATAGGTAAGTTACATGTAACATAGTACGAATCGGAAAAAATTGAATTGGCAGTTAATGTTCACTTTAGTTGAAGCGGGAGGATAAATTCGGAAGAAGAAGAGCTTTGATGCATTTTCATATTACAGCCAGATGAATTTTACTCGTATCCATACGTATATGGAGTAATATGCATGTGGTTCTTCAATGCTACGGAAAATCGTTTCGAGATTTCAACGGAAATACACGTTTGGGGTACCCTGATACAGAAAAAGTGTTTTTCTGCGTCCGTCCGTCCGTCTGTCTGTCCGTCCGTCCGTCCGTCCGTCCGTCCGTCCGTCCGTCCGTCCGTCCGTCCGTCCGTCCGTCCGTCCGTCTGTGGACACTACAACTGCCTAAACCATACGAACGATATTTTCCAAATTGAAGAATCGCCACTCGACCTGGCTCTAGTTAAAGCTTTGAAATTTTGAGAATTATTCTTTAAAGTGGGCGTACTTGTAAAACCCCGGACATTTTCAATTTTCTCAAAAACGGCTCATTTTTTTTCTTTAAATTTCTTGTAAGAATAGAGTAAAATACATTTATAAAGGCGGCATAGGTCCGATTTTAACCGTTAACTCTGAATTTTCGGAAATTGCAAAAGTGATTTTTTTCGCTGTTTTCCTACAACTACAAAATTGAAGACACATTTTTCCTTCAAATGAAATTTGTTAAGCATAAATAGTTCTTTCAGTGAGGTCACGTTCATTGTTTCGGAAATTTCATTAGCTTTTTCGCAATAGTTCACGCAATATTTACAATTTTAAAAATTGACAAAAACAAGATTTTCTCAAACACGGCTCAAAATTTTTGTTTAATTTTTGGTAGGGTTAGTGCCAAACAAACCCTATATCATCACATAAACGCCATATTGCTATATTCATTTGTTTTCCCAAAAATGTTAAATATGAATTTCTTTTAATTGCCTCTCACGTTGGTAATATTTACATTTAAGGCAATTTCTTCTCACTATTTTATTTAAGACTACATTTGCTTTAAATAGGTCAAATTAAGTTTCTCGAAAACTCAACCGTTTTCTGTACAAGTGAGCTCACAATTCCGCTGTTTCAGAAACGCTAAAACGTCATTTTCTCAAAAATAGCTCCAAATGTTTTCATCAAATAGAGCTATAATCGGTTTTCATATGACGTAAAGTTCATTTAGGTGTATTCATTTTGTTTTTTCAAAAATAACACAAATGTATTTTTTAAATACCACTCACTCCGGTAAAATACACATTTTCATAATTTTGTATGCATTTTTACAATTGTGAGTGAAAGTGCTTCAAATAATTTCAAATGAACTTTATCGAAAACTCAATAGATTCCAGTGAAAAGGAGCTTAAATGTCGCATTTACAGTAATACTTAATCGCCATTTTCTTAAAAACCGCTTCAAATTTTTCAATGAAAATTTCTATTAAGCACGAACTTTTACTATTTTTAATATTCGTGAAGTAATATTTCGGTTGTACTACTAAGAAAGCAAACAGTTGAGAAAATGTCAAAAAAATGTACTTTGGGCGACGATAGATGGCAGCTGGCCAAAGAATAGAGCAAAACCTTAAAGCCAGAGCACACCAACGAAATTAGAAAACTATCCTACGAGAAAGTTTGTGCCATTCTTTAGCACTTCTAGTTACTTTCTCTTATACATACGTATATACTGGAGTAATATACGTAGTATAGAGAAAGTTATGTAATGCTGCGGAAAAGCGATTTCGAGATTTCAACGGAATACACGTTTTGGGGTCCCCTGATACCGAAAGCGTACGTCCGTCTGTCCGTCTGTCTGTCCTTCCGTGTAGACACTACTGGCGCTTAACCTTACGTGATCTTTTCCAAATTGAAGAAACCCCCAGTTCATCTGGCTCTAGTTGGAAACTTCCAAATTTTGGATGCATGGACATGGAGCCCATTAGACATTTTGAAAATTTTCTGAAATACGGCTCCAAACTTTTTCTTTAAATCTCTTATAAGAATGAAGTAAAATACACCTATAATTGTGGCGTAGGTCCGATATTCACGGTTAACTTTGAATTTTCGAAAATTGCAGAAGTTTGAATTTTTTAGGTGTCTTCTTACAACTACAATATTGAAGACAGAGATTTTTCTTCAAATGAAATTTGTTGTCCATAAATAGTTCTTTTAATATAGTCAGGTATATTGTTTCGGAATTTTCAGTAGTTTTCGTGCAATAGTTCATGCAATATTTGCAATTTTAAAAAACTACATAACCAAAATTTTTTCAAAAACAGCTCAAACTTTTTTGTTTAAATTTTTGGTAGGGATAGTGCCAAACAAACTCTATAGGATGACATGAATGCCACGTTGCTCTATCCTTTTTTTTTCTAAATTACAAAAATATAATTTTTTGGACTCGCTTCTCACATGGTTAATTTAACTCACGTGGTTTAACATTACCGACTATTTGTTAACATTATGGTATTTATAAGTACATTTCCTTTAAATAATGTCATAAAATGTCTTAAAAACTCAACAGTGTTCTGTGAAAATGAACTCAAAATCCCGCATTTTCAGCAAACCCAAACACCATTTTCTCAAACATGGCTCCTAATTTTTTCTTCAAATTTTTCTAATAAATAGTGCTAATTGAAGTGTTTAATATGTCGTAAAGTTCAATATAGTGTATTCTTTTTGTTGTTTTCCAGAAATTGCAAATCTTTTAAATACCCCTCACTCCGTTAATATGGATATTTCCATCAATTTGTTTTTTACAGTTGACAGGTAGAAGTACTTCAAATAGTTTCAAATAAGTTTCAGAAAAATCAAAAGTGTTATGTGTAAAAGAGCTTCAAATTTCGCATTTACAGTAACGCTTAAAAGCAATTTTCTTACAAACCGCTTCAAATTTTTCAAAGAAAATTGCTATTTAAGACGACGTTATAGCCTTTTTTAATATAATTAAAATAAAATTTCTATTCTACTATTTTGAAACCAAAAAGTTGCCAAAATTAAAGAAAATTCTCTGGACCGCTATGGATGGAAGCAGACAAGGAGGGTAGGACAAATCCACTACCAGTCACACCAAGGAAATTAGAAAACTTTACTACGAGAAAGTCTGTGCCATTCTGTAGCACCTATCGTTACTTTCTCGTATCATACGTATATACGGAGTAATATACGTAGAATAGAGAAAGTTATGTAATGCTGCGGAAAATCGATTTCAAGATTTAACGGAAATACACGTTTGAGGTCCCCTGATGCCGAAAAAGTGTTTTTTTCAAAACGTCCGTCCGTCTGTGAACACGCCTATGCCTAAACAATATTCCAAATATTTTTTTGAAATTGAAGAAATGTCTGTCGTTCTAGCTCTAGTTGAAGTATTGATTTTTAATATTTAAGGGTACTTTATAAGATGCCCCCCGGACATTTTAAAACTTTTCTCAAAAGTTTACACGCGTACGATCTTTCCCAAATTGAAAAATCCTATGTGGATCTGGCTCTAATTTATGCATTGAAATTTTGAAAAAGTTTCTTCAAAATTTTAGGATAATTTACATGAAGCCTCAGAGACATTTGCAAAATTTTCTCAAAAATGGCTCCAAATTTTTTCTTTCAGTTTTTTGAAAGAATAGAGTAAAATACGCTTAAAAGTTGCCATAAGTCCGTTTTTAACTGTTAACTTTGAATTTTCTAAAATTTCAAAAGTTTCATATTTTCCGACGTATTCCTACAACTACAAAATTGAAGACAGATTTTTCCTTCAAATGAAATTTATTTGTGCATAAATAGTTCTTTCAATTAGGTCATGTAGACTTTTTGAAAATTTTAGTAGTTTTCGTGCAATAGTGCGTGCAACATTTGCAATTTTAAAAAATAACAGAAACAAGATTTTCTCAAAAACGGCTCCATTTTCTTTAAATTTTTGGTAGGTAGTGCCAAACGAACCCTATGACCATTACATAAACGCCATATTGCTCTATTCTTTTGCTTTTTCAAAATTTAAATGATATTTTTTTGACTTGTCTGTAATATTTACATTAAAGGCAATTTCTTCACATTATTATATTTATAAGTACATGTGCTTTAAATAATGTCAAATAAAATTTCTCGAAAACTCAGTTTTCTGTGTACAAAGAGCTCAAAATTCCACGTTTTCAGAAACGCTCAATCGCCATTTTCTCAAAAATGGCTCCAAATTCTTTCTTCAATCGTTTCTAATAGATAGCGCTACGTGAGCTATATGACTACTATATGACGTAAAGTTCATTGTGATGTACGATTTGTTTTTCAAAAATTACACAAATGTAATATTTTTGAAATACCTCTCACTCCGTTAATATGGACATTTTCATCGATTTGTATACATTATTACAATTATGGGTGGAAGTGGTTCAAATGATTACAAAGAGCTTTCAAAAAACACAATATATTCCGTGAACAAATTGCTAAATTTAGTGTTTACAGAAGTGGCAATCGCCATTTTCTTAAAAACCGCTTCAAATTTATCAATGAAAATTTCTATTTACGACGAAGTTTTACTCGTTTTTAATATTCTTGAAGTAATATTTCGGTTGTACTACTGGGAAAGCAAAAAGTTGAGAAAATGTCAACAAAAAAATACTTTGGGCGACAATAGATGGCAGCTGGCCAGAGAATGGAGCAAAACCTGCCATCACACTAAGGAAAATAGAAAACTATTCTACGAGAAGGTCTGTGCCATTCTGTAGCACTTCTAGTTACATTAGCCCGATGTGGAAGGGTAGATGAAGCTTTTGGGACGAAGAATAGAGGGATATATGACAAAATTGGAAACAAATAGTGGGCGGGAGAAAATTTCTCCAGGTAGGAGAAAGGTTTAGTTCAGTGACTATGTCAGTCATAAATTTCTTTTATGCGATTACCAAGTCTGATATCTCTGGCTCAATTGACGCTTTGCTAACTCTTTTCCAGATTAGTGACGGAAAATAGCTCTTTACAATAACATAATATTTCTTCAGCGAATATAAAAATCACTCTCGGCAGTTACTTGTTTTATCGTACTTCACAGTTATTATCAACCATAACCGATAAAATTCAAATGATTGCTTTTATTTACACAGCTGTCAACCCCACCTGTGTCTTTTGGTGTGAACAACACTGCTTCTTTAAATTTCGGTTACATGCTTCTGTCATATTTACAGTGTTATGAAAGAACTTGCAGTCCCCTTAGGACAATAATAATGAAAATACATTGGACAAATAATTTTATGTATTTTGAAGTCTACCTAACCTTATCTAAAGACCTTTTCGGTGCCAAACTTCGTGATACTTTAATAGAGATAAAGAAATCTGAACTGTCTGTGATTTTCAAATTTTCAGATATTAAATAATTTTTTCAATTTACCTATCCGATTACGAAATGGAATATCCCGTCAAATCAATTGTCTGCTGGTACGTTTTTAATTAAAATATTACTTTATTAATATGAAATGAAACGTATTATAGACGCATCCCTTGGAACCATCTTAGTTTTTGTTTTAAAGTGATTTCCCCAACGGTTCCGAATTTATAACTATTTTGTTGTACCCCCCGCTCTGTATTGCTCATCTTCGTGCTCCTCTTGCATAAAAGTCAGTGTGTATGTTTGTATGTCTCACAAAATTAGACAACTTCTCAAGTGGTGGCTCCCAAATATGCTACAATTACTAGCGAGGTACGAAGCTAAGATGGAAAGATCACGTAGTTGCGAATCAAAAGTGTTACCTCAATTTTCTTTATTCCGTTACATAGAATCCCCAATCCACTTGGATGTCATTGCTGCTGGGCGTTGTCGTGTGATGCGGAGCTGGGTCAAGCAGGGCTTCCGCTATTACGCGTACACAGATATCATTACACAGCTACATATGCCGGAAGTCCCTTCGGGAGCTTAGAGCTTTTCCAGGAATGGAACTCTGCCCACTGGAGAAGGTACCTGGAAGAAAAAGCACGCAAAACACGTGTAGGTCGGCTCCGGATCTCTCGCACCGGTGTGAGAGGACCACCATCACCGTCCTGGATGCAACATGCACTCGACTTACGGGACTAATGTCCCAATCAATTTTCGCGCCCAGAAAAAATCTCCCAATGAAACAAGATAAACAAAAACCGCTGGAATTATAGATTTTAGTTATAGAGCACTGAATTTTATGTTCTATGCTCTGTATGTTTTCATTTAGAATTAATTTTACTTATTAGAATACTCTTATTTTCTATTGTATTTTATTGGCGTTAACATGAGGGAAAAGGTAGAAAAAATTGCCGTAGTACGCTCTATTATTATTCTTTAGCCTAAGCATAGTGGATAATGTCTTTTGTTGCGTTTCGAAAACGCGAAAATTTAAAAAAAATAATTTCATTCCTTCATATAAGGATGGTAAAATAATTTGAAAAATTACTGTACATTGAACTTCAAGCTGCAAAACTAATATTTAACCTTAGGTGATAATCAGATTTAAGAATTTTGTAAAATTTAATATTGTAAAAAGTAATTTATGTAATGTCATTTCAGATCTTCTAAGAATTATGATCGACCTTTGCCAAAAATATGGTTCCATTGTTCGTATTTGGCTTGGGCCATATTTAGTGGTAGCTGTTACTAATCCGCAACATGCAAAGGTATGTATGGAGATTAATAGTTGTTTAGGAATATCACTAAGTTCCGAGTATTCAAGATTGTAATTGTTGGCAATATATAAATTACATGAATACATACATACATACAGGTGATGTAATTTTCACCGAAACGGCCGCCAAGTCTGATTTGATCGGAATATTGTCTGCCATAATGGAAATTTTGAAATATATGGTAACGCCACCAGATCCATATTCAAAGTTTGTTTCCAAATCAGCACTGATAATTGCTAAAATTGACTGAATTATTAAATTTAAAATTGAATTCTAGCAGATATTAGTATCGGATTAATATGTGATCTCAGTCAAATAGATGTTCTTTGCTTTACAGAACATTGGTTATCTCACAATGATCTAAACACACTCCAAATTCTGGATTTTGCAGCGGCAGGATCTTATTGTAGAGCAAGGGAGTCAAATAAAGGCCCTCCTTACGGAGGTTCATTGTTATATGAAATAATATTGATTCTACCTTCTTGTCAGAATTCAGTTTATATATACAGTTGAAAAAGTTTTTGAAATAACAGTTGTGTACATCTTACTACGCTCAAAGTATATCTTACTTTGCATCTACAATTTCCAACAATGAGCTTTAGATTATTTCAATTTCTTAGAAAATCTAGAGATAACTGAACAAAATTAAAATAATCTTTTAAATCCATTTGTCGTATGTGGAGATTTCAATATTAATTTTCTGAGCGAATCCCACGAAAAAGAGCAATTTCTCAATTTAATTCATTCTTTTAATTTAGATATTACAGTGAACGTACCAAACACGGAATACTCTTAAATCACAAACAGCAATAGATCAACTTATAATTAACAAAACCAAAACTATATATGAAATAATAACGAATAATAACGTTACAGTGACCACGATGCACAAATTCTTACAATTACCAGTTACATGAATACAGACAAAAAATAAAACACGCATGTGCAGGCATTTACTACAATTAACATATAAAGTATTTACGGACTACTTGCTGGAAGAATCATGGGAGGCAGTTTATAACGCCTAATGTACAAAATGAAAAATAATTTATTTTTCTCAAAACTCATTTCTCTTTAACGCATGCTTTCCTATTAAAAAGAGAAAATTAAACATTTCACGAAAAAGTAATACTTGGATCACACAAGTAATTAAGTAAAAATAAACGTACTCTCTACTTTATTTCTAAACATCATAACGTATCACCCGGTTTCTACGTCTACTTCCGAGAATATAAAAGAATTTTAAGGAAAGTAATAGTTCATGCATAAATAATGAAAAATAATCACGATATTTTGAACGCTAGTAAACAAACTAAAGCAATGTGGAAAATCTTAAAAAATACGACTACATCATCTCAATATTGTGTATAGAATATTGTTTTAGAGGATAATGATAGAGAAAAAGGCAATCTGGTTAAAGTTGCTAGTATCTTCAACCAACACTTTTTGAGAATGCAGTTGATTGCATGAAGGGATTAAATCACAAAATTCAACATCATACATTTCCAAAAACTTTTTCACTATGATGTTGGTTGGTGTTAGAAACTTATTCCAGTGAAATCCTCAGAACAGTCAGTAAACTAAAAAATAAATACCTGGCTACTTCAGATGAATTTCTGGATTGCTTATTAAATATTCGTGCTCCTGCCTTTATACACCCATTAATTCACATTTTCAATGCTTCCCTTTGTACTGAGAATATTTCCAGACACTTTCAAAACAGCAGAAGTTAAGCCACTTAAAAAAAGGAGGCAAAAAGAAATTGAAAATGACCAGCCACTTGCTCTTTTGTCAGGTTTCTAAAAAATGTAGGGAGACTTTTCTCAGGAAAAACGAAGCGTTTTCGGAATAACAAGATAGTTTCGAAATCCAAAATCTACGGAAAAGTGCCATTTTTCTTTCCTTAAAGATATTGCTTCATCAATGGACAAAACTGAAAGACATTCAGGATATTTTTAGATCTTTCGAAAGTTTTTTGCATTTATTAATCATAACATCTAGCTCTCAAAATTATATTCTTGGAATTCATTATTACTCTAAGATTGGATAACCTCGTACCTTAAACATCGATCTCAAAGAGTACATATACCGTACTGACACGAAAGAACATTATTTAAGTATATTTCTGAATCTTTCCCATTTGAGCATGAGGTCCCACAGGGTTCAATCTTAGGCCCTAACCTCTTTCTTTTATATTTATAAATGATATGCCCTCCTTGATTTGAAATGGAAGAACAGTTTTCTGTACTGATGTCACAAATATTCTTTGCAAAAAAGAAACAACTAATACAATTTCAGATTAATTTCATAACTACACATTAATAGAAAGCAAGGGAAAAATGGTTTCAATTAAGTTCTGCATTCCTAACAGGCAATTGCAAGCACTATTGAAAATGAACAATATACAATTTTTTGAGCTGATGTAAAGATAACAAAATTTATAGGTCTCTCAATTCAATCAAAGCTCAAATGGAATGTACATATAACGAATTAAGCTTTAAATTACGCATCATTATGTTATGCATTCAGAATTCTTTCTAATTCTGTCAGCCTTCATGCAGCTCGTTGCGTGTATTTTGCAAATATGCATTCGCGCTGAGATGGCATAATAATCTGGGAAGCTCATCCTTTGGTTCCCAGACATTTAGATTGCAAGAAAATTATCCGAATAATGAAAAAATCCCATCCACGTGATCCGTGCAAGCCTCTTTTCATTGAGCGGAGATTTTACCATTGTACCTGTTTATCTATGAGTCTGCTAGTATTTGTCAAAACTGACACTTAACAGTGGGAACTTATTTTCATGTAATACTGATGACTATAGCTACAACACTCGACGTAGTTCACATATTCATCAAGTGTCAGTATCAATAGCTCCTCTAGAAATCCACATACAATACATAGTACGTTGCCTAACGCATTGCCAGATGAAATTAAACAATTAAATCACTACACAAGTATAAGTTAAAGTAAAATCTTTTCTGCTGCAAAACTGTTTCTATACAATTAGAGACTATACTGATCGTCAAAAAGAAAAATGTTTACTTTAACAAAAACAAGATATAGTATAATGAATTAGTCTACATTTGCATTGTATAATTTTTAAAAAAAGTTTCAATATTGTAATGGTTCCCGGTTATCCCCTCTGCTATCCTTGCCCCGCGTTGGGCAGCCAAATGTAATGGTTCCTTTCCCTTGCGCAGGCTATCTAATATTTCCCCGGCTACCTAGACTCGCGTTGGGCGGCTAAAATGTAATGATTCCTAATGCAAATGCCATTGAATGTTGGTCCTATACGGAATCAAGCGAGGTGACTGGATTGTGCGTGCTAGGGTAAATGACGACGCATGTTCTCAATTGATAAAACGAACCATATTTTCGTTCACGTTCGTTTTGTGTAGTTCTGGCTTTTTCCCTCTTTTCATCGCATGCAGCAACAACACCGTCTTTCCCTCTACCACTGATACACAGTACCTATAACATAGATTCAAGAAACAAAACACCAACAAAGAAACTCATTTACGCACAATAATACAAAACAATATGAAATCCCACTCATATGCATTTGAATGCGCATTCCCTGATTTTCCAGCTGTTTGTTTCTTAATTTAATTTTATTAACAAAACTTGGTCTTCAATAAATTCCCTTCAGGTTATGGAACGTCTTCAGATGAAGTGTCTGCAAAAATCAGACACGCACACGCACACATACACGTGTCCTTCCCTGTTTGCGGCTCGGCTCTCGTCGTGATGTCTGGTGGCCGCCGTCCAGTCACCTTTCGATGCGCGGTCGCCGTCCACTCCTGCTCGCGGTCGCCAGGAAACCAATTCTCGTGAACCGCTATTGTCCGCATAAATGATATTATTCAGTTGCTAGTCCGTCACCGCTTAATAAAATTGTATGTATTCGTTGCGTACTGTTCGGCAAAACAAACAAAACAAAAACCAACTATTTTTCGCGTGTCATCAAACACGTCACTTCTTGATATTACGATCGTTTACATCCATTTACATTCAAAATGAACGTCCAATTGTGCTGATCCCGGCATCTATTCGTTTATATTTTATAACGAGATGTCCGTAGCGTTGAATTTTCTTACAATAAAAAAAAGAAGCAACATCGATTGTCCCGTAATCACAAAATCCTACTTGAAAAATAAATTAAAAATTACTCCCGAATTTTGTTCCTTTTACTAATACTTCAAAGTTCCAACAAACATCACAACTTTACTCTCTATTTGGTACTACACTTTCAAAAGAAACTTAACAACGCGCCAATTTCGCGCACACGAAGCGTTCATCCAGTACCCACGACACATCTGTCTTCACATCGGAGATTTCTTCAGCAGCTTACATTTATTTACAGAAACTACAGAACCGAAATAGATTTACTCATTGCTTTTAATCTGTGTTAATTCCAAATGACTTTCTTCTCTTCGTAACAGGGCGTCATTTGTTTATACTTTTAGTTCATTGCAAACTTCCAAATATTATATTATTATTTTGCTTCCGAACATGCGACAAAGTTGACACTAATTCTGTCGTCTTCCCCGTGTTTTAGTCTATTGTTTCCCAATGTTTCAGCCAAATCGGTTTGTGCGTTTTGTTATAATTCTTAAAAAACCCTGTTTACAATCTTTCTTTTCTAGCTCAACAATGGCCATATTCTGTTCATGTTATATTAAAAATTCCAATTCTATTTCAATTTATATCTTCCGAATGCGTTGACCGAATTTGATGCCGTTTGTTTTATTTAATTTCATAATTTCTGTTCTACCGGACGATTATGTTCAATTTTCACAAATTTCACGCGCTATAATTCTTTATTTTAATTTGGACTTGTAAAATGTTTTCTGTCGGCACCGTTGTAATCAATATACAAGTTTATTTTTGTCACTTTTTGTAAAGTTGCATCTGGGGGTTTTGGTCTCGAAATGATAGATCATTACAATATGCTTGTAAGAAATAATGTACTTGCGGGTCAATGATCCCATCTCGATCGGGTATTTGTCCAGTTTCCCTGATCCATTGGACAAATGCTGAGACGACCCCTTGATTTGCTTCTGGACGTAAATGTAGCTTCACAATGTGCACGTTTTGTTGAACTTTCCTTTTGCTTGTAGTAGTAGTAGAGCTTAGGGTGAGTTTCTACTTTATTAACAATACGAAAAATCAATCTGTTGTTACCTTTACCGTTAAAAATAAGTTTTCTATAATTTGGCAACGAAAATATCTAGTTTTTGAAATGTTAATCCCTTGCTTTTTTTTAATTTGTTGTTATTATTATTATTATTATTATTATTATTATTATTATTATTCATCTTTCAGCTATTAATAGTTAAATTGTTGGGAAGGGATTCTGAAACTCAAAGAAAGCGTGCTGCGCAGTCGATTTCTCCATGCGTCACATACAGTTTTTGACTGTTTTTGACTAAATAAATAAATAAAATAAATATTTTTACACAGTAGTTTTCTCTAGGTGGAAGTGATATTCGTTGAGATTCCATTGAACAATTTTCATAATTTTTGTTGCAATTCATTAGTAGAGATATAATAATTCTGTCTGACATAGATTTTGAAAAAATAGCTTTATGTTCTGTCCATACTAGATTCAATCTCAATATATCGGATTTAGGTAACTATTCGGCAGCTTCTTAAGTCTAGAAATATACCTTTGAGGGTTCTGTCTTATTAAAACCGAGTAAGTTTCTTTGAGCATATTATGGTACTGCAATGTGTTTAGCAGATATCAAAGGGGTCAGTTGAGCCCAAGGCATTTTCCTGTAATAATGAAATTGTTTTTAAATCTCAAGGGAAAAGAACTTACATTGTTGTCACAGGGGACATTTGTTGGGTTGTGCATATTTTCCACATTTTTTTCCAGGATTGTTGTTTTGTTGGTCTGATTCAACTATTTTTCTTTTTTTTTTATTTGATTCAATTTTCGTAGTTATTATTGAAGTAGGCAGTTGTGTCATGAGAAGAGGATTCAGTGGGTAACCTTCTTTTATGAGGAGGAGGGATGCTCATGGAGTAGGTTTAGGGGAGGGGGACTACTTTTTGTACTTGATCTATAGATTTATATCTTTGTTTAAAGGGGGATCAGGACTGGGTGATGAGTCTGTTGAGCAGTTTCTCTTGTTAAAAGGAGGGAAGCTATCACAATCCAGACTAGGTGAGTTAGATGTTTCCCGTATTGAATGATCTAAGAGGCATTTTCCTGTAGGTGTACTATCATTATTACTCCTTAATAAATTATTTTAAAATAGTGATTGTTCTCTTTGTTGGACATTGACTAGTAATATGGACTTCATATTTGCATTTAAAGCAAGTGAAATTGAAATTCTATAAATGGAAGTAATTTATTCGCTTCAACAGGGTGAATAAAAATCTTTCGTCTAAAACTCAAAATACTAGGCAAACTAGGATCAGCAAGTTATTTTTTTTAGCTTAAAAATACGCAGATCCTGTTGTTGGTGATACGTGAATCCAAACGAATATCACTTCCTTGAATATGTGTTAACTTACATAACCCTTCATAAGCCATGATGATGATTGCTTGGTCCTTGCTCGGGAAGATATCTGTACTAGCAGCTCCAGTGTAACATTTCGTTTGCACAATATGAGCAGTTCAAGTTAAGTTATTGTTGTTCACGGTTTTCAAGGTTTTGGCTAGTTCCACCCGCAAAAGAAGCAGGCATGAAGCCATAGTTTCAAAAGATATAGCTTAATATAAGAATGGATGTGCAAATTATAATATCACCAGAAAGTAAGTACTAAAAACGCAGACGCGAGCAAAGTGGACGATGTCGGTACCGCGCGTTCCCATCCACACAGTGCTCCAAACGTTTTTTTTAAACCCAAAACTTTCTTTTAAATCCAAAACCCTGCTTTAACCTCCAAACTTTATTTTGGAACTCAACGAAATGAAGTTACTGGAACTGTTTAACACAAAAATCTTGTTTTAACTCCCAAAACATTTTAACTCCAAAACCTTTTAACCACAAATCACTAACATCAAGTCCTTGCTTTAACTTAATAATCCTTATTTTATCCCAAATGTGGATATTTTTTTTTCAAAACATTGCAGGTTCAATAGTATTTTAATATAATATTTTGTACAAAATAACGAATTTCTAGCATCAATAATTTTCTTTTTGATGCAAATTTGTAAATTGCATAATTAGTCTCTTTTACTTTTTCAGATCTTTTTAACTTCTAAAACCAATATTAAAAAAAGTATTCAGTACAGATTTCTAGAAGATGCGGTTGGCAAGGGACTTATTACATCTTCAGGTAAGGTATTTAAAACTCTTTTTTCTGTTGTAGAGTAGTATATGTTAAGTACAAAAAATTAATTTTCTTTTTTATGTGAAAAGGTGACAAATGGAGGACTGAGAGAAAATTGTTAAATCCAGCTTTTCACTATTCAATTCTGAAAGATTTTTTGAGTGTATTTAATGCACAAGCAAGTGTTTTAACACAAAAATTGAAAAAGGAAGTTGGTGGTTCTGAGTTTGATATATATCCATATTTAAAGCTTTGTGCCCTGGATATTTCATGTGGTAAGTAGATTTTTACTAGTACTTCTAAATTCCAATTTTTATTTTTATTTTACGTCAAAAACCGTTCAAAACTGTGCGTGACGTGCTATGGGGAGTAGTGAATTCTGTGCACGTTTTCAAAATTCTATGATCCCATTCCTAAGCAATATACTAATTGCGTTTGAATATGAAAAATATGAGCATTTTTACAAAAGATTTATTACTTAAATATTAACCATTGCCAATAAAATATATTTTCAGAACAATTCAACCCCAATATATTTGGGCACCTATCCCTCATCATGCTTTTGGTAAGGAATCGACTTTCTGCCGCAACAACATGCAGAACAATAATTTGAATAACTATATTTTCCAATGAATTCTAGACGACGTCCACATATAATGAAATTACATTTATGTCCGGAAGCAAAACAAGATGACATCTCAACATTTGCTTAAAGGTTCAGGGAAACTGGACGAAAAATCTGATCGAGAAGAGAGTCATTGACCCAGAAGCTGCGTTACAAGACTTGTTACAGGTTGTTTAGAAGTATACCGTCTAAATGGTAAATTATACATTAAATATCACTGTTAAAATTAATGTTACTTTCGTTTTGATGCTCTGTATAGTCTCTATTTGTATAAAAACAGTTATGCAGCAGAAACGATTTTACTTGAAATGAATGTGAAATAATTTTCAACGCATAGCATAATTAACTTAATTTTGTGTTCAATTCATATAAATGCATTCCATGTGAGTTTGACTGAATTGATACACCTAAAACGTTGTTACCCTAACGTAAGTGAATGGTACACCGCTCATTTTCAATGGAGCACAGATGTTTATTTCAAATGAAAACTGCATTAAAATGTTTTCACACAATTACTATTAATTTTCACTGGAACCGAAAATTAGAAACACCTGATGTTGTATTTTACTGTTTCTTTTTATTGCAAAGATATTTGAATCGTCCGCAAAGAGAATTGTATTCCGTTTCCGAATAGTCGTGGGCATGTCGTTTACGTGTAATAGGAAGAAGGCCATTAAATCCGATATCTGAGGAACTTCGTGCAGTGGCAAAAGAGATCGAAAGGTATAAACCTTTCCCTACAAAAATTGGCCGGCAAATTCTATCGCACCAGCCGCGCCAACAAACTTGAAAAGCCCGGCGGTCAGGGGCAGGGAGGGACGCGTTGACCCAATCGCTAGCAGGTAGTACTATAGTTGTTTCTGACGGGTTACCAGCATCCCAGGACACGCCGTCTCAGGGGGGAGGGCTAGTTCGTTTACGTACGAGGCGGAAATATCGTCATATTTCCCTGTCGAAGGAGAGATTTTGCCTGCGCGTACGCCACAACGAAAAAATATTTCTGACCGGGGTTTTTCGTCCAGAATTACTGTCAATAGACCAGTAAATATTTAGCATTTTAGCAACATTTGTTCTAACTTTTAGCAATCGATTTGTAATTCCTGTCAAACTGCTATTTTGAGATGTTCATTTCAGGCACAATTGCAGACCCTTCCAGCAGTTTTAACGCATATTTCAAACTATAAGGTATAAATTGTTACAAAATCGTTAATTCGCGATTTTCAGCTCTAGGACATCAGAAAACTCTCCCCACTCTCCAAAAGAAACATAGAAATTCAATCAAAAATTTCGTTCCTTACAGCTGGAATACCTGACCCTGGCTTTTCCCATATCATGAGCTTTAGAAGACAAGTATTATAGCCCCTGAAGATGTAAACAAACTCCCTGAAACAACAACAGTATTCCATTAAGGATCTAATTATATAATATTTCTCTCACCTGATGATATGGCTTGCCACTTCCTGTGTAAATCAACAGGCATCTTGCCAGACATTGCCCTACTTCACCTTAGTTAACGAAAGACATGCTCCTAATGAAGTAAACCGATATTACCTGCTTAATCATCACATCACCCATCGGATCTGTCGATATGCCTAACATATCCGAAGAACCTATTATTAACAGAAACAATTTCCCAACTTCACAAAAAAGACCATTACCTTCAGATTCTTCATCACAATTAGAAACAGAAAATGACAAAAATCAAACTTGTAAAACTGAATCCACAAAATCTAAATTAAAGAAGAAAAAGAAACAAGACAAAAGTGATAACAACTCCATGCATGAAAATGCTCATATCAAGAAAGTAGACCCATTAAAAATACTATCTCTAATAATCCTGAAAAGTTCCCACTTACCTATGAACTTAGCTGAAACTTTCTTGAAAGATTCTTTTGGTTCTAGCCCTATCGTTATAGCTAAAAGATTATACTGAAAATATTTAAATCCATCATCAAATTTAAATGAAATTTTTAACACTAAATGGAAAGATCAGTCAAAAACAGAATCACAAGAATAATTAATAAATTAAAGAAACATAACTTAATTACCAGAAGAGAGTCAGGATCACAGTATGTCTGAATAAAATGACACATTTCCATAAATTTTATGAATATTCTACAATGGAATGTCAGCGGATTCTATGCAGATTAGAAAGACTACAATTATTATGCATTAATCATAAACTGATCATTGCATTCAAGAAACCAACTTAAAAACCAACCATGTAGGTATTATAAAAGGATATAAACCTTTTCATAAAAATCGATCCACATCAAACATAGCAAGTGGAGGTGTCGCAACTTATGTCAAAGAGTTCTTAAAAGTTAAACAACTTGCCATCCAATCTAACATGGAGGTTGTAGCTGTGATCATTCAAGATCATAACCCAGTGTGTTTCTGTAACTGTTAAATTTGGAAATTTAAGTGCCTACAAGTTCACTGTGTTTTGTGATGCTGAAGCCTTCAGTAAACCATCAATCATCCTAGAAGACATCAGAAGAAAACACATCCATTATTTATAAGGTTTATTCATATAATTAGGTTTGGTATGGTACCATATGAATAATATTTTTTAACCTTAATTTTTCTTAAAAGGTAATACTTTACAGTTGAACTGTGATCTCATGGCCATGAGAAGGTTTTGAAAACCTGAGATTTTGTTAGTAACAGCTAAGTTTTTTGCCTCAGTGTGATCTGAGAAAAATTCATGTTTTATGCAACAATTTTTCTCATTTCAAAACAGGTTTTTGTTTATTATAAAGGCAAACATCCTGCAGATTCTTCTATCAAAATCCGGCATCTACATCAAATTTAGGACTTTTGACACCTCACTCACCTCTGTAGCTTCAGATTTGATGTTTTGGTCAATTTGAAATATTTTCAGCTGTATTCTGAGCAGCTGATCCCTGCGGACACTCACGGGGTTCGCTGGCATCGAACAGGTGTCAAGAGGTGCATACCCTGCAGGCTTGCCCTTACGTATTCTTTGGCAAAAGAGGTTCCAAATTATCGATCATTCTCCCCCTGCTATGACCCCCTCCCTTCATGGCTGTTCCCCTTCACCAACCCTATAAAGCGTGCTTCTCGCGCTGAGGCTCTCTTACTCTCTTGTTATTTCAGCTACGTCAGTGATGAATTTGTTAATTTTTCTCATAGAGCCCGCTCCTTCAGAGTCGTTATGAATCAAATTTGTATATAGTATTTATTTGTAAATAGTACTTTTTAATTTTTTCCTTGCCGAATAGTATGTTAGTTTACTTACAATAGATCAGATCAATTTATGAAGACTAAAACTAATATTGTTTCTCATTTTCGTCAGTAAAGCCCTGAGCCATGGTTGTTTTATTGTTGGATTCCCTTTGAACCAAACAATATGTTAATGAAATTGAGTGCATAAATGTATTTAATGTGTTGATTTGGACAAATGGAACTCTTACTTTGAAATGTTAATGATTTACTAATGTTTATGTTGTTTGCAGCTCATTTACTACAAATGTTATGTTTATGTATGTCGCTGACCTCTGATTGGTGAGGAGAGTTCAATAATATTTACTGCTCATTACTTATAGATGTTGTTAATGTTGCAGTTCCTGCCATAAATAAGACGGCATGGCCGCTTTTGGCAATTTATGGAAGTGCTCCCGCTGGTGTAAGTCGGCGCTTGGCCGCATTCGGCCACAGGAGACTACGTAAAGGCGTTTGCCAGCCCGTGCGGTAGCTCAAACCGCGGCCCTTGTTGCAGCGTCACGGCCCCGCAGCCGGCAGAGAAGTCGGCTGGGCTTCAGCTAATCACCGGCACGCAGCGGTGGGGTCGTGCCGACCTTGTATGCGGCGCTGATCGGCGCTCGATGTCTAGGAACAGTTTTGTTCCAGCGAGCAGCGGGCGGGCGCTCATGTACCGCTCCTCTCGCTTACGCGTAAACTTGCTGCATTCCTATGTTGTATGGTTACGAAAATTTTGATAAATCCATTTCCAAAATTTTGGTATTGTGCACTCCAATGAAGAGTTTGTTCCATGGCTCATATGTAGTTCTATTTATCTGAATGCTATGTAGGAAAGAAGGCCTAAATACGGCTTCTTTTGTAGCAAATTTGTTTATATACGTTTCTATCTACTTCGTCTAAATTGGGCATTCAAGGTAGATTATAAGACAGTATTTCTGTATGTGCTAGCGCGATGTTGTTGATGCGCTACTAAGTTAGTGTTCACCTTTTTGTTGTAAGGTTTATGTTTGAATTTTCAGCTTCCTCGCCCTAAAGTGGGTTTTTTCAAGAGGTCGACTGAAATCATTAATTCTGTATGTCAGCGCATTTTTAACGCGCCTTTGTTCATGTGAGACAACCTCGTGCGTCCTTCATTCTTGTTTTATGAAATTGCCAATTCTGCTGTTTTCCGCAGCTGCTTTGCAACCTGCGTATCAGGAAAAACCAATATATGTAAAATTGTTTATTCAATAAATGTATTGTGTTGAAAGTTATTTGATTGTCATATCTCCTGATTTGAGATCCTATAAAGTTGTGATACCTTTTCTTTAAAAACCTGGGGCGTCCATTTGAAAAGTTCAAGTGTGACGACAATCTTTTGAATTTCGATAGCTTAGAAGCTTTTGTAGCTTTGCATAATTATCTCCTTAGGCAAATGCATGGTCAGTTCGCTATATATTACATGGCGAAAATTAATGTTATTAATGTGCTGTTTCAACAGCTGGCGACCATTACAAAGTAAAATGTTAGTAATTATAAGTCAGCCAAGATTGAAGTTGCCAGTAACATTTACCTATCAACAGCCACAACTTTGAAATTAATGCGATCAAAGTATAATCAAACAACTCCCCAAACTTTTTTGTGCTACTCAGAGATTTTAATTGCCATAACACCTTATGGGGTTCAAAACAAATGATTCCAGGGACAATTCCGAAGCTGAAGATTGAAGAGCTTGATCTAACACATATAACACAAATAATGGGCAACCAACTCACTTTAATGTGAGCAATGGTAGCCTCAGTGCTATTGATCTCACCTTTTGCTCTACTACTCTAGCTACTAAGTTTCTGGATAGAACAAGCAGGACGATATGGTTCACTCTCTAATACGCTCTTCAAAAGGCTTGAGTCACCCATCCCCAGGTACTGCATATCTCAACCTGCCGTATTTCTCAATGGAACGATAAAATATTTTTCATGCAGCAGGCTCATTCACCATTAGAGCCCTCATTGTACTTATTGCATGTTAATTTGCATGGTATTTTATTACTCTTAACTTTTTAACTCTTTCTCTCTTTGAAGAGCAGACAATGGCTTTCTTAGACCACAAACACTACAGTATTTGCTGGTTACAGCTACATCCAGGACTTTACCCGTGTCCACACTAATGACAGTTGACACACCCTGAAGTGATGTATGTCCCCTCTTCATCCATGTGCCATAACAAGACACACTAAGATCATTACAATCTTCTTCACTGCTAACTGTCACTGCTTCTTTTACAGCTTCTACCATTGATTCACTACACTCTGATTCCAGAGCACGGCATAACTTATTGTTGAAGGTAGTTTTCCTACGTTTCTCCGATCAATACTGTTATGTACAAAGTAAAACAATAACAGTTCTTTCACCATAAATTTATTTCAGTAAAGCCACAATCAGCTAGGCTGAAGTTCAGTAAAGCCACACTTCAGCTAGGTCGAATTCAGTCGCTATCTGGAGGACAATTCTAGCCGTCGGCTGCTCTGATAGGTAGTTTTCCTAGGTTTCTCCGATCAATACTGTCATGTACAACGTAAAACAATAACAGTTCTTTCACCATAAATTTATTTCAGTAAAGCCACAGTCCAAATCAAGTCCGAAATACAAGCCAAGTTCCAGTTCGCCAGAAGAATACAATCACCGTAACACACGCACTTCAAACACCGAACTTACTACTTTTGCTAGGCATGCGTTTGCTGCTCCCGAAATGTCCTACTGCTTACTGCCCCGGGCGAGGCCCTATAAATACACCCGAGGGATCGGTGGGGGTCTTCTTACCTCCCGCCTCCATGGCGGAGCATCGAGGGGAAATGCCCCCTCCTGTCACCGCTTAGCCGACACGGCTCGGTGGTCACGGAACAGCGCCGCCGCTTGCCCTGCTTCTGGTGGCGCCTTCCCATACTCCTCATTTCTACCCTGGTCGCGCCCCACCGCGCAACCCTGCAGCGGCCTCAGTGGGCCGCAACTACATTGCCTGGTACAGTGTGCCCACCACACCGATCCTCGGGGCACACTTGCTGTGGTAGACAGCAAATACCAGGCGAATGTCGGATCAGTACCCTAACAAACGAGTCACGGACCGCGCGCGATCTTTTCTTTCTTTTCCTTGTCCTATCCTCACCCCTTACACACACTAACAGTAACATGCACTACACACTACCTCATGACGGAGACCGGTCTGGATCTAAGAGAACGACCCGGCTGGGCCGGTGCCCCGCTGGTGGGAGATACCTGGTTGGGGAAACCCCGCTAGCCGATGGTAGGTCACCGGATCTCACCATCCATTGAGGAAGATTACCGCTACCTCTCGGTAAAAAAAACATGCATTGCACTCACGGGACTAATGACCTCAGTAGTTGACGTGCGGAATCACTAACAACCAACCAACCAACCTGCAGAGGTCCCTGTCCCCAGCCACCGGAATCGGCTCGCGGCCTCATTTATGTAAACAAAAGCGTTTGAACCTATTAGTCACGCGTAGGGTGGAAAATATTTGTACTCTCTCGTTCTTGGTGTTTGTCGATCGCTTCGCACCAAAATCATCCGGTGTCTATTTCAAATGATTTTCTAAATATGTCTCATTACAGTATCCATTTGTTACTGTTTACACTGGAGTTCTAACCCCAGGTTCTCAAAAAATCAAGTTATCATTTTTAGTGAAGTAAATATTTATATCTTAAATGTAAAATCGATTTACTTTACCCCACTCGAACAGTTACTAGTAACTATTACTTTTATATTGATGTGTTTTTTCTTTTTTTTCCAAACTTCTATGGGAGTAAGAATGAATATTCAAGACAACAAAAATAACGAATATCTTGAAGCGGTATCTAAGTATGTTGAGTAATATGTATGAAATTTCCGAATATAGTATTCATGGGCAAACTGGGATACTTTTAGAGCAAAAAAAAAGTAGCTGCGACATTCGAAAACGTTCCATCAAATGACATGGCTGCATTTTCTCAGAAACATACTTGGAAAGAGATATTACAGCTCATAAATTTCCCTTAAAGAACCCCAAAAATAGTAATATAACTCAAATCAACTGATGATTTTCTTAATATACGCAAGGAATCTAAATAAGTTGTATGAGCAGTGGAGGCCGGTACGAAATTCTATTGGTGATGCGACATGGAAAACAAAACATCGATATTACCAATTATCGATGTTTACAATTTAAAAACGTCAACGTTAATAAAACATCAAACTTTCATTTTCCCGAACATTAAATTCGTGAGCCAAAAAAGATTTAATAAAACAGGGATCACTGGATAAACCAAACATTACAATGAAACAATAATTCCAGTCAAATTAAATTAATATATATTTGCAGACGTTCCGACCTACATTGTGAAATCCTCTTCAGCTTCTGAAAGGTTTATGTCTCAACCATCAATTACAATCTTTTACAATCTATTACATAATATGTTACACAAATATTAAAAGTTATAATATATAAAAAGTGAAACAGGGACATGTTACCTGTAATATTACAAGGTTAGGTATACATCTGGATATAAAAATAATAAAAGACAGGAATATTCATTGTGTAAAGTCATATAGAAATATTCATTGTGTAAAGTAGTGTTACATCATGTTATTACAAGTTTAAGTTGGAAATTATATATAATTAAATCATATATGGTTTAATTTGTCTACAGTGTGGAAGCCTGTATTACACAAAGATGTTTACGACCTTGGCTTTTCTTTGATTTTATATTCAATTTAACAGAATTAGGAAACAGCATAAGACATTTTTAAAAATCATGCATGAAACTACCGAGAAGGTACGTATATGAAATATTTATTTACTCTCGATATGCAATACTATTTATATCTGACCAGTTTTGATTGTAGATCATGCATTGGAAAAAGAACGAGTTCCTTATCAAGGAGAATAAAAATGAAAAGGTTGGATATGAAAATGGATTTGGTGAGTGAAAATTACACATTTACACTGATGCAATGAGAGATCCGTGGCGACCTGTCACAGTATGTATGAATGTATGTATTTACGTATCTAAGTATGTATCTTATGTAAGTAGGAATGTGTCATGGATTCTATATATTATCATAAATATATATCCCCGCAACCCTTTCTAACATATCTCTTCCTGAAATTACGCAAATAAATAAACCCGTATGTAATTATTTACCCATGGGTTGCGAAGCACCATTCGAACAAATTTCTTTGAAGTCCTGGGTACGCGAATCGAACCTGTACAGGAAATCGAAAATAATAATTTTGGGAAGAGGTATGAATTCAAATTTATTACGTGTTTTGCTGGGATAATACCATCGGAATTAATGAAGAAATGCCTCCTGCCCAAATTCAAATTATAAAACAATTTTAAAATGAATTCTAAAACAAAATAAATTTTCGTTTGAATCTAATTTAACATTCAGCTTTCTGACAGTCTTTATAACTTTCACGGTGCTCACTCTCGTCATCAGTGTCTCGACAGCGTGTACCTCGGGATTCCACTACTCTTTCGGGCAGCGTGCTCGCAGATTCGGAGTCGACGTCGGGACGGGTCGGCCGCGCCTGCCCGCTTCGGGACGGGCGGCTGCGCTCCGCACGACTCGTACTGAGGCGTCGGCGGTGACCTCCCAAAGTCCACGGCGTTCCCCTCAGGCAGCTCCATCTCGCAATGTCCCAATTCTTGTACCACCTTCTCGGATGTGCACCGAGTCGAGTTTCCCCCACGTTCGGATAGTCCGTGATAATTTGTAACTTTGATTTTCTTCTTCTGGGTAGAAATTCTTCGCAGACGGCTTTCCGGGCGGCGTGCGGTCTGTAACTAGTGGTCTGACAGTTTTTATCATCAGCTTACGGCACACGTTTCCGCAATTTCACAATACTAGCGTTGGAGTTCTCTCACCGCTCGGGCTCGGTCTACTGAATATAAATATTACTGTTCAGATCAGCTTTCGTGCTGTAATTACGGGCCAAATTGTCGTTCTGCACTAACAACACACAACTGCACAGTTCTCGTGGCGACTAGTTAACTTTGCGAAAAGCAATAGTTTCCTGCCACTCACGAATATTGGAGCACTGACTGCCTAAACTCGTCTCACCTGCTTTTCTTCTCACTTTTATCTAACGAAAAACTCGTCCGACTTCCATGGAAATTTCAAAAGGGAATGTTCCTTCCGCGAGCTCCTGGGATGTCGATTTCAGACACCTCGCGTGTTTGGTTCCGGTAATAGCAGCCTCAGGTCTTATCGGCCCTTGCTAATTGGCTGATATCATGATGTCACCGGTTTTGTGACCCCTAACCGTCGCTGCGCGTCACCCTCCTGACGTCAGCTGCGCGTTCATCGATCGTGGCTACTCATGGGATGTGGCCATCTCTTGATTAACCGTGAGAGGAATGGACTGCGTCCGTTTCGTCTCAATATATATTGAAACGTAATTACTAATAATACATGTCAATCAAAATGGCGAGGAATCTGAAAATATTTCTGAAATGTCTACTCAAGGATTGCATGTAATGGCAAATAAGACTCAGCTTCCTTTCAAGCTATGAATAATTTATTATGCATGCCAAAGTTATTAACTGTCATCAATTATTACAATTTATCGTTAGGTCATAACCATTTTTCTCGTTATTGCAATAACAGCGTTATAGAACCTTTTATCCTTTATTGCCTCTTCGCGCGCGCGTCGCTCGATGTCGCCACGCAGAGTAGACCTATCTTCCTTCTTGTCGAAGTCCACGATGATCAGAGACCAAGTCGAAACTTCCTCCAACCACTTCACAAACACTGCCTATACTCTTCCTCTTGCGCCTCAGATGGGCTCCTATTTCAAACTGGTTACTTTCCCAGGTCGGAATAATATACCTCTAATATTATTTTCTATCACCTAACCTGGCAATTTACAATTCACTAGTAAAATGTCTAAGTCACATCTTGTAACTCCACCGCGAAAATATTCTAAGCTCACTTTCCGGTTTCTTCTACAACATTTCGACCTTTATTTGCCTAAATCAAATGTCCGTCATTTTTGGTACGTCACAATATATTGCTTTCAACACAGAAACGCACCTTACATCCAAAGATAAGGTTAATGTACTGGGTTACTTGACTTACAGATCCGACAGACCTCAAACTGCAGCAGGAGGAATAGCAATTTTCATTAAAAAACGGATTCGACACGATCCTCTGCCATCGTATATCACCCCAGGACTTGAAAATAGAAATAGCGCTACATCAGTCACACGGTTCGCCAATCACATTAATTGCAGTATATAAGACTCTTAAAATCGCCCTGAAACAAACTCACCTTAACACTCTGCTTTCAATCACTACAATAGTCATAGGCGACTTCAACGCAAAACATGCCACATGAGGATGCAGAACATGCACCCCGAATGGAATTTTTTTACTCAAATATGCTATCAACAATAATTTAATTATCTCTGCTCTACCCGAACCCTCGCAGTATCAGTAAAATCGCCGCATGCTTCTGGATATCCTAAAATTGCAGTGTGCAAAAAAATTTATGAAACCGTTATTCTGTTCCAACAGAATCAAACACATCACTGCCAGGTGTTTTTCTCCTGTAATGCCAATCTCATAGTATCTAATCATCTTAATTCACATATTCATAAGAATATCAATTGCATAATATTCGAAGAGTTTCTTTCTACATCTTACCACCTTTCTGGAAAATCCCAAATCAAATCGACTCTATTTCTTTCTTCAGCAACACCATCGACACTGCAATAAATGCGGCCTCTTCCAATTACACAACGTGTAATTGGAACACAACGTGTAAAACAACGAATTTTTGTTAGAACAACTCATATTACAGGGCCTTGGTAAGGAAAAAGTGGATGAATCCACTTGTTAAAGTTAAATAAAAAATTCTCTAACGTGTGGTGTAAATAGAATATATGTCTTGTGGGACCTTGCCACCGAAAAATCGGTTGATGGCAAAATGTCCGTCCGTCCGTTCCACTCGACTCTCCGTCCGTCTCTCTCCGTCTCTGAACAACGCTAGCGACGAAACCGTTCAGCCGATTTTCTCCAAAATTGATATTCCCTTATCGCTGATGTCGCGATCCCTTGAATTTGAAAGCAATATTTTAATTTTGGGGGTACTTTAAATGAAGCCCCTGGGGCTGTGTAAGTGGCTCTTCGGTTTCTGATTACATTTTGTTGTTTAAGAGAATCGTCTCACGTTCGTTAAAACTTTTATTTTTCGAAAATTGAAAAGATTTATTTTTTTGGATTCTTTCTACAGATACAATTGTGAAGATAAACCTTTTTTAATGAAATGTGTTCATGAAAAACATCTAAAAATTGTCAATGTTAAAAAAATAATTTTCTTAAAAACGGCACAAAAGTTTTGGATTAAATTTGGATCTCACATAACGTAAAGGACACTTAAGAGAATGGTGTTGGTCTCATGTTCGTTGAAAATCCTGATGAAATGAGTTTTCGAAAATTGAAAAAAAAATTTTTTTTCGGCGTCCTCCTACAACTACAATTGTGTAAATACATTTTTTCTTAATGAAATATGTTCATCAAAAACATCTTCAAATATGGTCATATTGAAAGTTTTGAAAATATGAGTAGTTTTTTAATGAAATTTGGCCTCAAACATAATCGCCCGCTTCGAATTTCCTGTTCTTCGTGAACGTAAACGGAAAGTGATTCCAGGGAGTTTGATTAACCTATTAGAAATTAATGAAACTAGTGAGAGCCCGTCAAAATTTGACGGTGAGATCTGAGATAAATGTAAAACACTGTGTCCAGACTAATGTTCACAATACGTTGCATTGTTTGGATCTTCAGGGTACAACGAAGATATTCTGTGATGTGGAGTTCCCCAAAATTTTGAACATGTATGGCCCATGACCAGGTTACAATGTAATATCGGCACCAACCGGCTCTTACACAAAAGAAAGAGCACTATTATCCTGACTGTTATTATTTCTAAACTTTTTTGATGTGTCATCATCTCCTATAAGCAACTCTTTGATTTCTTCTGGCATATTGCGCGAAGGTAAACTTATTTTCCCATTTAAGCAACAGAGAGGAAACTGGTTTGCAGAATTTCTCTCACATGGGAAGAACAAATCAGAACAAAACTGAAATTTCATAGACAACGACCCAACAGAAAACGGAATGACCTCACTATCACGACACCTACGCTGACTTTCTCTTTCCCTGCGCCCAGTTAATGTACGTTTGCGTCTTTTGGGGTTCGTGGGCAACGATTCGGAATGCGACATAACCTGTGAACAACTTCGCTACTTCAGTACAACCGAACAAACCCACTGTCCAAATGTTTTCTACAAAATACACCACAAAAGCAAATACATGCAAACTGTCAACGCCACAATGCAATTATTACATTGAAACAAAACCTTGACTAATTGTATACAAATCTCAACAATCAAAACAAAACATCAAGCAGCGCCTTCAAGCAGCTTTGACTCACATCTATCGTTTCATATAGTAATCGTACTATTAAAGAATGATTTAATTAATTTGTACCGTAAATGTTGGTGAATCAACAGAAACAATATCTGATTACACATCTAGGGATTACATTCTTTCATTTAAAGGAAAAAATCCTACAATCGGTTCAGTAGAAGCTCTAAACGAAGCCATGGCAGAATATCTTATTTTTTTAAATATATAGATTCTATTTGATAACCCACATATTTCGTCCGTTTTACGAAGAATGTATTTGTATTATCAATGTATTGTAGTTTCTTTCAAAAATTAATTAAAAATTAGCCCACTGAGGTTTTCTCTCTTAAAACTATGGTTTAAATATATGAAAGAAAAGTTGATATCCTTTAAGGAAAATCAGATTGGAATGCAACAATGGTATTCTGCGCCGTGAGTCGACAGCTGACGTTCTCATTGTTGGGATATGATTTAGCTGTAGGAATAACATTATATTTGTCAAACTTTTGTTGATATTTACTCGAAAATATTTAGTTTTCCCATCAACTTTTGTACGATTTGTAATGAGTTTTTACAAAAGAGATGCCTGAGATGTGTTAATTCGGAGAGAAATTGCGGTATAAATAGTATTACATAACTATTACTAAGGGCGAGAGATTGTATGCTGTTTTAGCACCACTAGTTTTTGTTTCGTTTTGTATTGTGTAATTAAATATTTCAATTATTTATTCCATTTAGCAATAATGTGAAATAAATTAATCGGTCTCTATAAATTTACAATTCTCGCTTTCGGGACGACAGTGCCTTTCACAAACAAGAATATTTGACTGTTAAACCTCCTAGCCTGAACGTATAAAGTTAAGTTGATTTATATCCCTCTTAAATAAACAAGATTACAAAATCAAGACACTTTATTTAAATTTTACTCTCAATTAAGAATTTGAAATGTGACTGATGTATTATTTCATTTTAATGGATTTTTTCCTTTAAAAAGAAATGGGATTTTAATATAGATAAATTGGTGACAAAGAACTGTCGCGTAATTTCTCTCAAAGACTGTGACCCTGGTATCCAGTAATGTTCCACAACTCCGGAGCTATTTGTACAACCTTTCCTTTTAAATTTCTAAATTTCTAGGTCTCTCAATTCAATCAAACCTCAAATGGAATGTACATATAACAGAATTAAACACTAAATTAAGCTCATTATATTATGCATTCAGAATTCTTTCTAATTCTGTCAGCCTTCATGCAGCTCGTTGCGTGTATTTTGCAAATGTACATTCCCGCCTGAGATATGGCATAATATTCTGGGGAAGCTCATCCTTTAGTTCCCAGACATTTAGATTACAAAAAAATTATCCGAATAATGAAAAAATCCATCCGTGATCCGTGCAAGCACACTCATTGAGCATGATTTTACCATTGCCTTGCCTATTTATTTATGAGTCTGTGTGTTATCAAAACTGACTTACTTAACGGTGGGAACTTATTTTAATGTAATGCGATATTTATAGTTTACAACACTCGACGTAGAAATCATGTTCATCAGAGTGTCGATATCAACAACTCCTACAAATCACATATACATGTGCGTTACTTTACAACGCATTGCCAGATGAAAGTAAACAATTAAAATTAATTTTTCATTTCAAGTTAAGTAAAATCTTTTCTGCTATAAAACTGTTCCTATACAATTAGAGACTTTATTGATCAGTAAAAGAAAAATAATGTTTATTTTAACAAAACAATGATATAGTACAATGAATTAGTTTACATTTGCATTATATAATTTTTAAAAACTTAAATGCCTGTAACAAGTAATGTACTTCAGCTTCCGGGTCAATGACCCCCATCTCGATCGGGTTTTTGTCGTTTCCTGATCCATTGACCAAATGCAGAGATGGCCCCTTGATTTGCTTCTGGACGTAAATGTAACTACACTATGCGCACGTTTAGTTGAACTTTCCTTTTGATTGTAGTGGTAGTAGAGCTTAGGGTGAGTTTCTATTTTATTAGCAAAGCAAAAAAATCAAATCTGTTTGTTCGTTTACGGTTAGAAATAAGCTTTTATAATTCGGCATCGGAAATATCTAGTTTTGAAGTATTATTCCTCGCTTTTTAAATTATTATTATAATTACTATGATTTTTCATCTTTCAACTATTAATAGTTAAAGTGTTGGGAAGGGATTCTGAAACTCAAGAAAGCGTGCGCAGATGATTTTCTCCCCCATACGTCACATATAGTTTTTGAGACAGTGTCCGTGAGCTCTACTGAGCTTAATAATTGTGCGTAAATAGATCTGCGCAGGATGACAAACGAAGAACACTTTTGCCGGCCCGGTGGCCGAGATCGCTAAGGCAGTAGTGTCGTAGTGATCTCGGACCGAAGGGTCGCGGGTTCGAGTCCCGCCTCGGGCATGGTTGTATTGTGTTCGTCATTTCACCCCTTATCATCAAGCACCATATCGTTCATCCACATAGTTACCATACCGTTAACAGCAATAGTGGTCGCTAATGACCTTAGATGTTGAAGCGACCTTAAATAAACCAATTAAAAAAAAAAGAACACTTTTGGAAATCATCTGGAAGAGACACTAGAAGGTACTAGTCTAGATACTAGAAGAAGAGTACCTACTTGAAGGTGAATGTTGTTGGTGGTAGAAGGAATGGAATAAACGCACGTAAAAGACGATAGTGTCAGGGCGTAGACACACGATTTGAGGAACTGTTAGTTAAAAGTATGGAAAGTTACTCGTATTGACCAAGTATACGCAATTAGTGGCGAGGAGTTGTGCAAATCCACGTTAAAATCGTAGACGAAGTTGTTACGTAAGATTTGAAATTTTAGAATAGAATTTGGAAAATGGGACATGGACCAGAGGGTGAAACAGGAGCAATTCTAATTGACATAGAATGATAATGGGATAATCTCATTCAGCGTTCAAGAGGACAGACCAGTGCTGCAAAGAGGGATGTGCCACATTTATTTTTAAATAGTACAAAGATGAAGTTATGTCACATGATTTAGAATATATTGTGAAAAAAAATAGAAACGACCATAAGAACATGGCTCTGCACGGTATAACAAAGTAATGGATGCATGAATATAAATGTGATGCGAAGTATGAATGAGAATTATTTGTACTTTAAAAATGGTATATGTTTTGTTCTGTTTTTCTTTAAAATTGTTATCATATCGCAGACAAAGTTTCTGTGAGTTGTAAAATTGATTGTTGTAATAAAATAGAGAGTAAGGAAGCTCCCATGTTAAATAACGTAATATTACGTAAGTTGAAAAATTACGACATTGCTGAAAATGGTCAATGTTCATATTTATAAATTATTGCAGAAGAATTCCAAAGTAGAACATTTCTGATTACATTTTTCTAAGAGTCTCATTCTGAGTTATCGTAGGGCAGACCTCTAGTCTTAGTAAATGTGCTTTATCAGAAAATTTCATCCATAATTAATGAGAAAACAGAGCAAGGCCCGTGGAATTTAAAGTTACAATATTACAAGAACTTTAACATATTAGGAATACGGAAGCTTTACAAAAGATCTCAATATTTTAATTGGAAATTCCCTTCCTCCATTAATAAAAGTGCCACTTTTACCCCACTCACAAGTCCATTACTAATTGCAATACAAATGTTCTAATAAAGTATAACAGGATATTGCTTATTAATTAAACATTCTTGAATTTCAGAACAGAAAATGAGATCTGCTTTTTAGATTTGCTACTGCAACATGAAAGAGATGGACATTTAACTGATGTAGACGTTCAGGATCAAGTTGCCACGTTTTTGTTCGCGGTGGGTATTTTTTTATTTCTTGGTAATGGCTAACGTGTCATTGCTGTGTCCGGGAAATTAGTTGAATAAATCCGTAAAGAACAATTTATTGACAATAAAAGCACAGTTGTTTAGTATTTTTCGATATTAGATATCGATATTCGATTCGTATTGGGCGTCCACACACGTTTCTAGCGATTCTGCCAGATCTAGAAGGCTTCCTGGAACACGTTGACTGGAACCTCTTTCCAGACACATCGCCGCAATGATTCTCACGGTATCTACCGTCCCATAAAGTGACCCTCTATGCTTCTCTTTATTCGAGGAAACAAAAAGAAGTCCATTGCTTCCAGATCGAGACTGTACGGAGGCTGCGGCAGTGGTGCCATGGGGGGACGGGCCAGGAACTCGCTAACAATGAAGGCGGTTTGAGACCGCGCATGGTCGTGATGGACTCGCAAATTTGCAGATATCCTTTCTGATGCGAAACAACCTGTTTCTCAGCCTTTCAAGGCCCCAAAATTGACTGTTGACGGTTTTTTCCCTGTAGCACAAACTTCTTTTTTTAAATTATTTTATTATTTTCAATAGAATAAATGGTTCAGTTTCACAGTACCAACCTTTTTCACATGTTTTGATGCTTATGATCTATTTTAAAAAACTAAACTATTATTACTTTACAACTATTTCTTAGGGAGAGGAAGTCCACTGAGCATCTCATAAAGAATCGTCCAAATTTAAATTAAATGTAAAATACATGTTTAGAAATCCTATTTTTTATTCTGGTGTGGTTTATGGGTGCTTTGCCTTGATTGCTAACTTATGATGTGATGTGGTGTGTGATGTGGTTTTATTTGAATTTTTTATGAAGTTGTTTGTTTATAGTGGACCACGGTGCATTGGTTATTATTCGCAGGAATTCAGTCTACATGACCTGTATTTTATTAATATTGGTTTTTGCTGCATTAATCCAGACAGGGATTAAGGGCCTAATATGGATCTAGCCATAGATCACTAGGGGTCTAATTATGGCTGTATATATGGGTTTGGCATTTTCTATTGATATTTTACGGTGGTTGATTATGAATGGCTTCAATTGGACTTGTTTGGTACTTTCTTTGTTGTGTTTTAATGTTTATATGTTCTTTCCAGATGAGTTTAGTGTCTAAATGCAGTCCTAGATATTTCACTGTTTTGTTTTGTGAAGTCCAAGGAATAGCTATTGTTCAGTATGAGGTGGTGGTGTGGAAATTGTTTTTTATGAAAATACATCGGCTGTTGACTTAGATGGGTTTAATTTAATTTTCCATTTGCTTCACCAAGAATATATTTGGTTTAGATGTTGCTGTATTGTGGTTCTTAATGTGTCAAGTGATGTGCTACAATACAATGCTGTATCATCGGCGAATTGTGCTATTTTGATTGTGTTGAATGTAGGGATATCAGCTGTGTTAAGATTAAATAATATAGGTGAAAATGGGGAGCCATAAGGAAGTCCAGCATCTATTTGTTTGGGGTTTGAGATCTACTAAAACTGCAAAGATGTTATTGCTTTTGAAAGTATTGATGTTGGTTAGGTATTTAGGAGTGCCATTGATTCTAAGTTTGTACATGATACCTTGATGCCATACCCTGTAGTGAAGTGTCTAGAAAGGTTGATATAGTATGATATGAATTTTTCTTTAGAATACTGTATGGATATGCTCTGTGGTTCTGAAAAATTGATGTGTATTGACAACTTTTCTGTGAATCCAAATTGTTGTCTGGGAATGATGTCATTTTTGTTGAGGTAATTTCTGAGTCTTTTCGGAATTAATTTTCTCTAGAATTTTGGATAAGGAAGGTAAGAAGATTCTTGGTCGATAATTTTCTACATTTGATGGACGTTTCTTAGGTTTTGGTATGGGTGTTTCCATAATAGTGGGAAATAACCTGTTCTTAATGAACAGTTATAAATGTTATTTGAAAATGCTGTGGCTTCATTTGGCAGAATTTTGATATTGATTCAGTGGTGAGTTGTAGTTGACATTTACATAATTGAAATGATTGAAGGCGTTGTCATTGTCAACAATACTCTTTTATTTCAATAAGAGCAACTTTCGATGGCTTAGCCATCATCATCAGTTTGCTGATACAAGAAAAATATAAAATTAGAATTAACATAGTTACCTAATTTTAAAAAAAAAACATCTTAAGAAATGAAAGGAGAAGAATTAAAGAAAAGAAAGAAAGAAGGGGACGGAGAGTTAGATCTTTTTGTTATATAGTAGTTTTTTTTTAATTTAAGCAAGAAAATGAATGAAAATATACATGTACAATTTTCAGAGAGAAAATACAAAAAGTTGAGCCGTTTCTTACCTGCTGTCTGGGAGTCACTTCTTATTGAAATAAATAGTATTGTTGACAACGACTACGCTTTCAATCATTTCAAGAATTTTGATAATTTTGTTATTTCCTTTGTCATGTCCTGGAGCCTTCTTTTTAGGAAGTGTTTTTATTCTGTCTGTTATTTCTTGGAGGGGGGGTGAATCTTATTCTGAAGGGGCTCAAACTCCTAGAGGACAGAACATTTGGAATAAAAAAAAGCGATGCGCATGACTTCCATGAGACGTGGAAGGGTGACCAGGCCGTTGTTCATCGTTGACGTCGTGTCTCCCCTCCCGGAACATCATGTGCCACCGGCAAATCACATCACCCCCATAAGCTCGTTTAAGCATTGTGATGGTCTCGAAGCCTGATTTCCCTACCTTAACGCAAACTTTAAAGGCATGGTGTAGTTCAGTAAATCGTGGCATGTTGATCTACCGACGCGTCACTAGAACACACATGTCCACACTAAAGGTAATCCGCACAGGGCAGCGGCCATTGGTGTGGGACGAGTTCCCTTCCCCAAGTCCCCCGCCCACCAGGGTCGTTTTAACAGCATTGGGGGTCTCCTATTCTTCCTTTCATAGATCCGCCCCATCCTACGATGCTGAAATATAAAGAAAATCCTATCAATTCACACTGTATTTTGTATTTTTTTAATAATTTTGAAAGTATTTCTTACTGTTTCAATTGCATTATTCAAACAAAAATGTAAACATGTATCTATAAATAAGCAAGAATAACAGGTTTATAGTTACACTGAAAAAGACTACAAATTATATAGTTGTAATTTTGTATTGAATTGTACATTATAAAACTGAAACGCATCAACTAGCAACATTCCATATTATAAATAGTATCCAATGATGCGAGACACCACTCCTTTATGCCAATGTTTTGCATGTTGTTGAAACATACATCGCTATTTTTCATGGCTTTTTATTTTAGTTTTTGAAAATTTTAGTGTTATTTTTTATGAACTATAGGGGACCCTGGGCTCGGGCTCTTCAGGCCCGTGCGTTAACTGCCACTCCCACTACCAGCCTCAACAATGCAGTCTTCCTAGTTGACAGGAAAAAATCATTCAACTTACTTTCCGGACAATGATTCCGTGTATTGAAATATTTTAACTTTCATTAAATGTATTGAAAATATTATTTTAATATACTTGTCTTGTTATTTTAGAGTCATGATACAATTGCAGTAACTGCGGCCTTCTGTTTGTGGTCACTCGCAAACCATCCACAATATCAGGTAATTTATGTTATGAAGTTTCATTTTATTTGTAGGTTTTATGAATCTTGGTAATGATGTATATTATTATTGTGATTATTATTATTATTATTATTATTATTATTATTATTATTATTATTATTATTATTCTTGTGTTGAATTGGTAACACAATGATGCGCTGATATTTGTTTGCAATATTTACAGGAGAAAGCATACGAGGAGCTGAACTCCATATTTGGGGATTCCGATCGTGAATCTACTGAAGAAGACTTGCATAATATGAAATACTTAGAAACAGTAATAAAAGAAAGCATGAGACTCTATCCTGCCATACCCCTGGTTCTAAGAGAGTTAGAGGAAGAAGTAACATTTGGTATTGTATATTGTATTTTTTAAAAGCGAGCTCCACTAGAATTGGGAGTGGAATTGGATTTACAGCGCCCAAGTACCCAATTTTTAATGTGTAGTGGGGGAAAATACTTAGTGCCATGTCACTCTGATTTCATATAAACGTATCCTGGAACATTTAAATCCTCTTACAATCCCTTCTCTAATCAGATTTATAATCCAGTTATTCAGAGAATGCGGCAAGTTCTGAAATTATTTGACTGAATCTGTTGTTGTGGGAATTCTGAATTCTATTTCTTCTCTGCATCTGTTGTGTCGGTCAAAACCGGCAAATGAGAAAGTTTGGATTTTTGGAATCCAATTTGGATATTTCTTGCCCTCTTCCTTTTCAACAAAAAGTCGAGAGTCAGCAAAAGACAGAGGGGAGGCGTACGGTCATTCATAGATGGGGAGACTCTCAAACAAGAGGGGGGCAGCGGAATAATATATGAAAATTGCCCCCGGGGATAAAAATTCAAGTGTAAAAAAAAACAAGGTTTCGTGGATTTAAATCAATTTACCCTGAGTACTTCGTACGAATGAAAAAAAACTTGTTTTTTTATATAAGTTTAAATTTGTTAACCACATTACGCCTATGAGTATTAATTTAATTTATCCTCGCGGTTTTCTATAGAATATAAAGATATTTCAAGAATTTTTTCAGTCATTTATAACTGATTTTGACCCGTACAATCAACAAAAAAGAAGGGAAAATGGGAAAAATTAGTTTCCTAATTCATTTTTAAGAATATTTCATTTTCTGATGCAGATAATAAAAAGGGCTAAATGCAAATTATAGCCCTGTAAATCCCCTACTTTCCGAAAATTTCAATCTTTTATCTTATATAGTTTGCACCTGAGAGCGCAGTATAAGTTAAGCAGTAATTTAATGGTTCATTTATTTTATTAAAATTAGGTTTTGTTTTATTTATTTTCGTAGTTTTTCTGTTTTATATTTATTAGAAAAGATTTCGTTCCTCAGTATTAGAACATTGGATAGAGAGCTCGCCAACGCACACGGCGACACATCTGGCCCCGTCTCGTCATATTCAGCGCACACGGTATCTGCCGCGTCGCGTAGTATTCCTTTGCCCGGCAAAAAACACTCCGGTCACCGCTGCATTAGTTGAAGAATCTCGTATGTCACTGATCGAGCGTGGTGAAACGAGCCATTAGGATGCAGTTGAGTTATGAAGTTGGGAATAAAACTGCATTGTTTTCATGTTCATCCTGATTCATGGATGTTTTTACTGATGTTATGAGGATTTGTAATCGTCACGAGCTGTGAAGGAACTAAATGATACGGTAATTTAGATACAACAAAAACTATTTCGTTTATTTACATATTACGAGAAACTTCTTTGATTGCAATTGGTTATTTTCGATCGGAAAAATTAAAAGGTTTCAGGGAATTATTTTTTGGTAAATTGCATATAGTGTAATGACCCAAACGAATATCTGTAAATTATATTTGTATTTTAATAGGACTCACGTCGGGCAGCCATTTGCATTGAATCTTATAACTTGAATCTGATAACTTCTACAAATACTCATAATACGATCTGCCTACATTGAACAGCTACAGAAATGTATCTTTAATTCCGAGAAATATTTATTAATTTAGTTAATCTTTCCTTATAACTGAAACATTTGCTATTAATGTTAGCATTTATATTTATATAATTCAGTTGCCCTGCACTGCTCACGTCCTTATTTTATAATCAAGGATTTTATTAACATCTCATATTTCTTATTCGTAGGTATCGACATACGACGTACTATATCTTACCTTAACGCATGGAGACGGGCTGTCTGTATAGATGAGCGATTTCTGGATGTTCTGTTTGTTTAATTGATTTATTAGTTGATAGCAATTAACTAGAAATTATCAGTCTTATTTTCAAATTATAAATAAATCATTCAAACATTAATCATTTTAATGAGCTCATTACGAAACTACTGTTTCTATAATTATCCTTCCTGTACAAATCAATTTAAATGTTCGTGGCTGAGGTAAAATCTTTGCACGAATTCCAAGACTATTCGACTCAATTCCGGATGAAGAATGTCCAGTGTCCACTGTCTTCTCTCTTTCGTCGCCGCGCTGATGTATATACTTTCGCTCTCACGTGATATTAATAACTGACTTAAAAATTTAAACTTTTTTGCAACGTTGCCAATTTATTCCCAGTTATTTGAATAATTATTATAAGTTGTTACGCGTACGCGAAACTTCTCTGTACCTCGGGGGAGGGGGGACCTCGCTGAGACGCTTCCGCATATCTATATATTTAAAAGAATAAGGTATTCTGCCATGGCTTCGTTTAGAGCTTCTATTGAACCGATTGTTGTATTTTTTCTTTCAAATGAAAGAATATGATCCCTAGATGTGTTATCAGATATTATTTGTGTTGATTCACCAACATTTACGGTGTAAATTAATTAATTAAATCATTCTTTAATAGTACGCTTATCAATAGTCAATTGTTTTCTTTCAAAGGGTGGCAGTTTCAAAATCGATATACATGAGTCCAAAGATGTGAGTCCACGCTGCTTGATGTTTTGTTTTGATTGTTGAGATTTGTTTACAATTCGTCAGGTTTGTTTTCAGTATAATAGATTGCATTGTGGTATTGACAGTTTGCATGTATTTGCTTCTGTGGTGTATTTTGTAGAGAACATTCGCACAGTGGGTTTTGCTCGGTTGTAATACTTTAGTGAAGTTGTTTACAGTTTATGTCGAATTGCGAATCGTTGTCCACGCGCCCCAAAAGACGCAAACGTACATTAACTGGACGCAGGAAAGTCAGCGTAGGTGTGATGGTGAGGTCATTTCGTTTTCTATTGGGTCATTGTCTATGAAATGACAGTTTTGTTCTGCTTTGTACTTTCCATGTGAGAAATTCTGCAAACGATTTACTTTGTATTGCTTAAATGTGAAAATAAGTATACGTTCGAGCAATATGCCAAAAGAAATCGAACAGTTGTTTATAGGAAATGATAACATAACATATAGGAGATGTAAAACATAACCTTAGTCCAACTTACAAACGTTTAAAAATATCAGTTTCTATTTACAAGTGGAGAAGTCAGTATTTTTTTTTGTTTGGAAAATAACGAAAAGTAGCGAGACGCGACGTTTTCCTCTACATTTACATACGCTTGTCGGCAAGCTATGACCAAGAATGGCGTCTGCGTATACCTGTCTTTTTAGAACTCTAGTTTCAATGTAAAGAAGATGGTGAGAGATGTACAGAAGAGTATGAGAGGCTTGGTAAGGAGAGTTCGTTTGACTGCTAGACACCGAGCATTCAACATCGGAATTGATCGGTTTTTATTAGAGACGCGTGTGATATTGCAGTTTTTAGTTAAGACCATGGTTTTTAGTTAAGTAAATTTTACATCGTGGTTAAGACATAACTTCAAACGCAAGAGGCGGAGGGCTAGTAAGAAATTGTAATCATGATTTTCAGTGGTAATAGTATGGATTTAAATAATGTGCGTTTCATTGAATTATCAATTGAATTACAAAACGGACTAATATCAGCAACGCTATAGAATAGGGAAGAAGCCATAATTTTTTGGATTCATTGAACACATTGTTTTGAATATTAGAAAGTCGCGACAACAAAGCCAACTGAGGCTTAGTTCAAGAACGTTTCACGTACGAGTAACATATTTAATAGTTATTCGACGAACCGGGAATATATTGGCAAAATTGCGGTTGACATTTTTATGTTAGGAATTGAGATCGGATAACAGCACCTTAATCAGGGCCAAAGCATATTCTTCAATGCGGTGACCGAACAGAGGAGACGTGATGGACATTGGACATTCTTCATCCGGGATTCTACCGAGAAGTCTTCGAATTCGTGCATAGATGTTACGTAAGGCACTAACATTTAAATTGGTTGTAACGGAAAGATAATTATTAAAACTGTATTCGTATAATGAGCTCATTGAGAATTGTTAATGTTTATTTCACGATAAATATTTTCTTTATTGTTGAAACAAGGCTGATAATTTATAGTTAATTGCCATTAATCAAAGAATTATTTAAATTATCATAACTTCTAGAAATCGCTGATCTGTCTGTACAGATCCGTCTTACCTTGTCGCCCGTCTGTATGCGGCAAGGTGAGATAGTACGTCGTGTGTTGATACCCACGAGTAAGAAAATATTGAAGGTAACACTAATAAAATATTTGATAATAAAATAATGATGTGCGCAAAGCAGGGTAACATAGTTACATAAATATAAATATTAACAATGATAGAAAATGTCAAGTATATGGAAATAGCAGATTAATTATTGAAACAATGTAAATAGTTATAAACAAATGGTTCGTAATGCATTCATAAAGCGGTTAAGCTAGTACCCTTATTTTCACAAAACTGAAATTCTTGCGCCATAACTTTGGACTAATTACAGTCCCTCATCAAACATTTCGTTCTACCACCCAATCCCCAAGAAATTAAGATATTAAAATGGTGCTGGTAATGCTAGTACCCCGCAACTAATAATGAGAAAATTCTTCTATGATCGAAACACGAAAATTGTCCTTGTCCAAGCGAAAGGCTCCTTTGGGCCACTTTTAAAAATTTCGAAACTCACCCATCACTAGGAAAACAAAAATAAAAAACCGCCCAATTTCCCAAAATCCTTGCTCCATAATTTTAGGCTCTTTTGTGACAACAAAAACTTTTTTTTTGCTACCCCTCGACCTCCAGAAATTAAGGTTTCAAAAATGGGGAAGAAAAATTTAGTACCCCCACTTACTCAAAATTCGAAGCTGATTCGGTTACAAGCGGATAATGTTAAGATATTGATGGAAAGATTGGTTGAGTGTTTCACTAGCGACTGGCACTAACATACTACCTTCATCATATTTGTGATATTAGACAAATATATTTTATTTTGATGGTTGACTTGTCAGGCTCACGTATTTCTTATTTTGAGGAATTAAATGTTAACCATTCGATATGTCTTCCGTGAAATGATTCCAGGATACTTTCGTTGGACCGATGTCAAAACTTGACCTTTCATTAACATTAGTTCTTAGTCAACTACAATTTTGGAGTTCTAATAATCCACTAATGACCTCATTAAATTTCTACTAGACATGTGTTAAATCAAGAAAAATACTAATTACTATAGAATATTCTTCAGAATAATGTTACACTAGTGACATGTCTTCATTTTTTTAAATTAATTCTTGAGATGAAGCTTCATTCTTAACATTTTGATTACATTTTCTGAAAATGACATTTTCGAAAATTACATTTTCTGAAGAAAATGTAAGTTAGTCTCTCAAAAATGTAAATAATATTTAATTTTAGGGAAGTTAAAGTCCTGAAATTAAAAGTATTATTTTGTTAACTCATTTCAATTTCGTTCATGTTTCTTTTAGATGGATGTAAGTTATTGCCAGGCACAACTGTGGTTATTCTTCCATATTTCATTCATCGCAATCCAGATTTTTTTTCTGAACCAGAAAAATTTGATCCTGAGAGATTTCTTCCAGAAAGGGCTATAGGAAGGCATCCTTATGCATTTATACCCTTTAGTGCAGGCCCTAGAATCTGTATTGGTGAGTTATTTTTTATACTTGCTATTGAATGCATTCGCCGTTCGGTGAAACAGTATAATAATTTTTGTTGAGACAAAACATGATGACATGAAACACATAATAATGTAATATAAATAAAACACACATATATTTCAATTTTTATTGGAACTTTAATGCATGATGTGATATGTAACAAAAAATATAAATATAATGCTTTGATTTCTGCTTTCAGGGCAAAAATTTGCTATGATAGGAATGAAAGTCATCGTTAGCAAGCTCTTGAGAAATTACAAATTGTTACCTGGGACAACAGAACTTGTTTTAACTATTGATATTTTATTGAAAAGTTCTACAGGTGTTCACATAAAGTTGGAAAAACGAAAATTAGCTCAGACATAAAGAAAACTAATGTAAACTCCTTCTTTATATATTCTCTGTTTTTAGATGAAGTACTTTCATAATGTCCATTTCCACTGAAGATGTGAAAGTAATTTTTTGGGAATTTGGGCTATATGCACTTTTAATAATTGATTGATTTTTTGTTAGTAGTACACTTATTGAACTTGTTATTTCTACACAAAAGAAAAATGTTTTAACTGAAAAAATTAGTATTTTACTGATCGTTGATAGTTGAAGATAAATTTACTTATTAATAATTGAATATTGTATTTCAGTACGTTCAGTGATTGCCAATAAAAATGTTAAAAAGTATACTTTATTACCTTTCATTCAACCATATCATTCTCATATGTGTTGATGCATAGGCTCTCTTGCATTCCTAATATTGCAATTATTTTAAGAGATTCCTTATTTTTCGGGAGTTAGTTACCATGAGCTAGAAAGATAGTGTACATGAAGTTGCCAGGAATTTGCGTAAAGATGCTTCACAACACCAATAACGGCATTTTTTCGCGTGCTTAGGAAAAATACTTTGCCCTTCCTTGCCTTCATTATTACTTTATTAGTTTCACTCGTTGAACCAACAAACATGTCATCAGAAAATTATGAAAATGTATTGAAAAAAAGTGTAATTCCTTACATTTATTAATATGTGGCATGAATATAAACAGGTCATACACAATATACTTTGAAAAATGTTTGTACACGAACCTAATCAAATGAGTCTATGAGTGGCAGAGTGGACTACCCCACTTTGGACAAAATGGGAGAAAAATGGTTTTGAATATTTCACGACACTTTACACATTATGTGGGAATATTGCTATTATAATCCCCTGTGGCAATTCAAAAAGTGACTTAAGGTACATAAAAGTGCTAACACAACACATTAAAACTAAAATGCACTACATTTTAATGTAGATTAGTCCATCCTGTTCTTTCAGGATTTTGGTTTTATTTTGGTGCAACAAGTAAGAACACTATATATTTATTGCATTTATATTGAACAAATGTTCTGAACACAATAATATAATGCACAGTTAAATCACATTCAGTAAGTCAAAACAGTTAAATCAAATTGAGTAAGTCAAAACAGTTAAATCAAATTGAACTCTGAAACTAATATTTAAACAACTTCTATCTCTAGTAAGTCATCGGTTAATAGCTCACCACCAGGGGTCTGTACCGATAATCGAATATTGTTGTACAAATCATGGCATACGAAGGGAATAAAGACTAGTAGTTGAATATAATGTCCTATTTTTTGGCTTCACTAATGATATTGACAGTGGGATACAGGAGTGGCAGTGCATTTTCTATTGAATATGATTTTCTTTTACTAATAACCAGTGTTTCAAAATGAATCATCTCATTATTTGACTATTTATACTGAATATTTTTAGAAGATTCTCTTCTAATTCGCATCCACTGGATTTTCAACCACTCCATCTTAGTTTTCGATTCAGACCGTTTCCTGTTTGTAATGTTTTGGTCAAGTACAGTTCTGGAAACATAAATTGATTTGGGCCGCCTGCGGCTGTTCAGCTTTTGCATGGCTTGGGCAGCCCTTGTCATGACGAAACGTCGCAGACGGAGCTCACAAACCATCGTAGCCAATCTAAACGCCGGGGGGAGTGCCCTAACAAAATTACAACGTACAAAATGGCGGGCACCGCTAGTTCAGATGTGGAAGTATTTTCAAATAAAAATACGTGGAAGAAACACTTCTATGTATATGAAAGTTAATTCATTGAAATATATAAGAACACATATCACTTAACTAATGTTAACACAATTCTTTTTGGAAAAAATTACATTGAAATCAGATAAAATAACACTAATATTAGACTAATTTTAGACACATTTTAATTCCAATATTATTGTTCATACACAATTCAAGAACTTTAACAAATGCCCAGTTTACTACAGATTTTTTTATAAGACATTTCGATCATAATTGCATATTTGAAATTGTTTATATGTTTATTAAATTTGCAGATATTGCGAAATGTCTTTCTCGAAGCGACAGAGGACTTCTATTTCAATAAAAGACAGTAAAACTCAAAGACCAAGTGAATATTTATCATTAAAGTAACAATTAAACTAGATATTAAGCAAACAATTTGCATCTCTCATCTTATCATCATCTTGCAATCAATTTGCAAAATTGTTATTTTGCGATAATCAACTTAGAGATAATTTGGGGACTTTCCCCGGCAGGAATAGCGCATATCTCGGAATTGTTTATAAAATCGTTTCAAAATTATTAATTTGCAGTTTTCGGTTCAGAACATCAGAGAATCCTTTCCACTTTAGAATTGCAAAATTTGGAAATTGTTTATGAAAATTTTAAAATTTTGCTACCAAAATGTATTGCTTTTTAAAAATTGCCTTTGAACGAGATTCAAAATTCCGCAATCCAATCAGCGCTATCGCCTTTGTTTTCGAGATACGTAATTGTTTACAAGAAATTAACATCTCATGACAAATACTATTTTTTGGAAATCAATCCTTACACAGTTCCAACGCCAGATTTTTCTACAAGCCGTTTTGCACCGGCTCGCTTAGTTTCTCAGCGAAATATATTTGAAGTTCCTAACGGGGGTGCAGGAGACAAACGGCCACAACGCTTGCATATATTGCCATGAAAATTGTTGCTGGTAAGGTAGTCCTGGTTGTCAGCTCTCTAATTCTTCATTTTCTTTTTGTAAATACTTTAAGTTCCATTTGTTTAACAATTACCGCATAAATTTTAAAATACTACTCGGGTCGGCTACCGAACAATCCTCAACTTGGGGGTAAGAACGAGTCATCAACTGGCTTTCACAAATATTTCCCCGTGAAAATTGCCTTCTTCCTCTGTTTTCCTTCACGTTTAAAGGCGAAATAGCGGATCTTGTTTTGAGCATAAATCGTTACACTCGCTTTCCTGGGAAAAGCCTTTATTCACCTTCTTAAGACGCCAATTCTTCACGTATAAAATTGTAGAAAATTATTCAAATTAAATAAACAAGAAAACAATGGATTTGCATAAATTGCTATACACGTATAAATATAGATATTAAAGCTTGCGGCTCCTCAATATTCACACGTTTCAAATGCAAAATACATTGTTATAACATTCACTATTTCATTCTAACCAGTAAGTCTGCTGCCTTAAGAAGCAGATAAAATCACCATGGAAAATGCGAAAAAGTGATAATACTAATATAGTAGAGTATTTACATATGTTTATTTATGGATATTTGTCAGTCAAGGAATGTGAAGTTACGTATGTGGTTAAGTTGATTTCAATGAAGGTGCAAAATTTGTAAAATATGTTTTTAAAATTAAATTATCCGAAGTTCAGAACAATACCTAGAAGCATTCTTTTCCAGACGACACTGACACGCCAATGCTTTTTGACACTACTCTCCGAATCTAAGTGGATTGTTTGAGGTCATTGCTTTTCGCGCCAAAATCATGGAAACTTACAAGTCTTGGAAATGCGTAAATGCCAAGGACATCTTAACGAAACACAGAAAATCTCTGATCATATGAAAGAATCAGTCTTCATTTCAACAACGAAGGCACTACAGCATACCTGAAGAACAAAGCAATAAAAAGATTGAAATACTCTTGACATTTCTATCAGTGCAAATTTACCAAATTTTAATAAAAATGCATATCTGCATTTGTGACTGCTCATACTGCCACAAAGTTGAAAATTTTTGTGTTGCCACAAAGTTGAAAATGCAGAAGACAGAAGTGCATGGTTTCCTTTTTCATTTATGAACGGCAGTCGTATGGTTGCAAAGTGGACAAGTGATCATTTTAATTAAAAATGACATTTACCAACGAAGAGGCAGTGGTTGGCTTCTTGTTGTGTTTGAAAATGTTATTTTTATTATGATCATTTTCCTTACGCTACCATTTTTATATCGTTCTTTGGAACGATCGATGTTTTGAAGTTTCAGTAGAAGACAAGTGAAATCCAAATAAATAAATGGAAAAAATCTTCCATTCCGATTGTTAAAATTGGTATTTCTTAGAGTGGTGTCTGTGTCAACATCAAGAATCGCTGTAGTTATGCCTCTTATCCCCCACTGCCACCCCTCTCAGTTTCTCCTCTCCATGCAACAGTAGACGTCGCGATGGCCATCTTCCCCAAAGGCGAGAGTTGCAAGGGCTGCTACACGATTGACCGTTTAATTCAAAATCACATGTCAGAAAGCCTACTTTTATATTTAAGTTACTATCAAAATATTAGCAAATGATACATCATTTTAATCCTCTTTTCATGGTCTATCCATTGCTGGTGAAAAATATATAGTTCCGTTTAAAAAATCGAAGATGATTAAATTCATCGAAAATTAAAAATATTATAGACAATTTCTCTACGACTTGTTACTTGCCCCATGATTCCGCATTCTTCAGCAAGAAATGCATTTCGATATCCTGAACCGTTTAGAAGTTATGAGAAATTGGTCCATAGTTGGTGGAACCCCCTGTTTATGTAATAACATTGCAAGTGCATTCTGACGGGCAGGAATTCGGGCTCTGTAATTGTTCTTTCTGCGTGTAACCTACTCTGTGGTGTTTTAAAGTGTATTTATTTATATATTTATTTCTACTTTCTCGTAAACATTCGAAGTAACAAAAGTAATATTTAGAGAGAAATGTATGTAATTTTGCAGTAAATCGATGTCGAGATTTTAATGTAAATACATGTTTTGGGGTCTTAAGTTACCAAGCGAGTGTTGTATTTATTTTCAAAACGTCATCTGTCCGTCCGTGTGTCCGCTGCTCTGTCTGTCTGTACTATTGTGTAAACTATTCGTAGAATTTTGTCGTAATTTCCATTAATGATCTGGCCCAAATCGACGCCCTGCGATGTTGAAAAATTCTTTAAATTTTGGGGTTAATTTAGTTGAAGCCCTAGGAGCATTGCAAAACTTTCTCCAACGGCTCCAAAGTTTTTCGACCTACATATGACCTACTGAGACATGACCTACAGACGAACATCCGCCAACGTCAGTATTCGAACTCTAGGGCCTCCCGGTCAATGACGTTACGGGGGAAACTGTAACGATGCCACTGAGTTATCGCAACCTTTGCAAAGTGTACTTAAAAACATAGTAAGTCTTGTTTCCATTACAAAGTTTTAATATTTCAATATTACAAATATTCATTCTTCATATTATTCGTGCGCATAAGTAAATATAGTATAACAAAGCTTCCTGCCTGAATCTTACGTAACAAATCGGACAAATTGTATAACTGAAAAGTATATAAATGGGTTAAGAATATTGGCAGAGTTTCCAAAACCATGAGTTAATAACAATTTTCTAAATGCGATTTAACTAAATTATAAAATCAGTATCTCAAATTTTTTAAACTGCCCTTCTTCTAATATTGTTTCTTAAAATATGTCAAAAAAGGCTTTCAAGTTTGACTATAACACTGAGGTTCTCTACTTCGTATACGAATGAGTAAACGTTCTTTAGCTTATTTCTGTAGAGAAAAGATGGAATATTTAGATCTATTGTGTGACATAATGATTTTCCTCTAAAACTGAAAAATGTACCAAAACGAATGATTTCTATTCTGGCAGTTTTCTTTGTACTATTCGTTACTTCTGTGAATTTTGGTCTTGCTAAAATCCTTTGATAAGATATATTTTTCTTTCTTAATGCAATCTGATCTTCAATATTAGACCTTCAAATCATCTCATCTGCATGTTTCTTGAAATATGATTATTTTTTCGAAATTTTGAGTTATATGGTGAAAAATATTCATGTTTTTCGTTCAGGCCAGCAAGACAGGTACATGAAATGGGTATATTTCAAATAAGTAATGAATATTTTGAGTAATTTTGAGAAAATAGCGTTTGAGCGTTTCTGAAAATGCGGAATTTTGTGCTCATTTTCACATAAAACTGTTGAGTTTTCGAGAAATTTTATTCAACCTTATTTAGAGATATGTATACATAAATACAATAATGTGAACAAATTGCCTTTAATGAAAATATGGCTACTAAGAGACAAGACAGACATTTTTCTTTAAATTGCAAATATTGTACGCCTATTGAGAAACTATTAAAGTTTAAAAACAATGTACAAGACCTTAATGAAATAAATAATTATGGACACAAATTTCATTTGAAGGAAAAATCTGCAATTTAGTAGTTGTGGAAAGACCCATAATAACTCAAACTTTTGCAATTTTGAAAATCTAGTTAACAGTGAAAATAGACACTATGCCAACTTCATAAGTGTATTTTGCTCTATTATTACAATAAATTTAAAGAAAAAAATAGGAGCAATATTTTTCAGAAAATTTCGAGAATGGCCGGGGAGCTTGATGTAAAGTACCCCAAAATTTTAAGATGGTTTCAAAATTTCAAGGTTCAACTAGAGATAGATAGACAGATGTTTCTTCAATTTGAAAAAGAAATCCTACGCATGGTTTAAGCGCTAGTAGTGTTCACGGACAAACGGCGGTCGATTCGCCTTCAATTGGGTTTTCGGCATCAGGACCCACAAAACAGGGATCCTGGTACCGCGTGTTAGAGGACTTTTCTCTTAATTAAGCAACACTATTTATCCACTTTTTCGGTATCAGAGCCCGGCAATGAAATTTTCTTGCAAAACCGCCGCTTTTTCGCAGCATTATAACTTTCTCAATACTACGTATAACGTACGTATACGGAAAAGTAAAAATATTTCATTAAAATCTGTTCCTTATTTATAATATACTCGTAGAACTTGTTCAACATACTCTTAATGATTCACTTCACCACAATAAGAGCTCAGTTAACCCCATCTGAGTTAAGTGGATCAATTTTCGACAACTACGTTTCTGCATCCACAAAGTTTTCTAAAAATTGAAAATTAATCATTTGAATTATTGTTTCTTACATTAACTTCATATTATTATGTAATGCGTTTAGCTAACCTACGATAAACAAATGCAAATAATAAAAGCATATCTGGCTGATTAACCATACTGTCCTAGTTATTTTAGTCATATTATTTGATCAAATATAAATATTTGGCTATTTTTTTTTGTTTTTACTACATAGGAGGCTCTAATCTGTTGATTGATTAGGGGCCTTTGATTTTGAAGTCAGTCTTAAATTTACAGGACTTTTACATTCACTGTAAGTTATTTACTAATATTTCTTTCAAAATATTAAAAATGAAAAATCATTTATTACTCTCTTCATACTCTATTCATTTCAGGCGAAAAACTATAAACTTCTATTTAAAAATGAAGGATGATTGAATTTATCCCAAAATAAACGTGTTACTTAATATCTCTGGGTACTTTTCTTGTCCTAACTTCAGTCTTGTTGAGGCAGAAACTGCATTTCGATATTGTACAGAGTTTAAAAGTTATGAGGATTGTCCATGTTATAGAGGCATTTGGTATTTATATTATTTCAGTTATTGTTTTGAACACTTAAATATCCACTCTACAATTTTGCATAGTGTAACGATTATGGATAATGTTCTAAATTACATATTCTAATGTTCTAACCGAAGTGCTAGCAGTACGTTTTTCGAAATTTTGATTGATAAAAGCAATTGGCGGCATGCATGGTAATTCAGTCTAGTTCTTTGATATTACAATTTTTGGCGACGAAATCACCAGAATAACGTTCCCAAAAACTATGATTTTAATTTACGTTTATTAAACAAAAGAACTTCTTTACTGTGTGATAGTTAAAGCCCTATGAGTCCCAACGAAAAAGTACGTCTTAATCCAGTTATCAAGTAGTTTATGATAACAAATAAAACTGAATTTTAATGGCATCTTATAAAATATTTTGATATTTCGATAGAAGAAAGTCGTCAAATGATGACATTAAACGACAGTGTTAGTGTAATATTCATTGTATCTACTTCCTAGGCACTATTCTGTATTGTTATTTGCTGACTCCCAATTTACAATTACAGAAAGCGTAACTCCCCATCTCCGTTCTGATAGACTGAAACATTTTCTTGAGAAACTCCAATAAAATATTTCAAAAGTCTTTAATTTTTAAGCTTAATTTAATTAATTTAAATTACTTAAATTAATTAAGTTCATTCACAATTAACTTTTAAATATTAAGAATTACATGAATTCAAGTAGATTGCTAAGGCTGTATTAATATTTTTGATACATTGGGATTAAATGAAAAAAAGTTCACACATTGGTAGTGAACTAATTTTCCATTTCATTAAATTCTTTTAAATTAATAAATAGTACTAATTCTTACGCGAGACACCATTTTTTCAATTCGTTTAATACAGTAATATTTACATTTTTGCTAATACTTCTAATTACTTAGAATCATTCTAAAACATGTAAAACGATAAAAATATAAATGTATAAACCCGTTATTATATATTTATATTATGTCAATTTTCCTCTAGCACCCGTCGACATTTCCTTTTGGGAAAGTAGCCTGCAGCCTTTCCCTGTTTTCCTAAAGTGCAGGCGCCGCGAAAGCAATCTTCTCCAAATGCGACAGTTGCAGTGGTTGCTAACAGGAAATCTCATACATTTAGTTTAAAATCACATGTGAAAGTATAATTTTATACTCAAAATACTATCAAAACATTAGGTATGTTACATCAATGCATTCGTCTATCTATCGCTAGTGAAAAAATACATGGTTCCATTTAAAAAGATAATTAAATTTCTCGAAAACTAAATATATTCTGAATTATATCTCACTGCATTACTTCCCCCATGATTCCGCATTGTTAAGGTTCGATATCGGAACCGTTTAGAAGTTATGGTGGCCCATGGTTGGTGGGACTCTATATAATTCCATTCATGAAAATTCTCATTATGAATTTTTCTGTTTTCCAATTAATAACGCTTTTTACAACAGTTATTATGTTTTATTTAATAAAACCTCATGAAACATTCTTCCCGTAATTCGATTACCTATCTCTCAGGAATGTTTCGCTCAAATTCTTCGTTGCCCGCTGCACAGACGATTTTGAGTGGCAGCGCCCGCGAAGCATTAATAGGAACACGAATGCCCATGCAGGGAAAACTGGCCGTCCTGCTATAGATTCTGCTAGGATATTATGTGATTTACAGTCACAGCTATTACGATCGCGACATTTTACAATCTTTTATTTTAGTCATATATTCCTTCAGATTCTGGATTTTTCCTGAAGCTTGCATATTGTCAGTCACTCTTAAATCAGGTATTTTTCAGCTCTCGATCGCAATGAGGCTTGAACCGTGAGTGCCGAAAACCGTTATCTCGCTCGATCAAGAATAACTTTGGCATCAGTTAAACGCCATTCCTAAAATACATTAAAACAATTATATAAAAGAAAACTGATTAAATGCAAACAAATGAAAAGCTAAAATTAGCATTAAACTAACAATGATAACAGGACGCACTATTTGGTAATCTCAATATTATAATCTTCATGAAGTCCCAGAAGGTTCAATCCCAAAAGTTTTGTCCAACTAGGAAACGAACTCCTAGGTGCAGAGAGTTGTTACCATGTCCACTACACTATTATCTCCCAAGAATCACAGCCCCTCGACACTAAAAAGTTGGACAGATTAACACATGCTCATGCACGAGAATGAGTTTGTTTAAACGTTTACATGCGCCTCACAGTACGCGGTGTCTACTAATGTTTGAAAGTAGGGTGCACTACATGAGTTTGAGAAGACCGTTAGATTTACGTGTTTCAGGAACTACTGTTAGAACAGAATATTTCAGAGTTCGATTCAATAACGGCGACTCGAGCAAGGACCTCTCTCAGGGTCATTTCAAAACATAGGCGCGTGAGGATGTTATATCCTTCCATTCTAATGGAAATGGAAACAAAGTTATTTAACGTAAGGAAGTATACGATTTGGAATATATGCATTTAAAAACATCTTTATCTAAAATTGCTCTCTCCTTAAAATTAACTGAACCTTCCTTAATTTCCATACACATTAGAAATTTCTGTCATTACATGTCAATTATGTATAAGATCGATTCTTACAGAACAAATCATCAGATTGATTTGTAATTCTCAATATTCTGTCTGTGAAAAGTATACAAATGAATATTATACTAACAAAGAATTTTCGTCTTCCTAAAACGTGTGTATACTCGTTTAGTTGTATATCTTATTTCTATATTTAAAAGTGTGTAGCATTACAATGTATACAAAACTATTATTCGCTATTACATTGCATTTAAATTATTTTCACAATTTAATCGACAAGAACGTGTTCTCGCAAAAGGAGTAACGAAGCATTCTTCAGGGAGGAAGTGTTATTGGATTGTGCACATTCTAGACTCGCCTCCATGCCTTTTAAGGCGAGAGAACTTCCGAAGATTGACCTTGAATTACTAGAAGAGCCAATGATATCGTTGCTTGCCTTAGAGTTGAGATTGCTCAAGCCTGGTGTCAAATATATATTTTTACTCTTTAAATTATTAACAAATGAGACATTATTGAATTCCTCTATTGATCTGTTCATTCATATTCAGGTAAAAAATGTATAGTTCTATTTGAAAATTCATCTGTGTTTCAATTTCACCAAAATGAAGAATAAAACAGAATATATCTGCTGCCTAAAACTTGCCTCGTGGAATAAATATAAAAATGATCTCTCGTGCCACCGATCTGTTCAAAAGCATTTTGCAAAATAATTTTTGATAGTCATTTCTTCAGACGATAAACATATTGGCATACCTTGCACCACTGAATAGAATGCACCCAACACAAGAAATCTTACATTTGCTGGACAACAGTTTGTCTCAGCGTTTTGAAATTGCAAGAGAATTTATTTATAACACAGAAGAATCAAAATAACCCAACTACTGTTTCAACGATACTGAAGAATATAAATGAAATTTCGAAGTTTGAAAACAGCTCATGAGCAACAATTTCACCGATTTGTGAAGTCAGAAATCGTTAATACAATTTAATCACCAGAAAGCAAGACACTGCAAAATAGTTTGAATTTTATCTTCATTGCCAAGAGCGAATGACTTGTCTGGAAACAAATGAGGTTGCTATCAGATGCTAAGATTTTATAAACAATTGCGTATCTCGGAAACGAAGGCGATAGCTTATTTCCAGAACTTAATGTTAGTATATTGATATTATATATATATATATATATATATATATATATATATATATATATTCACTAATTTGCTAAGAATAGTTTAATAATTGAAATGATATTTTATAGCATGAAATAGATTGTAATTATATGAAGATTGTCAAAGAGTAATCAACTTGAATGAAACACTCGTTCTTTATCAGATTGAAATCTTGTCTAAAAGCTCATTAAAAACATTAAGCCTCAAATTTCAATGTTTCAAGTTAATTTCTCATTTACTACTACACGTAATATCTCTTGAGACAACTTCTCTTTGTATCAATTTCATTTCACTGCCCAACAGAGGGTAAGAAGAGAACTCGCACAGACTGTGAAGTTATGAATCCCCTGGTGCTGTATTACTCGGACCAAATGAAGGTCGCCTAAATTTATCGGCAGATCTGTCCATTTCTAACTGTTACCACTAAGTCAGAGATATCCTTGAACTTGTAAATTAGATCGGAAGTTAATTACTTTCGTAACGCTCCACGCCGCGGAATTTGGGCAGCGGCAGAGCGCTCGCATTGCAGGGGCGAACGTTTTGGGGGCGTGGCGGGCGGGCGGGCGTGCGGCGGTGCGCGTGGCGGCACGGGCGGGAATGCGGCGGAGGCGCAGCAGATTCCTCGGTTGTGAGATGGCGCGGGGCGAGCGGGGGCGGGTGGAGGCGAAGGAGCACGAAGTTGACATTCCAGGAGGGGTGCGCGTGGGGGGCGGGGCGGCTGGCACGAGAATTCGCCCGAGTTCTTTTCCCCGTGGGCGGGCGGGGCGGCGGGGCGGGCGGGGCGGGGGGGCGGGGCGCGGGCGGCGGGGCGGGGCGGGGCGGGCGGGGCGGGGGCGGGCAGGCGGGCGGGCGGGCGGGCGAGGCGGGCGGGGCGGGCAGGCGGGACAACCGGGCGGGGCGGGCGGGGCGGGCGGGCGGGGCGCGGCCGGGCGGGCGGCGGGGCGGGCGGCGTGGGCGGGGACGCCTCCACCACGTCAGCCGCACCGCCGGCTCGTGCCGCATCGAGCGGCGCAGCCTCCTGGAGCAGCCGCCGCCGCGCCGCCCGCCGTGGCTCGCGGGGCATCACGTCCGCGCGCCTCCGCGTGCCGATCACGCGGCCCGCTTTGCCGCTTTGCCCCAATGGATGGAGACGGCGCGCTGCTCCGACGGGCGGCGCAGCGCTACAAACGACCGCACTTTGTGTTTCCAATATTTTTGTCGCGTGCGGCACCGGGAAAAGGGCTCAGAGCATCAACTGTTGCCACTGCAGTCCTCTGACCGGAAGGTCCTAGGTTTGAGTCCCAACGGTGTCAGGATTTTCGACGACTACTGTTTGCTAGGTCGAATTCAGACGCTTCCCGGGGGGAGAATTCTAGCGCCGGCTGTCTGATCGGTAGTTTTCTGAATTCTTTCCGATCAACACCAGGCGAATGCCGGAGCAGTACCCCAACAATCGGCCACGGACCGCGCGCGATCTTCCCCTTTCCCCTTCCTTGTCCTATCATCTCGCCTTACACCACTCACTAACATGCAAAACACAGGGGGAGACCGGGGGGGGACTTAGAACTTGCCCGGCTGGGGCGGTGCCCCGTGGGGAGATGTCTGGTTGGAAAAACCCCCAGCGTTTAGATTGGCCCCAAAGATCCCCATCCGCGGGGGGTAAATTGCCATCACCCCCCGATAAAAAATATGCACTACACTTGGCATTACCAACAGTTGCGCGCTTGGAATCCCTGACAATCAACCAACCAACCAAAATCGGTGTGCGTGAGATTGTGTTAGTCCAACGAAAAGTTCCCCCAAATATCCTCCTTTAAATGAAAAAGAGTTGGGGCCCAATCGTTCTGTTTTAATTTTCACGAAGAAACAGCGTTTTTTTAAAAAATTCCAAAAGGGGGGACCGAAAAATTTTTCCGAAATTTTCCAAGGAAAAATTATAGGATACGTATTGATATATTGTTATATATCAATCTAAAGTTTTCCAGCACTTAAATCCCCCAACTCGTGAAGGATAATGATTTTGAAATTTTTTGGTTTTGCTGGTTTGTTTGGTCTTCATTTCCATAACTTCCCAAATTCAAAGTAACTAGACCCCACTCGCTTTTTTATTTCCCCAAAGGATCTTTTTAAACCTTTTTTAAAAGTTAAAAACCATGATATCAATCCAGAAACCAAACGATTAAACCCAAACCCGATCAATAATTTGATCGGGAAAAGTTTAAATTAAGATTTTGCCAAATAAAGCATTCCTGTAATGATGTTTAAGGAAGTTAATTTTAAAAATTTGGGGAACAAGCCAATTTTTCCCAAGAATATGGATAATGTATTGGGATCAGAACCCGCCTTAGCGCCCCCAAACATTTATCGATGGCCCCCGGACATGGGTCTTCTTTCTGATGCCGTTTGGGGAAAAATTTAAAGACCAGTCGGAGGCAGCATATCTCCCCCCCCTGATCGCGGGGGCGCTAATCATTGTTGGGACGTCAAACACGAAGGGCGGACCCATATGCATGTTAATGAACGAAGATCAAGGTCGAAAACAAAAGGGAATTTTCGATTAATTAAAAGATGATGTTTCGAGGCAAACATGTGCACTATATAGGGACATTGAAATGAAAAGCCTTTAATCATCGGCAAATGGAAGATATATGGGGAATTTTATTTAAATTAATGCAAAGGAGAAATTTTTAATGAGAAATGAAATGCAAAAAATTTTTTAAAACTAATAAATCATATATTAAAAATAGGAAAACTATTTCTCTTTTCTCTCTCTCTCTCTCTCTTTCTCTCTTTCTTTTTTTCTCTCTTCTTTTTTTTCCCTCTCTTTTTTCTCTCGGTCTTTTTTCTCCCCGGTCTCTTTCTGTCGTTCTTTCTCTTTTGTCTCTTTCTCCTCGGGATCTTCCCCCCCTCCCCAAAACACATTCCATTTTTTGTCCTATTGCTATAAAACCAAGCGAGACCCCTGAAAGCCAAATCAGATGAGCCCTTTTGTCACTTAATCCTGATAAAGATTTTTAAAATTCCTTATTGACATTTACCTTTTATTTTGGGCTAAAGTCAAATTGATTTGTAATTTAAAAGGGTAAAATTTTTCTGCAAGTAGAAAAGAGTGTAATTGCATTGTTTTTTTTCCCTGATTTGAAGCATTTTTTTTTTTGAAATTTTAAATTTGAAATTACGTATTTTTATAAACTTTATTACCCCAGAATTTTAAAATTTAAAAAAATTAAAGTTTTTTAAAAATTTAAGCAGAAAGAAAAACTGCAGCGCAGCAAAACAAAAAAATGTTAAATGAGTAAATTGCAAAGCAATTTCTATAGAATGACAAATTGAGATCCCAAAAATTGAAAAAATTGCTTTGTCAGAATGCCCTGATTGTCGTTACAGTTATCAGAAAACTTTAAAACAGACTCTATTTTTATAATTATCTGTTATTCATTTATCTTCTGAGAATTTGAAAATAAATAATAATTTTAATGTCAATAAATATTTTTTTAAAAAAAATCAGTTTATCGATAAATTTTAAAAAAATAGTCTACAAATAAAATTTTTAAACAATTTTAAAGTCAATAAATTAAATGTTAATTTTGATGGCATTTATTTTATGGGTTTTGAATTTTGTTTTGAGGGAGCACCCCCTGATATAAAAAACCCAAACGAAAGTATATATTTTGGTTTACGTGTAATATTACTGACAATGAATAAAATGAAAAATTTTATTAGAAAGTTATTTAAAAATACATTTCATGTCATAAAAGAATTCAAACTTTTTCGACTATGGCAATCTATGCTTTTATTTAAAATTTAAAACCCCTTTGGAATGTATAAAAAAAATTAAACTTTTGTAAAATAATTTAATATGTATAAAAAATTTTGTAATTAGTAGTGTCTCTTTCAAAAAACTTTTCATTATTCATCCTCTCCCCTTTCCACTTAGCACCCCCTTCCTTTTCCCTAATTTTTCCCCTCTCCATTGCCTTTTAAGCGGTCCATTGTCTCCGCAAGTTCCCCCAAAATGGTTTTCCCCGGGGCGATTTTTCCTTGTCTTTTGAAAGTGCCCGCCGGTTGGCTGTAACCGCGTGGGGGCTCAATTTGCCCCCACGAATAGCGCACCTCGGCAAAAACCCCCAAGAAAACAACGCTTTTTTCCGTTTTTGCAGCAAATCAGGCTAGGATTATTTTTTTGAGTTGGAATTCTGCGTGAAATGGGATGTTGACTGCGTTTTAACTGAGCTTTTCGTGAATCAAGGATGAAAATAAAAAATTTTAAAATTTTTTAATACATGCAAAAAATAATACTTTCAGACATTTTGTTATCTTGTACAGTACTTGAAATACGTTCTTAAAAATGGACATGGTAAAAAAAATGATAAGGGCGGGGATATTATAAAGAGATTTGTCGAGGAAAAGTATGAGCGGTTGTAAAAAGGAAAGAGGGGTGAAGTTTACTTACAAAAAAAAGTGTATTCCGTCGGGTAAAAATGTAATCAAAAATTCCCCCTTTTTCGGGGGAGATTACATAACTTTCTCTTCTTACAAGCCCTTTTTAAGGCGAGAAAGTAAAATGGTAAATAAATGATAATGGATAGATATATTACCATTAGCAAACATGGATATGTTGATGGGTCCTTTTAAATTTTCCCTTATACCATGGATGTACTAGGGAAGGCTGAAAATAGCCCAGCCCCTTGTTTATTTTTTTTGTGGTTGAAAGGGTTTATGAAAAATTTATTTTAAACGGCAAACCTAAACGTCAAATTTAAACCAAAACCCAAATCACATAACCAATTTTAATTAATAATATTTAGTTTTTTATTGTAAGACTATTATTATTATTAAAAAATATTTATTACATTATAAAACAGTTATAAAAATTTTGTCCTTCTGTGATTAAAATTTTTTTTTGAAAAATTAAATTTTATACAATCATAGTGCATGTACCATACAATATAATGCTTTTAAGTGTTTAAGTAGACTAAAGCTCTAAGCCTCTGACCTCAAAAACCCTTTTTTTTTTAATATCTCTTTTTTTATGTTACATATTAATATGGGCAAACAATTTCAAAAACAATATTTTAAAAAATTTTCAAAAAATATTATGTTAAATAAATGTATACCTAAAAAACATCTAGCAAAAAGGAACTATCTAGGAAAAGGGAATCAAACCCCTTTATATTTATTATTTTATTCTCTGATCGTTATGGTTCCCGCCCTTGGGTCCATTCAAATTCCCCCAAAAATCAGTATTGACAGGTACCAAAAGCACGTCCCCGTTCGCGTGCGTTGTTGCTTATTTCTTCTGGTGAATTAATTAATCTATATCATACTCTCACATTTAATTGGATTAAAATGTCAGACCCTTACTTAATAAAAATATTAGAGTTATAATATCCAAGTTGCCCTGTGACCCACATGGAGACATCAAAAAAACTTTCCCAAAAAAGAATTTCAAACATCATCCCAAAATTACTTTTTTTAACAGCTGGTATGAAACCAATGTTCGATATTTTTAGTTTTAGAAGGCAGGTGTTCATTCATCCTGATAAAATTTATAAATTACCCATCTATTTAATCCTTATCAGACCATCTTATATATTTATTTTTCTACTTAACATTACTTGCTTTAAATTAGATTAAGGTCGTATTTACCCAATGTCCTACAAGGAGGACAGTTCTAGTCCCAAATTATAAAAATGGCTAAAAGGGAAATAACTCAAAAAAAAATTTCTTGATTATTCTACACAAATGTCTAATCACTTTAAAATGGATTGTATGGTCCCCTTTTAATCAGATAAGCTGTTCATCAGATTCTACCCCCCCTGACTCCCCTTTTAAAAAAATAAAATAGATCAAATTCTGAAATTATCCATTCTTCCCCTTAACGACCTCATGAGCATCCTCATCATGAAAGAAAATTACCAACTAATTTCTTTTTTTATCTAAACAACACTTAATGCTGTAAAAAAAGAAAAAAAAAAACAACCAAAAAAAAAAGAAGAAAAAAAATAAACATAGTTGAACCACCCCTAGTTTAGACCAACAAGGCAAAATCCCGTGTATAAGATATTCTCATTTACAAAAGTCCGTAATGTGTCACCATTGGACATTTACTTATCTGGGGATATATAATTAAAAGAGGGGGAAAGTTAATGGAATTTATCTGACAAAATCATTTTTTAAAAACTTTTTTTATGCTGACAACCAGGTGATCCGAAAACGGGGGAAAGATTTGAAAAAATCTATTTACCAATTGGGGTTTTTTTTTGATACAATCTGTTTCTACAGTTAATAAACAAAAAAATAGCTTTAAATGAAAAAAATCATAAGGAAAAAATTTGTTTAAAGTATAGTTTTTGAACAAATGAGTCATTTTAACTACCTAGGTGTGAAATACATATGGAAGAAGGGGGGGTACTAGCATGATCCATGTTTCAAAAGGTGGGAACTAAAATAGAATGTTTAAAAAAAAAGCCCGAAAATGCCCAATTAAAAATTTTTCATATTATGGCCCTCCCAGTTTTACTGATGATGGAAAGTTGGGGTTAAAACCAAGGATTTTAAGAGGATTTTAATCGGGAGAAATTGATTTTTTTGAAAGAAAGGGGTGTACATTAAGAGACCAAATAAAAAATGAAAAAAAAAGAAGAATTAGGGCGTAAAGCAGTACATTACAAAAATAAAAGTACAGACCGCAAGGGGGGTAAAATTGGAAATATCCCCAAAACAGACTTCCCCCAAAACCTTGAACTAAAAACCCCGAGGAAAAAGAAACATTGGGCTAGAAAGATGAAAAATAGGCTTAAAGTTTAAAATATCCATAAAAAAAAATGATTATGATGATGATGATGAATTTTTTTTAAAGAAATTTTTTTTAAAAAAATTGATATTTAAATAAGATTTTTAGTAAAAAGTAGTTTTGATAATTTTTTTTTGAAATTTTAAAACAACTTATACAAAAAAAAAAAACTGCTAAAAATTTTTTCTTTTAAAATTTTTTCCCGGCATAAAAAAATTGTCTGAAAAAAAGCGCTAAAAAGTCGTCTTTATTGGCTAACTTTCTGTAAAGTTTCAATTCAAAAAAAAATCCAAAAACCCCAAAAATAAAAAATAGAATTTTTCCCTTTTAAAAAATGTTTTTTAAAAAGATTTTGAAAAAATGTAAAATAGGGTTCTAAATTTTAAAACTGCAAATGCAAATGATTTACTTTTTTTTTTTCAAATTTGATTTAGTGGCGATTGGGGGGAGTGGAAAATGCCTGGAGTGCTAACCAGACGGCGGGTTTTTTAGGGAATTTTGGGGACATTTCGATCAGGGCGTCGGATGTTTTTGATATGCCGGGTTAGTTCAAAATTTCCCCGGAAACGGGGAATGGTCGTAGCGATGCCCAAAACCCCTTCCGACGGCATCCAAAACATGCCGTCGGACAAAAAATTTTTGATTTATTTTTGTTCGCCCACATCGGGCCCACCAAAATTTCGCCAAAAAACGGCCCATTGTGATTTTAAAAAAACCTGAATTGAACTCCGGACAGAAAAAAAATTTCTGGCTGGAAATACTTTTTTCAACTTCATGTATTATAATTTTGAGAAGCTGTTAAAAAAATGGAAAGTATGTGCTGTTTAAGCATCATAGTTAATGAAAAATGTTTACAATCTTTGTTTATGTTTACCTCCTTTTAACAAAATAGTTTTGAAATTTTACCAAAATTGGCATTTGTTTTTATAATTTTATTTATTTGTATCCCTCCATTTTGAAAAATTTAGCAAATTTTTTAAGTTTTTCTCGTTTTTTTAAAACATGTCTTTTTTTGGGTATTCAAAATTTCTTATCCCACTTGAAAAACACATTCCGCCATCAACCGAACTTGCAAGCAAACAGAACAAATGCAATCCTAATCGCGAGTAGGTCATTTCGAAAAAGTTCTCCCATGGTTTCCCACTTTTAAAGGGCCGTGAAAATTACAGAAAAAGAAAAATTAGAACTTATCAACCAAAAATTAAACCAATTGAAAATTTGGAAATCTTTTAAATTTATACAAATAAAAAAAATAAATGTTTTTTTTCTTTAGTTTTCTCCCCCCAAAAAATGAAGAAATGCCTCTAAATGAAGTTCCTCGAAATTGGATCCCCCCCAAAAGGGGCGGTTGGCCAGCGGGAGGCGGCCCTCCTCCCTCACCAGGCGGGGATAAAAAAAGGCCGGGGCAGGGCGCTCCGTTCAGTTACCGCGCATAAATACCACCGCCGCACTTGCACACGCCCTATGGGGCCCCGCGGCGCACCAAGGAGACCAGGCTCCCCCGGGGCTTTCACAGTCACAGGGCCCTGACGTATCCGCCGGGGGTCAGCACCACCTCGGGGGACGCCGCCTCGCTATACGCCATCGAGGCGTACCTGGGGCGCTCCCAGGATGCAGGCTGCCCTGGCGGCACCCCTCACCTGCCGGACGATCCGCCGGCGACCCGCACCCACCTCGGGCACGGCCCCCCGCCATACGCCCATGGAGGGGTAACCGGGCGCGCTAACGGGCCACGGGTGCCGCCGACGCTTGCGCGTCACAAGTCGTGGCGATCACCCGGCGATCAACGCCGACCTCGGGGGCCCTGCCGCCTCTCGCTCCCTTCTAATCCGGGGGTCACCGCCGCGGTCTTCGGAGACTAAAAGGCTACTGGGGCCACTATCACCTAAAAATTACGCCCTGCAGGCATGGCCCTCCAAGGCAAAAAGGGCCCCAAGAACAGTAATATTTGTGATGTTTCTTGATTTTTATTTGAAAGTAAATGAAAAAACATTGACTGTTTATTTTACCTTCAATCCGAAATAAACATTGGCGACGAGGATAAAGAACAAGAAGGGAAGAACAATGGAGCAAATCCCCAAATGATCGGATGTTAAACCCCAAAATCGAACGATGAGAATTTTAAATAAACCCAAACGAGATAAAACAAAAAGTCCAGGATTCCGGTATTTCCACCAAAAAGAAAAGATCAGGAGGACGGGACAGTTTAAAAGAACGTTTTAACTTTGGAACACATGGTGTGACAAACAAGAACAGGACTTTTTTTGGCATGTGGAGAAGAAATTTTCATTAGATAAAGAAAAAGCTTAAGCCCAAGAAAATTAACATTCGTCAATTGAAATTGAAGCGGCCGATCACTTTGAAGAAAGAATACATAAAATGACCTCAAGATATAAGTTTTTTCAAACGAAATTAAACCAGGTCAAAAAATCGGAATTGGTAGAGCTGAAAGGGTTTTGCGAAATCATCAAATTTAAGTGAATAAAGAATTTTGGCAGAGTCTTTGAAAATAATATGATTAGAGATAGGGTTATATTATTACCCGATAAATAAATGGTATAGATGCAATGGAAAGAAGAAAACACTGGAAGAAGGATGAAGATTGCTAAAACAAAAAATGTCTGAAAATCTTAAAGGATAAATTAAAAAGGTAAAAGCCAAAAGGGGAGAAAGAACAGCAGAAAAAAAATTAAATCATCCCCAGTTTGAAAGTAACCAAAAACGAAGCTTTTTAAAGAGGAAAAATTTAGATTCAAAAAGATCGGCACATAAAAGTGTTTTCTGAAAGAAACAAATGGCGGTAGAAAACGGGAAAAACCCAAAGAGGTTGAAACTTAGCACCAAGCAGTCTGAAAAAATGAAGTAGACATATCAGACGGTGAATATGATTTTTAATTCATCACAAGGAAGAAAGATAAAGTGCAATTGGGAAAAAAAAAAAATTGGCTTTCCCAGATCGATACAGGTGCTAAGAAAATCTAATAAATCTAACAAAATATCAAAAAAAACGAGATTTCCAGCAGTAAAGCACAGTTAAAATCATATCAAAAAACACCCCAGTAAAAGGTCAAGAAAGGACTGCAAGATATAAAGGAAAAACAAATTACTTTTTATTATTGTAAACCCGATATGTTTAAAAATATTTAATTGGGGAATAAAACACTTTGGTTTCAGATAGAAGATAATGTCATGTCAGTCGACAACAAAGAAAAAGTGCAGAAATGAAGAAAATATGTGAAGAGTTTTCCAGGTTTTCGAACGGGTCATTGCACAAAATATAAAGCTCAATAACGATGAAAAAAAATTTCAAAAAATTTTAAAAAATAAAAGTTTCAATTTAAACGTAAAAAAAGAATTCCCGATGGTAAAGAAGGAGGCTAAACCAGTTGATAATGCAGGGGGGCCACCCAGTGGTAATTAAAAAACCAAAAGGGTAAACTAAGGTTGTGGGAGATTTTAGTTACGTTAAATCCACAAATGTTAAGAAAACCCCTATCCCAAAAACCAAAGAAAATTTGGGAAACTAAAAGGGGAGGCAAAAAATAGATTTATGGGAAAGCTTTTTGCAGTTAAGAAAGGAATGGAAGAAAAATGATGGTAATTAATACAAATGAGGGTTTTGTATCGAAAAGGTTCCCTATGGCACGCCATTTCGCCCGCATATTTAAAAGGGTTTCGCAAAAATTACGGAAAGTCCCAAAATTGCGCTAATTTTGGATGATATTATTGTTACAGGAAAAGGAAAAACATAGAATTTGGAGTTTTAAAATTTTTTAAAAGAAATGGACTCAAATGAATTGGGAGAAAGGGAATTGTTTAAGATTTTAAAACTATTTGGCCCACGTAGTGACAAAAATCACCAACAAAGGAAAATATTGAAATTTAAGAATGCAGCCTCAAGATTTGAAAAATTGCTCATTCTTAGGTAAGGTTGTTTTTATTATTCCAAGTTTTTTAAGAATAGAGAAGAACGGCACCACTAAACCAGTTACGGAAGAAAATGAAATTATATGGTCAAAAGGGGAAAATGATTTCAGCATCTAAAAAGAACTGATTAAAGCAACAAGATTGAGACTCGCGCCAGGTCAACCCTACTTTTTGCGGCTGACCATCAGAAAAGGATTCGCTTGATATCAACGATTACGCCAGAAAGGGATTGAATACCAATTTCATTTGCATCGAAAACGAAAAGACGCACAGAAAATTTTGGACAAATTCAAAAAGAAGACTCTAAATTTATGGGGGAAAAATTTAACAATATCTTTAGGCGCGGAAAATTTTCGCTTTCAGATCATAAACCACTTACGTCATTGTTCAATCCAAGAAAACGTATTTCGGAGGAAAAGGGGAAGAAACTTAAAAAATGCAATTTTTTCCCCTGATTTGATTTTGAGATTGTTTTAGGGCAACTTACGCAGGCAAGCAACGCGCTGTCAGGCCCGGGGGGGGGCCGACAGCCCTTGACAAATTAAGAAGCCCGCGCATAGACTTTCAGGGAGCCCCGTTCGGGTTTCCGACGAAAAGGGAAAAGGGAGGTTCGGGAAAAACCCCCTCAAAACAAGTAAGTGGTTATTTGAGGGAAAATTGGGGAAAGGAAACTAAACATAGTTTAAGACTTAAATCAATTTTTTTTTAAAAAGAGAAGTTATCAAAAAGAGGGGTAAAATATATAATTGGGAAGATAAATAAAGGAAAATTAAAGAAGCTGCAAGCAGAAGTGTTAAAATTATTGCATGTTGACATTGGGGCAACCCGAAAAAACGGTTGTAGAAGATATGGTTTTTGGCCGGGGGTTAAATATGAAAAATTTTATGAATTGATATGCAGACAGAACCAGGCAAGTCCGCCAAGCACTTTTCAAGCTGGCCAAAAACTAAAAACCATGGGGGCGAGTAATATTGATTTGGGGGCCGCTTGGGTCAATGGTTGAGCGGATGCATTTTCGATCCATTTGTGGACCCTACCGCAACAACAAACAAAATTCAAATGTTAAGAAATGTTCGTAATAGAAGGTTCCTTTTTGATATCGGACAATGGCGCACAATTTAAACCATTTTTTTGGGAAAATTTTTTATAGAAAATGGCATTCAACACCCTTTGGGCTCCCATTTCCCCCCCAGTAAACGGGGGGGCGGGGAGATTTGTACGAACATTTAAAACAACCATGATTAAAAATGGGGAGAAGGGGTTGAAAGATAAAGCCACAACAGCCATTAGTGAATATAGAGCAACTCCGTAGGAAATGAAGAGAAAAATCCCCGGGGAAAGACCCGGGGGCGCGAGGCATTATTGGGACTTAGTACCGTCAAACGCCCGAAGCAAGTAGGGGAAAACCAAAATTCAAAATCAGAATAAAGTCTATGTTCGGGCGTTTAAACCTATCCAAAAAAGGATCCCCAGTAATCCGAAAATATAGGATAAGAATTATCTGGTACAAGCGAAAACGGGATCATCAGAAGACGGAACCAGATAACAAAAAAGGGGGAAATCATAAAAAAGATGAACAAAAAGGAGAAATATGCATTCAATTTTTCAGCCGGTGACAATGGGGGTGAGGGAAACCCGCATCCACGGCCAACCGGCCGCAAAACGCAGAGACACATCCCGGGGGGGTGCGACCAGAGGCGGGCATTGAACCCGCGCCGAGACGCGCCCCAGGTCCAGCCCTGCTGGGGGGCGCGCCCTCACGTGGCCCCATATGCCCCACAATAAAAAGGGGGGAAATTTGGATCCCCCAATCAGAGAACGAGACGGGTTACGCCCCGCACCGCCAGTGGAGGGGGCAGCCCTCCCCTTTCCCCCACCAGGCGGGAAAAGGGGGGGGAAAAGGGGGCCCCCGTTCATTACCGGGCCGCACCCCCGCCGATTGCTACCGCCCCCGGAGGGGAAACCCGCGGGCATGCGGGGACTCAGGCTGCCCGGCGCTTGCCAGTCCAGGCCCACGATCCGCCGGGCGATCAGCCACCACCCGGGGGGTACTGCCGCCCCGCTTACGCCTTATCGAGGCGTACCCGCAGCGCGCACCCAGGACTGCAGGCCGCCCTGGCGCTTTTTGCCCCCTCACCGCCGTGACGTATCCGCCGGCGACCGCACCGACCTCGGGGTACTGCCGCCCCCGCATACGCCCGGAGGGGAACCGGTTGGGGCACAACGTGACTCACGGTGCCGCCGACGCTTGCTAGCGTCCCGTCGTGGGTATCAGCCAGGGGATCAACGCCGACCTCGGGGGCCCCCGCCTCCCACCTAATCGCGGGGGGCCACCGCGCGGATTCGGAGACAGAGGGTACTGCGGCCACTTCACCCAACAATTTTCGCCCGCACGATAAGGCTCGGCAAGAACCCTTAAAAAGCATTTCAATTTTATGTTGTTCTTTTTTTAATTTGGGGAAAATAAATGGTTATAAACATTACCGTTTATATTATTGCAACCTGCAAATACAACGAAACATAATGACGGTCTTTTAGACGCTCCAAAAAAATAGAAACATTTAAATTTGGGGGCTAAAATACATTAATTTCGTATTCAAAAGAACAAAAAAAAAAGCCTATTTTATACAGTTTTATGACTAAGATCCTTGGGGGGTTATTTTATTTTATTATTATTATTATTATTATTATTAAATTGAAAACCTAATAAAAGAATTTTAAAATTAAACGTTCTTTTAAAAAATTTTTCTGCAACCCGGTTTTGAATTTATATCTTTTTGGGGGGGCCAGGAAAGGGTTTCGATTTTAAATTTCCGCAAACAATCTAAAAGGGAAAATTATCCATAGCCTGTCGGTTTTTAAAATAACCCCCGATATTTTTTCCCCAAAATATCTATCCCCACGGGAAAAAGGGGAATCTGAAAATTTTTTTTGGAAAAAAAACTTTGGGTTAAGTCAAAAAAAAAAATATTTTCTTTTTAAAGAGCGATAAATTTATTTTTCGATTAATTTTTTTAAAAAATTTACCTTGCGACCGATCGTAAAAAATTTTCTATAGCCCTTTTTTTTTTTAATTTTTAGATTCCCTGGTCGACCGATTTACTCATTTGAGAACAAAAAATTAGAGAATATATATATATATATATATATATATATTCCCTAAATTTCTAATAATGCCTATATATATATATATATTTCTAGTTTTAATTTAAAAATAATTTTGCAGAAAAGTATGTGTATTTAGATATGAATATGAAGTGAGCAAATATGATTTGAACATATCAATATATATATATATATATATATATATATATATATATATATATATATATATACAACTTAAACTTTACTATGTAATTGGGGTGAAAGAATTCACAGTCAATGCAACGACTCTTTAGTCTTTCTTTGAAATGCCGTGATGCCATTGCGCACTCAGGGTCTTCGCAATCCAACATTGTCGCATGCCACAGGGGAAAGGGGCGCTATAGCCCTCAGCTTATCTGGTCGTACCATGCATAATACCTTACCACCATGTGGAAAGTAGTTGAATACAGGATGTCAAGTGATCTGTCTCTTATCAGCCTTCCAGAGAGATTGGGTTCTGAAAACGCTATTGTTGTACTAGGCTCACTGGCACCAGAGACCGTGGTAGGGTGTAGGCTCCATAACTCAAAATGGATGTATCTAATTATTTTTGATACAGCAGAAAATCAGCAGAACAATCGAACAAATGAGATAAATTTTACAATTTAAAATGGTTTCAAATTTGTTTACGGTAGTGGCAGTGCTAGCGCTAGCACCGCCACTCTAATAACAACAAGGTGTTGAAACAATTCGGAACAGGTGATTACAGCTTGATTTAGAATGCTTCCAATTATTAGACATTAGCTTTGCAATATCAAATTCAGCAATTCCAGAATTGAATGTACTTACTTAAGTGGTTTGAGGCAAACAGATGTTGTAGTAAAACAAATTTTTATACAGACGAGGAGTATGATAAGATTTAGTGAATTGTTCGCTGTGGTGACGCGCAGCTTCATGGACATCAGGGTGTGTAGTCATAAGTGTCTCAATCATTTGCCTTAATTTCACTACACGGAGCGTGGTTAAGCAATTCGGCTAACGGCGCCCGGCTCCTCATAGTACGTACACACGCAGTTTTTAAGTGTTTCACATTAAATTAATAAAAACAATCTTTCTTTGCTTTGGCAATTCTCACAGTTGGAGTTAATTTTAACGCCATATCAAGTTATTTTATGCTCTTCATATTAGATTCCGTAGATAAGTGTAGGCAGACGTATTTGGATTCTACCGTTTTCGTGGAGATTTAGAGACAGGAAATTTTCACATGTGAGATGGCTGTGCATCAACTTTGTAAGGTATGAGCTTATGGTTCAATAACTCGGTATATGATAAAGTGTAGTAATTTACAACTAACGAATATTTCTTAATTGAAGGGCGATGGCCATAAAGATTTAGACAAGTCGAAACTTTCAATAGAAGACTCGCCATATGCTAACAAGAGATTTTAACCATGGAGGCGATACACCATCAGATATTATTAGGTAAGTAATTGTTGCATTTATACCTATAGACAAACGTAATGAGCAAGACATAAATTGATTTTGTGATATGTGAACTCGAGCGAAAATAATGGCTTTGAAATCAATATACCATTATTTTTCTTTATATTTTGGTATTGCATTCTGGGATTTATTTATTTACTTATACCTTTCTTCTTTGAATTCAAATTACTATTAGCCAAGGAATCCAAACAATATCTTTATTATTAGCTGAGAATCAAACATTAGCATTACTGCTAGTCAAGGAATCAAACGCAATAAAAGTACTGATTTTGCTCTCATTTTATAATGCATGCTAGTGCTTTTGCAAAAACAATAAGTGATCTAGCTTCAGACCGGCTGCTAACAATACAGGAATATACCGGGAGCGGTAGCTCATTTCATCAACTGATGTCACTGCAGCGCCTCTGACCGGGAGGTCCTGGGTTCGAGTCCTGTCGCGGCAGGTTTTCGACACTAGCTTTTCAGGTAGGTCGAATTCAGTCGCTGTCTGGAGGAGAATTCTAGCGGCCGGCTGCTCTGGTCAGTAGTTTTCCGTGGTTTCTCCGATCAACGCCAGGCGAATGCCGGAGCAGTACCCTAACAAACGGGCCACGGACCGCGCGATCTGTCCTTCCTCTTCCTGGTCCTATCCTCTCCCCTTACACACATACACATACACACACAAACATGCACTACACTACCACATATTCCGGGAGATCGGTCGAGCTTGTTGTCCCGGCTGGAGCGGTGCTCCGCTGGTGGGAGAGTACAGTTATTTCAAATGAGTCAAATTGCTCAACAGTAAGAATGAATTAATTTCGAATTATTTACATCTTATTCGCATTTATTTCTATTTTTATTAATATAACTCAATAAAATTCGTATAAAGTCAGCAGTATGAAATACCAATAAATAGTGATATTAAACACTTCCTTCCTCATTTCAAACTTCCACGATATCAGAAATATTCAAAAAACATCTCTTCCATTTTCAATGACGACTTCCATTTGCAAACTCTGAAAGATTTCGCTGGCGTGTTTCATTCTATAGCTCCTATTCCTTAAAACGCTGATAATGTTCGACAGAGCACTTTTTCTCGTATTATTGGAAAGAATTACATGTTATCATATTAAATAGGTATCTAGGAGTTTTAAAACTCCCAACCAAATAAGGCATCAAATATGCAGACCGCCTATCTTTACTGAAACGATGGACGCCAGCTAGCGCGTCACGGCTTCGTTCAACGTGCCTAAGCCCTTATGTAGAGCAACCTTCAGTATCGAAATCATATTTCAAGTAAGTCTAGGGCATGAATTCACCCATCCTCATGAACATTAATAGACTCCCTTCACAGTTGGCACACGATGCTTCCCTCACTCCTCGCCCACGCATCACTCCGCAGTCCCAATATATATATAAACAGTTTTCACGAGCGCGATGTGGCACATATACAAGGAGCAAATCATCGCGCTCGTAGAATATTCAAGATTCGGTTGTCTCAGCTTAGGGATTAAGCAGCTGGGCGGAAAACGAAGGAAAAAACAAACAACCAGGCCCGGGTTCGAATCAGTCAGGAGCGATAATTCTTTCAAAGCTATTAAATTATTAAAATACATTGTTTCTCAATGTATAGCCACAATTTGGATAGCTGTACGTCTACGGAACATATTCTTCGATCGTAAATGCATTCAACAAGGTGATATATGCCCTGTACAAGCATACTGAAAAAACAGTTCTCCAATGTCGCGCTTTGGCCTGCCATATACGCTTAAAATGCCCTTGCTTGTAAGCGAATTCTGTGGCCAATTTAATTATGCTAAATTCGTATTTTTACGGCGAGTGTGAGCGTAACTTTTATTTTGTTTTTATATTTTCTTTTAAGTCTTGCAATTTGCAAGTCGATATATTTATGAAATAGGAAGGAAATTGATTATAAACAAATTAGTTTTCAAGGTGAATTACGCCCAAACGATTGTTTCTGCTTTTCTATCAAAGAGATGTTGAGCAACCGAATTGTTGTATTATTAATTTTTTTAAAGTCTCCTGTTAAAACAGTGAGTCAGAAACTATTTATTCCTCTTGTTTAACTATTACCATTAAAAATAGGGAAACGTACTATTAGCCGTTTGCTATAAACTACTGGATTGGATGAATGTAGTGTTAAGGTTTTCAAATACAGAAATATTCAATTTTGTGTTTTCAGATGAAGTAGAATCACACATCACAAATACTACTTGTTTACACAAGTATAGATATTTCTAAATAGACATTATATAACTTTGTGCTAATATTTTCAATTCAATTTTTCATTCACTAATTCAGGATCATCGTTCTAAAACAGTTAATTTGATGTTTTATGTTATAATATAGGAATGCGAGTGCATGTGAAATCGTGTTACATTCTCTCTTCCTCTAGATTAGTAAGTGCATGCAAACAGATTTTTTGTTACAAAATTAAACATCGCTAGCTGATCTCCCACAAATATCATTTGAATTTTAGAATGTTGTTCTTTATAAATTCAGTAAAATTGCACATTTTAAATTCTAACTTTAACAACAGAAATTCACGAGGGACCCTCCATTGCAATGAAATATCATTGCAAATTCTTAATACATATAAAAAGACTGGCCAAGGTTAAACTACCTTATTCGATATATAACAGAAATGTTATCCGCAATGATATTGCATTTCAAAATTGTATTTGTTTGCATTGTAAATGCATATTTTTTAACAATATTAATTATTATATTTAAAACATTTTTAGATTGGCGAACATTTTCATGCATTCGTAATTCCTAAATGGTTAAAAATTGATACTAAAATTCAGTAATTGTAGTATCTTAAAATATAACAAAAGATACGTACTTGGTAGCAGGTTGTTACTACTAAAATAAAACAAAACTTGTTTAAACAATTCAAAGAGATTTTGCGTTTGTGTTTAGTTTGGTAAATATCAATGCACGTAGCATTTTCAGTGAAAATACCTGGGCGAACAATTGGTCAAGTTATATTATCTTCCCAACACAGACTACATTTGAGTTTCAGTCTGAAATATCAGCGGAATTCGAAGGTGGTTTGGACCTTCTCTCCGCTCTGTAAGAACTTCGACCCTTGAATTTTGCGACCATTTGTACTGGAATGACATTGTGATTTATCAAAGAAAGGTGCCATTCAAGTATCTAATGTTTGCATTCGTTGAAAAAGTGTAATTAGAAACACATCGATATCAAGTAATCCAATGTTAATGATCACCAGCAACATTGTGTTTACCTATTTCGATGTTTTCAACAACCTATTGAAAACGCATGTTTTTCCAGGTTATTAAAAAACAAATTAAATAATTATACGCATTTATTCTAGTTATTATTTGTAAAACACTAAAAAAATAAAAGATCTTATTTGATTCATGTCTTCGTCGGAGGTCTGAGATTAAAATAAAAACTGACAAGCAGAGAAAATTATAGTAATTGTGAGCGATTGATGAAGTTGAATCATCAAATGAAAAACAATGTCTCTTGCTTTATATAATGCCACCTTGTTTAGTTAACGTAATTACATGATACATTTATTTAAACATACAAATTAATGAAAATTTTGAAATGTGGTATCAATAAAACTTATTCATATTATTAAATAATATCTTATAAAATACGAAAATTGGAGAATTATCGAACAAAATACAAGCGAAATTGGTAGCCAATTAAGATATTGTAATACAAATTACGATTTGAATATCATAGAAAGTTGTTTTAATTTGTCAAAATTCAATTGAACTGTAATTTTTGTTTAAATTTGATTCCTTATTACACAAAGTGACATCTACTATTACTTTAAGAATATTTAAAGAAGAGTAAAACATCGTCCTACATGGCAATTTTCATTTAAAACATTGGAGTTGTTTCTAAGAAAATGAACACTTTACTGTAAATCACAATTTGACTCTTTTCATGAATCTACTGGAGTTTGCAGAAAACTTCAATTGAAATTCATTTAAACACTTCCAATCAAGTACAATAATGTAAACAAATTGCTGGAAATGTACCCTCTCCCTCACACCCACAGGCCATGGGGAGGGCAGGAGGACCGCGTGATAATCACCGGCAGGTGGACCACAGTTTTTCTGCGATTGGCGTAACATCCCAAGGGCAGAAGAACGCGCTGTCTCGGGGAGAGGGCTAGTTCGTTTACGTACGAGACGGAAATATCGTCACATTCCCTGCCGAAGGAGAGATTTGGCTGCGCATTACGCCGACGAAAAATGTTCTAAACGCGGTTTTCCGTCCAGAATTACTGTAATAGACCAGTAAATATTTACCATTTAGCAACAATTGTTCTAGCACCAGCAATCGATTTGTAGCTTCTGTCATTGCTATTTTAAGGATGTTCATTTCAGGCACAATTACAGGGCCTCCCGGCCGTTCTAACGACTCTTTCGAATTTGTCAATAAAATTATAATTAGTTGCAAAATTTTAATTCCGCGATTTTCGACTCTGAGACATCAGGAGACTCTCCCACTAGAATTGCAAGGATGGAAATTGTTTATAAATTTGCAAATGTTCCAAATATTTTTATTATATCATCTGAACGGCGTTTAAATGCCATGCGAAGTTCAGGAATCTGATTGCTGCTATCATATTTCGTTCTCAAAGTATATATCATTGTTTATAAGAAATTAACATTTTAGAATGACCCCATTTGTTTTCACTTAACACAAGCATACTGAAAGCACAATTCTCAATATCACGCTTTTGTCAGCAACGGCAAAAATCACTTAATATAAACAATTCTGTGGCCATTTAATTACGCTAATTCCGTCTTTTTATGGCGAGTATGAACATAACTTTTATTTTGTATTATATTCTCTTTTAAGTCCTGCAATTTGCAAGTCGATGTATTAATCAAATAGGGAGGAAATTGATTATATACAATATATTTTTCAAGGTGCATTACGTCTAAACGATAGTTTGTGTTTTTCTATCAAAGGGATGCTGAGCTACCGAATATTATTAATTTTCCAGCGGCTCCTATTAAAACCGAGATTTAGAAACCATTTGTTCTTGTTTAACTATTACGGCCAAAAAATAGGAAACATACTATTAGCTGTTGCTGAAAACTGTATTGGCTTAAGAACTTTGTTTGATAATTCTCCAATTCCGTATTCTAATAAGATATCTTACGATACCCATTTCGTAAATAACTATTTGACAACTATTATCTTTAGTGAATGTGTCTAGCAGGTTTTGCATTATTCTCAGAAACTGGATCATACGAATCACGTGTACTACGTGGTTGAAGCAGGAAGCACATAAATCACAAAAGTATTTAATAAATATGTTGCTGATGAAACGTTTTATTGATCGGAAAATCGCTCAGAAATATTTTTCGTGTGCGCGCAGGCAAAATTTCTCCTTCGGCAGAAATTTGACGAAATTTCTGCCTCGTACGCCACGAACTAGCCCTCTCAGCACCACCCCTTGAGATGTTACCAATCAAGATCTGTGGTTCTACCTGCTATGATTGTCAACATCTCCTGCCTGCCTGGCCGAGGTGTCAAGTTTGTCGGCGCGGTGGGGAAGATGTGAGGAAAAGGATACATATTAACGACGTGACAGATACTTTAAAAATATATATTTGTGGTTTTTGAAAAATTAAAAGATTATAAGAAGATGAACGTTAGATCATAAAAAACAATGCTATGCTTTATCAGCACAGAAAAGTTTGAACAACAAATAATTTGGGCCGTTTCTTGAGAAAATTGCTTGTGAGTTCTGAATATGCAGAATTTTCATCTCATTTCACAAAAAGCCCAGTAGGTTTCGAGAAACTTTGTATCACATTATTTAAAGCACATGTACTCATACAATAATGAGAACCAATTTGCTTGTAAATTTAAATATTAACGACGTGATAGACGAGTTAAAATAATACATTAGTATATTTTGAAAAGAAGATTTTGAAAGAATTTTGAAATCAGAATAGGAGTAATTATGCGTTAATATAAATGTACCGAGTGCATATACTTTTTATTTTATTTTATGTCAAAAAACAGTTAAAAACTGCGTATGACGTCCTATGGGGAAAAGTGAATTGTGTGCACATTTTCAAAATTCTGTGATCTATACTAAGTCATATACTAAAATTTTGAAAACAATAAAGCTCCCATGTAATAAAATTATTTATAAAAGGCAATAAATGTTGGCTCTTATCCATGTTGTCTTTTGGAATAATACTTCCCACCATGACAACATGGAAAAGGATAATTTGAATAATTGTAACACTGAATTCTAGAAGACGTGCACAGAAAATGAAGTTACATTTATGTCCAGAAGCAAAACAAGGGGCCATCTCAGCATTTGCTCAATGGATCAGGGAAACTGGACGAAAAACCTGATCGAGATGGGAGTCGTTGACCCGGAAGCTGTAGTACAATAGTTGTTACAGGTTTTTATACACATCTATACTGTTCAAATCTTAAATAATGCGTTCTATATAATTGTTAAAATTAATGTTACTTTTCTTGTGATGCTCAGTATAGTCTCTAATTGTATAGAAACAGCAGAAACGATTTCACTTGGGATTTAAACTTTTCTATCAGATTTAATCAATTTAATGTCATCTGGCAAAGTGTTGTAATAAATGTACATGTATTGTATGAATTTTTGCCAATAGGCTGTTGATACTCTCACCTGATGAATGATTTCGTCGAGTGTTATAGTAATGAACATCGGCATTTTTCTGGAAATATATTCCGCCCTTAACCAAGTCATTTTGACGAAGCTTCACTGATTCGTAAACAAACAGACAAGGTAATGCGCAAATTCCTAGATTAATGAAGAAGAGGCTTACATGAATCATGTGGTTGAAAGTTCGATTTATTATTCGTACAATTCGTTTTTGTAATCTAAACGACTGAGAGCTATAAGGATGTTCACAGAGTAATCTGTACCATATCTCAGGCGAGAATGAACATTCGCGAAATATACACAACGAACAGTATGAAGGCAGACTAGTTTGCAAGAATTCTGAACGCGTAACACCGTAATTTAATTTACAGCGTGTTCAATTCCATTTAAATAGACCTTTTAAGGTTTGACTGAATTGCAAGATCTAAAAATTTTGTTGCCTTAACATCAGTCAATGGTACACCGTTCATTTTCAGTGGAGCACAGAATTGTTTATTTGAAATGGAAAACGGCATTAAAACCGTTTTCTTTTCGTTTACTATTAATTAACAAATTATCTACAAACATCTAATATTGTACTATTTACGGTTTCTTTATTGAAAATGATGTGCGTATCATCTGCAAAGGGTTCTTCCGTTTCGAATCGTCGAGGGCATATCATTTACGTACAGTAGGAACAGAATAGGGCCTAAAATCGATCCTTGAGGAACTCCACGTGCAATGGGCAAAGAGTCGGAAAGGTGCGTACGTAATGTTTCATCAATCCAGTAAAGTATTTCCACTCTCTGAGATCGTTGCTTAAGGTACGAACATAACCAATCTAGAGCAATACCACGGATTCCATATGAAGGTAATTTGGAAAGTAAAATGTCATGATCAATGACGTCAAAAGCTGAGAGATCTGCAAAATAATCCAATAGGTGCCTCATTTTAAGTCCAGCGGTGAGCGACATCTTCAAAATATAAGCTGTTTCCGTTGATTTTGATTTCTAAATCCATGTTGGCAATCTGAGGCGCGTCGTGTTTACTGAAGGTTTCCATTCGTACGTAAAAAAATCTAATATTTTTTTCAAACTGACAAAAGAGAAATTGACCGATAATTTTGAATTTCATTTTTGATACCTTTTATGAAGAACGGCTGTTTGGAAAATATCAGGAAATGTTCCAGTGCATAAGGTTGCATTAATTATACGAGTTAACGGGTGTATAATGGCATACACTTTGGGTCTTTAACAAAGTCAGAATTCATCTAAACCCGGCCGAATGTTATTTTAGTTTACCGATTATTTTGAGAATGTCATTTGAGAATGTCAAATAAAATTTTGGATGAACTGTCTGTTTTTGAATTTTGTGGCTGAAGCCCCTTAGTGATATCGGCAGCAATTCTCGAAAAGTATTGGTTAAAGAGACTAGCCACTGTTGCCGTATCGTTCACATTTATATCTTTATATTTTAAAGCAACATTCTCTACGGGGTTTCTAGTTGATTTGGTGGTATTTTTTTATTATATTCAACATTGCTTTTATTTTGTTATTTGAGTTGAAAATATCCTGATCGTTTTTCATGATTTAAGCCAGCCTTATGACTTTTCGTAACAATGATTTGTATTTTTTAAAATAGATAAGGAAATTTTGAGACACGTTATGACGTTTAGAAATGAAAGAAAGAATTCGCTTGTTTTTACAAGATGTCCTATCCTTGTGTTATCAGAATTTACTTTTCCGTGAAATATTCATTTCTTTTTTGAAAGGGGAAAGCAAGTGTTAAAATGTAAATGAAAGAATTGAAAAAAATTATATTTGTCGTTTGTATCAACCAGTATTATAAACCCTTTAGGCTCACCATCAAGTAATCAATGAATAATTTTATTTTATTTTTTGTAAACAATCTAGTTATACGTGAATTATTTATTGTGTCAGTGATCGCATTTCTTATAATGGTAAGAATTTGTGCATCGTGGTCGCTGTATCCTAAATCTTTTGTTTCGACTTTATATCGAGTAGTAGTTTTATTGATTATAATTTGATCAATGGACTTCATCGAATTTTGTGTGATCCGTGTATGTACATTAATTGTAATGTCTAAATTGAAGGAATTAATTAAATTGAGAAACTTTTCTTTCTCACAAGATTCGACCAGAAAATCAATGTTAAAATTTCCGTATACAACGCATCTTATTGATCTTGTGGTGACTATCCCTATCAAAAGTTTAAAAAAATAGAGCCGTTTTGAAGAAAATCTGGTTTTTGGTTTTTTGTTAAAATTGCACATATTGCACACAATATTGCGTGGAAACTACTTAAATTTAAAAAAATTAAGTTGAAGTGAATGAAAGAACTAAAAATGGAGAACAAATTGTATTGAAGGAAATCACTCTATCTTCAATTTTGTAGTCGTGGGAGGACGCCGAATAAAATGCATTCAAAATTTTTGAAAATTCATATTAGTATGTAAATCGTGATGTTATGATGTTCCGTGTAAATCGGACCTAGGTCACCTTTCTAAGTGTATTTTGCTTTATCTTTCAACAAATTCAAAGAAAAAAGTTGGAGGCTTTTTGAGAAACTTTTGAAAATGTCCGTTTTGCTTTCAATTGGTTTTTCGGCATCGAGGCCCCACAAAACATTGGTTCTGGCTACAGCACTTGTTAGAGGATTTTTTCTCTTAATTTAGCAACTGGAATTATCCAATATTTTTGTTTTCAGGACGCGGGAATAAGAGGTTTTCTGCCGAAAAATCGCCGCTTTTTCCCACAACATTACATATTTTTCTCTTTATTGCCGAAAAGGTAGCGAGAATGTAAAAATTGGTGATAAAAGTACCACAAAATAGACGCATTTACTCTTGAAAAACAAAAACGTTCAAGTAAAATTAGATATAAACTTGCTAAACAGAAACTTTATATCTTTTGGCCAGGAAAAAATCTGAAAAAATTTGGAGTGATTTTTGAAAATTAATTGCATAAATATCAAGCACCAATTACACAAGAACTACTCGCATTTTTACAAAAATGGTACTTGACCTGATTTCAAGAGCTGAAAGAGCTTGTTTTGAAATGTTAAATTTTTGCAATTTTCAAAACACAGAGAGTTTGCAGAAAATGAGACTAGTACTTATTTTTTACTGTCCTTTGATATATGTAAGGAGGAAATTTAAAGAAAAAATTTGGAGCCATTTTTGAAAAAAAAATACCTCATATTTTCATGCAAAATTATGCTAAAACTATTCATATTTTCGAAAAATGGAACGAATTTATTTCAAGATCTGCCTTTAAAGGACATATTTCGTTTAGGAAAAATCTCTATCTTGGATATTGTAATTTGGCAAAGGGAAGGTATCGAAATAAATGTGATTTTTTTCGGCATTTTCGAAAATTTGGGAGAATATATCTCATGGAATGACTAAAAGCTAACTAAACAATTGCGACATCCTAAGCTATTAAATTGTTATCTTCGTGAAATTGAAACCAATAGTTTAACTATACGTATAGAATGCTCCAATCAGGGCCGTGTATCTCAATAATATATCTGTTTTTCTATCCGATGTTTCTTGCCGCCCCTCCCTACTAGCCACTAATAAGCTGCTACTATCTTAGGAGGCGTTGTGTATCGATCGCTGAGTTGATATGCAATAAACCGCGTATGTACTATAACATAAATTCTTTGATTTTAACATGCTTTCAGTTATTTTCAATATTTGGCGCATTGTGGAATTCTTTGGAAGCTAATTTCATTCGTGAAAGAGACCTATTAACTATTACTTGTGCTTTGGAAATTCTCAGATAAATACCATTCTCGCTTCGCGAGTTTGTGATTTATCTACAATTTCCAAAGCACTCGTGGTATTACCTTTGATAAATTAACTCAAGACATTTCCAATCGCAGAATCCAAATCATTTTGATTTCTGTTGGAGAACAAATCATGTAGTAGAATACACAGCAACAACGAAGAAAGAATAAACCCTTCCATCTAATTATAAAGGATTTCTTGCCATACCAGATGAAATATTTCCACATCAACAATCCAAAGCAGAGCATACTCCAATGTTCCAATCCTCAGTGAATTCAGAGATGGAAGTAGATAATAGAAGAAGAAGGCAGAATCCAGCAATTGTGATTGTCAAAGCAAGCTAATGAAGCCACTGAAGAAAACATGGAGTTATAAGAACAACAAATTAGTTAATCGTGGAAATGAGGAATGACCTACTCTTACAAGAAACATGCAAGCCAAACCCGTTTATTTGAATTCGTTTTCTCCCCCTCAGGCAGGCAGATGCTGTTATTTCGCAAAATTTGACACAATGAACTCTAGCCAATTACCTAGTGACACCAAGCAGACGACTGCAGGCGGATTGGCGGCGTGGAGCGCCTTATGAACATGTTAGGATTATATTACGAAAAAGAAAAAAAAACGAAATTAAAAAAACCTTCACTGTACAAATGCTTTAAAGGATGCTTCAAAGGATGTGAAAACTGAGTGGAGATAAACAGTACGTACTTCCTTCCCCTTAGTAATGGTTATGTAATACTATTGATGCCACAGTTTCTCTCCGAATTAACATATTTGTTATAATTTTTGTAAAACGCATTTCTTCGTAGAATATTTGGTGCGAAAACTAAACATGTTTAAGCAAATATCAACACAAATTAGACAATTATAACTGCCTTTCATAAAGCTAAATCATATCCCAACAATGAGGCGTAATTCACAGAAATCCAACTGCCGCGCGCGGCGCGGAATGTCATTGTTGCATTCCAATCTGATATTCCCTGAAGGCTAGCAATTTTTCTTTCATATATTTCAAATAGGTTTAAAATAATTTCTAGAAGATAAATTTGTATAACAAAAGCTCGAATGTAAGAAACGAACAGAGAAATATGAAAGAATATACAAATTCTAACTTACTTAACATCCAACTGCTTGCATTTATATGTCACAAAGCGCGGGATATTCGGAGCGAGCGACTATGTTTGACGCCAAATTACACAAAAATACTAACATTTTTGAAAAATTCAACATGACCTTATTTGAAGATCTTTCTTAGATAGAAACATTTCATTAAGAAAAAAATTATATCTTCACAATTGTAGATGTAGGAAGACGCCGACATTTTTTTTTTAATTTTCGAAAAAGCAGCGATCATGAGACCTGCACTATTCTCTTAAGCGTCCTGTTTGCTATCTAAGGTCCAAATTTAATCCAAAAAGTTTGTGCCATTTTTAAAAAAAGGTTGAAAGAAAATAAATATTTGTTTTGTCACAAACTTTCGCAGAAAATACTCATATTTTCGAATAATTGAACATGACATTATTTCAAGACACTGTTCCTGATGAACACATTTGATTAAGAAAACAATGTTCATCTTCATAATTGTTGTAGGAAGACGCCCAAAACAATTTTGAAGTTTTGCAATTTTCAATGAACATGAGACCTGTAGCATTCGCTTAAGCGTCCAACACGCTATCTGAGGTCAAAATTTAATCAAAATTGTTCATGTATCTTATTTCAAAATTTGTCTTTAAGGAACAGTTTTAATTAACGAAAAAATCACTATCTTCAATTTTTAGTGAAGATAAAAATCTTCGGTAGGAAGTCGCCGAAAAAATTTTGAACTTATGCAATTTTCGAAAAATCAGGGTTTTTAAACGTAAATGAGACCTGTACTATTCTCTTAAGGACCTTAACTCTGACCAATAACAAAGTTTAATAAAAACTGGAGCCTTTTTTAAATTTTGAAAATGTTCCAGGGGATTCATGTAAAGTACCCCCTCTCCCGAATGAAAATTTTGGTTTCAAATTCAAGAGACCGCAATATCAGCACGATCGATAGAGGCAATTTGGAAGAAATCCATGTTCTTATACAGGCGGACGGACCAGACGTTTGCCAACAATAATTTTTGCGGTATGGGGGCCACAGCTGCTTCAAAACATGGAAACTTTTCTCAGGAAAACGATGTGTTTTTAGACTCGCAACACGGGTTTAAAAATCAAAATGTACGGAAACTGCCATTTTTTCTTTTCTTTAAAATGTTGCTTCATCAATGGACCAAAATGAATCACCCATTGGAATGTTTGTCGATATTTCGAAAGCTTTTGACATTATTGAACATAACATCCTGCTCTCAAAATTATCTTCATATGATTGATTCAGTTTTGCATTACCTAGGGTACAGGATAGCCTCATGCGTAAACATAGAACTCCAATGAGTAGAAATATCAGACTCAAAATACCACTTTTGAAAAGGACATTATTTATTTATCTTTCCAATTCTCTACCAATTGAGCATAGGATCCCACAAGGTTGAATCCTGGGTCGTATCCTCTTTCTACTACAGGTAAACGATATCCCCTTATGTATTAAAAATAGAAGAACAGTTCTGATTGCCGTTGACACGAATGTTCTTTGCAAAAAGACGCAAAAAATAGTACAATTTCAAAAGTTTTAATTACTTCGTAATAACAAATCAATAGTTAACGAAGGAAAAAGATTTCAACGCATTTTTGGATTTCAAATCGGCAATTGAAACTTAACAATATACAATTAGTTGATGTTGAAGTAACATAATTTCTAGGTCCTTCAATTCAGTCAAATCTCAAATTGAATGTACATATATAAAAAATGAACACTAAATTAAGGACATTATGTTACGCATTCAGGATTATTTCAAATTCTGTCAGCCTTCATGCAGCTCATTGCGTGTATTTTGCAAATGTGCATTCCCGCCTGAGTTATGGCATAATATTGTGTGGAATACCATCCTGTAGTACTCAGTCCTTTAGCTTGCAAAAGGAAATTATTTGAATAATGAAAAAATGCCATCCACCTGATCCCTGCAAGCCTCTTTTCATTGAGCTTGGAATCTTACCATTGCCTTGTCTATTTATTTACCAATCTGTAATAGGTGTCAAAATTTACTTAACGGTGGAACCATATTTTTATTGCAATACTGCTATTTCTAATTACAACCCACGTCGTAGAAATCACGTTCATCAAGTGTCAGTATCAACAGCACATTACAAGAAATCCGTATATAATACGTGTCCATTACTTTACAACGCGTTGCCAGATGACATTAAACAATTAAAGTTGGTGCACTAATTTAAGTTGAAAGTAAAATATTTTCTGCTGCAAAACTGTTTCTATACAATTAGAGACTATATTGATCATCAAAAGAAAAAAGGATGCTGATTTTACCATAATGATATATAATGCATTAGTTTACATTTGTATTGTATATTGTAAAAGAAAAAACTGAATATGCCAGTAACAAGTAATGAACTTTAGCTCACGGGTCAATGACCACCATCTCGATTAGGTTTTTTGTCGCGTTTCCCTGATACATTGAGCAAATGCTGAGATGGCCCCTTGATTTGCTTCTGTATGTAAATGTAGCTTCACTATATGCTCGTTTTGTTAAGCTCTTTTTTTGCTTGTAGTGGTAGTAGAGCTTAGGATGAGTTTCTATTTTGTAGCAATACAGAAAATTCAAATCTGCAGTTCGTGTACCGTTACAAATAAGTTTTCTATAAGTTGAGAACGAAAATACCTAGATTTTCAAATATAAATCTCGTGTTTTTTAAAATATTTTATTATTATTATTATTATTTAATAATAATAATAATAATAATATTTTTGAAAACGTTTTTCTCATCCTTCTACTATTAATATTTAAATTGTTGGAAAGGGATTCTAAATCTCAAGAAAGCATGCACAAATAATTTTCTCCCCCATTCGTCTCATACAGTTTTTGCTGTTTTTTTTACTAAATTAATATTTAAATATCAGATTATCGTCAAATTTTTGGCAGCACAATCGCCAGATCTCAGCACAATTGAATAGTTTGGGGCGTTTCAGAGCAGTGAGCGGGGAGCACATTTCCTGCTCCAACATCTTGAAAGCAATTGGGGGATGTTTTGGTAGAATAAGAAGACAAACATTCCGTTGGAAACTAATCAGTCTACAAATCTATTCCACGATGAATTGCAGCTGATTTGAAAGCAAATGATGGCGCAACACCTTATTAATAAATAAATATTTTGTATATGCCAAGCGTTTATATTCTTTTGTTGAATCCCTGTACATTTAGCGTTCTTTACTGAACAACAACTGCTCTGCAGGAGTTAATCGAGAAGTTTGGACTACTCGTACCAAGTACCGCATGCACCATTTGAACAGTTCGATGGTAAGACTACACTTGCCTCTGAATGAAGGAAGTAGTGCTCATCTGGATTTTGAGACCTTGTGCGCGAAACTAATCAGTTTTCGCATATATGTCCTTCAAAAACGATGACTCTGCATGAAGCAATTTGTGACACGGACAAGAATTTTATCCTTTTGAATCTGAATCAAGCGGGCTTTGAAAGTCCAGGTATCATCAAAAAGATAGGCTGAGTAGGTTGACCAAGTGTTTGCAAGGAAGGTTTCCTGCTGAGTTCAAAGGGAACGCTGTGAACATGGGATCGACTGTTTCCTGTCTAAGAACATCTGGTCTCTATACTGAAAGAGATGTCTTTGTCATATCCATTCAGAACGAAGTAACTTCCACTCACATTTACTAGAGATATGTCATTGGGTATATGAATGTAGAGCACCATTGTCGCCTTTGCAATCACTCCGGCGAAACCCTCCAATCGTCGGCTGCCAATCTTTGGCACAAACAAAATACTTGAGGCGACACGACGAAGTTGCTGCAGCAGCAGTACACCAGGGCTTGGCTGCAAAGTCAGAGATGGTACAGAAAGAGGTCCCATACTGCAAGTTCAAGCCGGATTCAGTTTTGGAGACGGAACGCTGGAAGCTCTTGTAGAATGTTGCAGTCACTACAGATCGCAGGGTCGTGGTCAACACACCAGACATAATACGAATCGACAAGATCTCACGAAAAGGGATTCATGTCGACATAGCTGTCCCTTTAGATCGATCCATAGCCGAGAAGAAGCGGAAATATCGGTCCTTTGCTCTCGAACTGAGCGACATGTGGCGGTTGGTATCTGTTGAAGTTCCTGTGGTCCCTATGCAAATAGACTGATCTCTGATGAACTAACTTCATCGTCTGCAAGGCTTTTCCTTACAAACTGGTACATTCGGACGTAAATGCTTGTCCTGGGCACTGCATGCATTGTGAGGATGTTTTAAGTGATGGAGATTCACGTCGAATCGTGATCGCCCCAGTTTGCAAGCGAAGGACCTTGATTTCCAAAATGTCCCTGTGGCTGCTGTAGTTTCTCACGCTAGGCAAGAGAAATGAAAATAATAATAATAATAATAATATAGTTTTTTAATGAAATTTTGAAGTAGTTAATATGATTATTATCACTATAACGTGACGATTCAAAACATGTTAATTTGATCCTATATTCTTCACGTCTGTGGTGACAATTGATGGTACGTTTGCATTTATTCTTCTATCAATTTCGTCTTCTTTTATTTTATCTCTTTACTGTATTCTGTACATATATTTGCAACCTCCTGTATATATCTGTTCCTTGCTCTTCACTAGTGATACACATTTTGTGTTTCTCCCTTTCTTCATATACATCTATTTATGCTGTTTTCTCTTTTGGATGCTACAAATAGTAAATTTGCGGAATTTGTGTTTCAGATTGTATGAGGTGCTGGAGACGTATAGTCGCATCCATCTTGTTCTAGAATACGCTGGAGGAGGTGAATTATTTAATAAAATAACAACAGCGGGAAGATTTACAGAATCTGAAGCACGCTCAATCTTCACACAGATTGCGTCTGCAGTCAAATACATGGTAATGTAAATCGTCTAATTATTATAAAAATGAATATTTAGTACTCCTGTTAATACATGACCAGTATGAATTAATGATGAGTTTAATAATGATTATTAATTAAATACAATTTATTATAACTGATTCATAGTACCACTAAACTCTCATGCAACTGGCCTGACCTCTCCACTGCCCGGCTCTGCCTACGTCATTCCCATCTTATGGCTATATTGACATCTCCCTTTTCAATTGATGTTACAGCTTTATTCTTTATTTTACTTTCTTACCCTTACTTCGTAAGAAGAGAAGTACTATAATCATGCGCCGAGAAACGGCGAATTTTCGACAGGATAACTTATTGCCGGGCCATAGTAACGGAAAAGTGGATAAATCATGTTCCTATAAGTATAAAATTAATTCCTTATTTACGTTGTGTAATCAGAATCCATGTTTTTTAGGTTCTTGGAACCGAAAAATCGATTGACGGAAAAATGTCTAACTCCATCTGTGGTCAAAAATAATACCAAAATCGTTTACCTGATTTTCTCCAAAATTGTTATTCCTCGATCAGTTTAAAGAAACTCGAGACTGTGTATGAATGGGAAATTTTGTCTTTTGGGAGTACTTTACATGAAGCCTCGACATTTTATATTTCTTTTTACAAAAAGTCTCCAAATTTTTGGATTGAAATTTTTCCTAGGGTAGTATAAAGGACGCTTGAGTGTGGTGCAGGTCTCATTTTTGTTGAAATCCTGAGTTCTTCGAAACTTGCAAAAACTTTTTTTTGAGTCTCCCTACAACTACAATATATAAAATATTGATTTTTTCCTATGTAATATGTTCTTTAAAGGCACATCTTGAAATAAGGTTACGTCCAATTTTGCGAAAAATTTTCGCGTAATTTTGCCTGGAATATTAAGTGTTTAAAATATTTAAAACAACTTTTTCAAATGGTGATCCAATTTTTCCCTTTAAATTTTCTCCTCGTGTGTATCAAAAGGCGGTAAAGGAATTGGTGCTAGTTTAATTTCCGGCGGGAATTTTATTTTCTTGCAATTTGCAATTGCAAAAATGTAACATCTCAAAACTACAAATTTGAAGTTTTTCTTTAAAATATGTTCGGGAAAATCAGCTCTTTAAAAAAGTAAAGTACAATTTTTTGAAAGAAGCGCGTAGTTTTCGCGCAAATTGCTTGTGAAATTAATGCAATTATATAACATTTCTCTCATATAACGCTCATTTTTTCTCGTGTGCAGAAATGCGTAAAAATACGGAGGTTTCACATTCGTTGATGTCTCTGAATTTACTGAAAATTGCAATTTAAGATTATAATGCGAGGAAACGACTTGTATTGTAGCTCATACTTTCACTACAGTTCTAGCCCTTACTTCAAAAGAGCAGAAAGTATTGTAATCGTGTGCTGAAAACGGTGAATTTTTGCCCAAACACTCATATTTTCCTGGTAGCGAAAAAGTGGATAAATCGTGTTCTTATATAGTAAATTACTTCCTCTAACACGTTGAGGACATGACCTTGGAGTTGGTGGTGGAGCTTGAGTATCCCAGTGATCCTGAGAGCTATGCCGGCGGTAGCGTAGCTACTGGTAGGACCTCCCTTGCCGGACAGGTCAAAGGGTAGGGATGGGACGAAGAAGTACTCCAGAAGAGGATGCAGTGTATGCTTCGCAGAACCGGAGGATGCCAACGAGAAAGACCAACGGCGGAAGAGCCGACACCTCAAGCTTTCTCTAATCCTTGGGTAAATGCGCCCAATATCTGCGGTATTACCGCAGCGAGCAGTGAAAGCAATGCATCTAGGATGGTGCTCCGAATAACGCACTCTGCCAGCTTGGAGGCAGTTAAGGCCGGAGACAAACCCATTACTGATGACCATCAAGAGAATAGCCGGACTAATCATATGACGACCCATGCAAAGAAAGGAATAGAAAAGAGAATTTGGAAAACTTAAACCTAGTTACTTGGAACGTAAGAGGATTGACGCAAAAAGAAGAAATACTACAAAAGAATTCGAAAACATTAATGTAGATATATATCTGATTACTGAAACAAAGAAAAATTAAAGGCACATGGAATATCTAAATTACGTACTTTTACATAGTGGAGTCCCTCAAAAATGAAAAGAATAATGATTAAATCTTCAGGGTAGGAATAATGATTAAATCTTCCTTAAAAATAGAATCCAGAGCTATAATTTTGTAAGCGATAAGATAATAAATGTGATAAAACATTAGAAGGCTATCTTACAATTATCTGCATTTATGCACCTGAAGAGGGACGTAAAGAAGAAAGTATAAACTTTTATGAATCCCTCCAGTCCCATTTAAACACTATGAATAAGACAGATTTCTTAGCAATTGGAGGTGATTTTAATGCACGTGTTGGACAACAAATTATGGGGATTTCATATTAATAAAGTAATATTTTAATTAAAAACGTACCAGCAGACAATTGATTTGACGGGATATTCCATTTCGTAATCGGATAGGTAAATTGAAAAAATTATTTAATATCTGAAAATTTGAAAATCACAGACAGTTCAGATTTCTTTATCTCTATTAAAGTATCACGAAGTTTGGCACCGAAAAGGTCTTTAGATAAGGTTAGGTAGACTTCAAAATACATAAAATTATTTGTCCAATGTATTTTCATTATTATTGTCCTAAGGGGACTGCAAGTTCTTTCATAACACTGTAAAATATGACATAGCTTACGTAACCGAAATTTAGTTAGTTAGGAAAGAAATGATTAATCGCACATTACCAGGTGGGGTTGGATACAGCTGTGTAAATAAAAAGCAAATCATTTTGAATTTTATTCGGTTATGGTTGATAACAACTGCAGGGCGCACGATAAAATAAGGAATCGTCGGAGAGTGATTTTTATATTCGAAGAAATATTATGTTATTGTAAAGAGCTATTTTCCCGTCACTAATTCGAAAAGAGTTAGCAAAGCGTCAATTGAGCCAGAGATATCAGACTTGGTGCAATCGCATAAAAAGAAATTTATGACTGACATAGTCGAACTCGAAACTAAACCTTTTCTCTCTCCTACCTGAGAAATTTTCTCCCCGCCCACTATTTGTTTCCAATTTTGTCATATATCCTCTATTCTTCGTCCCAAAAAGCTTCATCTACCCTTCCACATCGTGTGGGCTAATGTAACTAGAAGTGCTACAGAATGGCACAGACCTTCTCGTAGAATAGTTTTCTATTTTCCTTAGTGTGATGGCAGGTTTTGCTCCATTCTCTGGCCAGGTGCCATCTATTGTTGCCCAAAGTATTTTTTTGTTGACATTTTCTCAACTTTTTGCTTTCCCAGTAGTACAACCGAAATATTACTTAGAATATTAAAAACGAGTAAAACTTCGTCGTAAATAGAAATTTTCATTGATAAATTTGAAGCGGTTTTTAAGAAAATGGCGATTAAGCATTTCTGTAAACACTAAATTTGGGCACTTGTTCACGGGAATATATTGTGTTTTTGAAAAAGTTCTTTTGTAATCATTTGAACCACTTCCACCCATAATTGTAATAATGCATACAAATAGATAAAAAATGTCCATATTAACGGAGTGAGAGGTATTTAAAAAATATTACATTTGTGTAATTTTTGAAAAACAAATCGTACATCACAATGAACTTTACGTCATATAGTAGTCATATAGCTCACGTAGCGCTATCTATTAGAAACGATTGAAGAAAGAATTTGGAGCCATTTTTGAGAAAATGGCGATTGAGCGTTTCTGAAAACGTGGAATTTTGAGCTCCTTTGTACAGAAAACTGTTGAGTTTTCGAGAAATCCCATTTGAAATTATTTAAAGCACATGTACTTATAAATATAATAATGTGAAGAAATTGCCTTTAATGTAAATATTACCATGAGACAAGTAAAAAAATGTCATTTTTAAATTTTTGAAAAAGCAAAAGAATAGAGCAATATGGCGTTTATGTAATGGCATAGGGTTCGTTTGGAACTAATCTACCCAAGAATTTAAAGAAAAAAATGGAGCCGAATTTGAGAAAATTCGTTTCTGTTATTTTTTAAAATTGAAAATATTGGACGCACTATTGCACGAAAACTACTAAAATTTTCAAAAAAGTCTACATGACCTAATTGAAAGAACTATTTATGCACAACAAATTTCATTTGATGAAAAAATCTGTCTTCAATTTTGTAGTTGTAGGAGGACGCCGGAAAAAATCAAACTTTTGCAATTTTCGAAAATTCAAAGTTAACAGTTGAAAACGGACCTATGATACCTTTATAAGTATATTTTACTTTATTCTTACACGAAATTTAAAGAAAAAATTTGTAGCAGTTTTTAGAAAATTCTGGGAGTCTGGGAGGTTTCATGTAAAGTACCCCCAAAATTGAAGGAATGTTTTTCAAAATTTCAATGCATAAATTAGAGCCAGATCCACATAGGATTTTTCAATTTGGGAAAGATCGTACGCGTGTAAACTTTTGAGAAAAGTTTTAAAATGTCCGGGGGGCATCTTATAAAGTACCCTTAAATATTAAAAATCAATACTTCAACTAGAGCTAGAACGACAGACATTTCTTCAATTTCAAAAAAATATTTGGAATATTGTTTAGGCATAGGCAGTGTCCACAGACGGACGGACGTTTTGAAAAAGAAAGCAACACTTTTTCGGTATCAGGGGACCTCAAAACGTGTATTTCCGTTAAAATCTTGAAGTCGATTTTCCGCAGCATTACATAACTTTGTCTATTCTACGTATATTACTCCGTATATACGTATGTATACGAGAAGGTAACTACAGGCGCTACAGAATAGCACAGACTTTCTCGTAGTAAAGTTTTTTAATTTCCTTGGTGTGGACTGGTAGTGGACGGTCTCATCCCTCCTTGTCTGCTTCCATCCATAGCGGTCCAGAGAATTTTCTTTAATTTTGGCAACTTTTTGGTTTCAAAATAGTAGAATAGAAATTTTATTTTAATTATATTAAAAAAGGCTATAACGTCGTCTTAAATAGCAATTTTCTTTGAAAAATTTGAAGCGGTTTGTAAGAAAATGGCCATCAAAGATTACTGTAAATGCGAAATTTGAAGCTCTTTTTCAAAGGAAACTATTGATTTTTCGAAAACTTTCATTTGAAATCATTTGAAGTACTTCTACTCACAATTGTAAAAGTGCAAACAAATTGATGGAAATATCCATATTAACGGAGTGAGGGGTATTTAAAAGATTTGTGTAATTTCTGAAAAAAACAAACAAAAAAGAATACACCATAATGAACTTTACGACATATTAAACACTTCAATTAGCACTATTTATTAGAAAAATTTGAAGAAAAAATTAGGAGCCATGTTTGAGAAAATGGTGTTTGGGTTTGCTGAAAATGCGGGATTTTGAGTTCATTTTCACAGAACACTGTTGAGTTTTTCAGAACCATTATTTGACACTATTTAAAGGAAATGTACACTTACATATAATAATGTGAAGAAATCGCCTTTAAAGAAAGTATTACCGACTTGAGAGACAAGTCAAAAAAATTATATTTTTGTAATTTTTGAAAAAACAAAAGAATAGACCAATAAGGCGTTTGTGTCACGGTATACGGTTTGTTTGGCACTAACCCTACCAAAAATTTAAACAAAAAAGTTTGAGCTGTTTTTGAAAAAATTTTGGTTATGTAGTTTTTTAAAATTGCAAATATTGCATGAACTATTGCACGAAAACTACTGAAAATTCCGAAACAATATACCTGACTATATTAAAAGAACTATTTATGCACAACAAATTTCATGTGAAGAAAAAATCTCTGTCTTCAATTTTGTAGTTTTAGGAAAACACCGAATAAAATTCAAACTTCTGCAATTTTCGAAAATTCAAAGTTAACCGGGAATATCGGACCTACGCCACAATTATAGGTGTATTTTACTTCATTCTTATAAGAGATTTAAAGAAAAAGTTTGGAGCCGTATTTCAGAAAATTTTCAAAATGTCTAATGGGCTCCATGTCCATGCATCCAAAATTTCGAAGCTTCAACTAGAGCCAGATGAACCGGGGTTTCTTCAATTTGGAAAAGATCGTACGTAAGGTTAAGCGCTAGTAGTGTTCACACGGAAGGACAGACAGACGGACAGACAGACGTACTTTTTCGGTATCAGGGGACGCCAAAACGTGTATTTACGTTGAAATCTCGAAAGCAGCTTTTCCGCAGCATTGCATAACTTTCACTATACTACGTATATTACTCAGTATATACGTATGTATAAGAGAAAGTAACTAGAAGTGCTAAAGAATGGCACAAACTTTCTCGTAGGATAGTTTTCTAATTTCGTTGGTGTGCTCTGGCTTTAAGGTTTTGCTTTATTCTTTGGCCAGCTGCCATCTATCGTCGCCCAAAGTACATTTTTTTGACATTTTCTCAACTGTTTGCTTTCTTAGTAGTACAACCGAAATATTACTTCACGAATATTAAAAAAATAGTAAAAGTTCGTGCTTAATAGAAATTTTCATTGAAAAATTTGAAGCGGTTTTTAAGAAAATGGCGATTAAGTATTACTGTAAATGCGACATTTAAGCTCTTTTTCACAGGAATCTATTGAGTTTTCGATAAAGTTCATTTTAAATTATTAGAAGCACTTTCACTCACAATTGTAAAAATGCATACAAAATATAAAATGTTATTTCCGGAGTGAGTGGTATTTAAAAAAAACATTTGTGTTATTTTTGGAAAAACAAAAATGAATACACCTAAATGAACTTTACGTCATTGAAAACCGATTATAGCTCTATTTGAGAAAACATTTGAGCTATTTTTGAGAAAATGCGTTTTAGCGTTTCTGAAACAGCGGAATTGTGAGCTCACTTGTACAGAAAACGTTGAGTTTTCGAGAAACTTAATTTGACTTTAAAGCAAATGTATCTTAAATAAATAGTGAGAAGAAATTGCCTTTAAATGTAAATATTACCAACGTGAGAGGCAATTAAAAGAAATTCATATTTAACATTTTTGGAAAAACAAATGGATATAGCAATATGGCGTTTATGTGATGATATAGGGTTTGTTTGCACTAACCCACAAAAATTAAACAAAAATTTTGAGCCGTGTTTGAGAAAATCTTGTTTTTGTCAATTTTTAAAATTGAAATATTGCGTGAACTATTGCGAAAAAGCTAATGAAATTTCCGAAACAATGAACGTGACCTCACTGAAAGAACTATTTATGCTTAACAAATTTCATTTGAAGGAAAAATGTGTCTTCAATTTTGTAGTTGTAGGAAAACAGCGAAAAAAAAACACTTTTGCAATTTCCGAAAATTCAGAGTTAACGGTTAAAATCGGACCTATGCCGCCTTTATAAATGTATTTTACTCTATTCGTACAAGAAATTTAAAGAAAGAAAATGGAGCTGTTATTGAGAAAATTTTGAAAATGTCCGGGGGGTTTTTATGTAAAGTACCGCCCAATTTTAAAGAATAATTCTCAAAATTTCAAAGCTTTAACTAGAGCCAGGTCGAGTGGCGATTCTTCAATTTGGAAAATATCGTTCGTATGGTTTAGGCAGTTGTAGTGTCCACAGACGGACGGACGGACGGACGGACGGACGGACGGACGGACGGACGGACGGACGGACGGACGGACGGACGGACAGACAGACGGACGGACGGACGCAGAAAAAAAACACTTTTTCTGTATCAGGGTACCCCAAAACGTGTATTTCCGTTGAAATCTCGAAATCGATTTTCCGCAGCATTAAAGAACTTTCTCTATACTACGTATTTACTCCGTATATACGTATGGATACAAGAAAGTAAAATTCATCTGGCTGTAATATGAAAAATGCATCAAAGCTCTTTCTTCTTCCGAATTTATCCTCCCGCTTCGAATCCAAAAGTGAACATTATCTGCCAATTCAAATTTTTTCCAGATTCACACTATATGTGAAACACATGTAACTTACCTATTCCATTCTTCCCAAGTTCTAGCGCATTCCCAATGAAAGGGAGAGGTGTCGGCCCAGGAATAGACGACACAAGTCGGCCCTCACAGAGAAAAACATCAGATAGTAAGGCAGCAGAATGATTAGCGCCAGTAGAGCGAATCCCATTATTGCCGTCAGCAGCATCTTGTCATTAGACGTCTGAAATTAAAAGTGGGAATATTTAATGAAGTGTGGTATTTTAAATCTTAGTAATATTTACATGAAATTAATACAGTGATCTCTTCTAGTACTAATAAAATACTAATTTTCTAAGCAATCAACAAAATGAACCAGTGAACAGGGAGCGAACAGAGTAATTGGTGTGAAATGCCCCGTACTGTGCCTCAGCGTGAATTCATGTCGAAAGCATAATTTGGCCAAGTTAGTTGTGGCTCAAAGGTGACAAAATGTCAGCAAAATCCTCCACCACATTTATACAAAAAGTTATGTACGTGAATAAGATAGGAAAATAAGGTACTATAACAACACATACTTTCTCGAATTATTTCTAAATTTGTAATTTTCGAAAATTCAGAGAGTTCAACAATCCGCCACGACCCACGCCATTCTTTTAACTATTCCATCTTCTATCCGTGAAGAAAATGTAAAGAAAACATTTGGTGCTTTTTTTTATTTGACATTTTTTCCCTATATTTCACGCAAAATTTCGAACTGAACTAATTTAAGACCCGTTTTAAGAACAGTTTTCACTTTTGAAATTTTCAAAAAATTGTGGATTTTAACGAAAAAAGACCTGCACCATTCTCTTAAGCTCCTTTACATATCCGAGCACAAAGTTTGATCAAAAGTTTAGGGCCATTTTTAGAACACTATTAATATTCTTAAAACATGTTCATGGTATTAATTAAACAAATAACCACCAGGAACCAATTACACATGAATAAAATGTCTCTATATACTTGGTAAGAAGAGAAAGTATTGTAATCGTGCGCCGGAAAACGTCAAATATTCGACAGAAAAATTCTTATTGTGAGTCGTCAATAACGCAAAAGTGGATAAATCTTCTTCCTATTCGTACATATTGCAAATTATCCGCTCTCACACGTTATGTAGTCAAAATCGTTGTGGGTTCTTGATAACGAAAAATCGATTGATTGCAAAAAGTTTGTCAGTCCGTACATCGTCAACATTTGCGCCTAAACCTTTCCGCCTATTTTTCCAAAATTTATATTCAACGATCAGTTCAAACGAACTCCAGACTTGGCGAGTTTGAAACGAAAGTTTGATTTTTTCACTTAAGGGCCTCAATATTTTCATTTTCTCAAAAAATGGCTCCACTTTTGTACTATCTCGCATATGTAGGTGTACGTAGTATAGAGAAACTTATATAATGCTGCGGAAAATTGATGTCGAAATTTCAACGGAAATACACGCTTTGGAGTCCTCTGATACTGAGAAAGTGTTATTTTTTCAAAACATCCGTTCGTCCGACCGTCCATCCGTCTGTCCGTCCGTCTGTCCGTCTTTTTGGGGTATGTGAATAACACTAGTGCCTAAACTATGTGTACGATTTTTTACAAATTGAAGAAACCCCTGTCCATGTGGCTCTAGTTAAAGCTTTAAAATTTTAAAAACATTCTTTAAAATTCGGGAGTACTTTACTTGAAGACTCCGAAAATTTTCAGAATTTTCTCAAGAACGGCTCCAAATTTTTTCTTTGAGTTTCTTGCACAAATAGAGTAAAATACACTCATGAAGATGGCATAGGTCCGATTTTCAAGGTTAACTCTGGCTTTTCGAAAATTGAAAAAGTTTGAAATTTTTTCTGGGGTCTTCCTACACTCTTTGACCCCGGTGAATAACCTGATAAGACATGAAAACCTAATTTTACAGGGGAGCAAAAATCAACTTTCAACTGATGCTGTAAATCAGGCATTAATGAAATTCAAAGAAAACCTACACACAAGTAGTGTTTTTACAGCTCTTCCATTGAGTATATTTTTGTATGCAGAATTATGTGTTCTTACCTTTTAATTAGAGTTATTAGGTTATTCACGCAAAAATTCGAAAGTACAATTTAGTTATCCCGTTATTAACATAGAACAGAACATGAAGTATGACACATGTTTCATTTAACTTCAAAACAATTTACAATTAAGGCATCACTGATTTCATAAATAAGAAAAAACCGAACATGAGAAACTTTTAATTACTGCATGACAAGAATCACATCTTTTTACTGATACATCATGAACAACACACAAATGAACGTCAAAAAAATTCTTTTGCATAAAAGTACACTCATTTGGAACACTGGTATTGTTAATCAGGAGTAATTTCCTCTATATCTGGGGTCTATACATTGAATGTTTGCTCTAGACAGCTTTTTGTGAAAGTCATGAAAATCTGGAACTATTAATGGAAAAAAGTTCGATCAAATTCTTTAACTCCAAATCTCTTCTTTTCAGTCCAATATGCGCTCTCTTCGGCATCTGATGCTCTCCCAGAACAATGTCACGTTTTTGGCTCCATTATCGCATTTACTTTTTGACTGCTAGGTTTTCTGCATTTCATCTTTGTCTCTATGTCTAGGTGCGGCGTGCGAGGGGAATTCCCATTTTCCCTTTTCTTCTGACACAAGCTACAACTTAATTTTATGAAGTTTTCATATTAATGAAACATCGTAAGGTCAGTCAATTATGGACTAAATTGAATACATTATGATGTTTGGAAAATTTATTTTTATTTCATGTGAAGTTCGTTGATTCAAAATGTAAATTTAATGAGTCCTTTCTGTAAAATTGGCCATTCTGGAAGCATGGATGCAACTTTGAGTGCATCTTGTGAATACGAGTGTTTATGGAAAATTTATCATTATTGCGATAAGTACCAGAGTAGTGAAATTATGGAAATAAAATAATTTAATTTTTGAAAAACGTATCTAAACAATAGTTAATGTTGCAAAGTGCTGGATCCGTATCACCGGTATTTCTTAAAACAAGTTATTTTCTGTTTTGTACGAATTCTATTACCGTCAATTCTCTCAATGCATTACTAATACAGAAACTCGATTGCGCATTGGACAACAAAGCCAGAACTACGTGGTGAATATGCCACCTCTGTGAGGTGAATACAACCGATATGGTCACTACGCACAAAGTTATAAAAGTAATGTTTCAATATAGACAATGTATAGACAATATATAACATAGTATAGACAAAGTATAGACAATATATTCAATGTAGTTTTAATTAATTTATATGAATTGCTTACGTCTATTATAGTGTTCTGAATTTTGGAAAATTCCATTTCCCTCATTCGATGGAGCTGCAACCTCCAGTTTGTTGAGGCACCAGCCGCCACTAGGTTGACACAAACTTCAGAAACCAAAGTATTTCCGGTTCACACAATGACAGTCATGCGAGTCCATATTTGTAGATGAAGTTAATTTCCTTTAAATGAGATTGGCGGCTGCCTATGTCCCCGTGTTTGAAAGGGCCACACGCTTTGACCTTTTGATGACGTATTTTCTTTGATACATCTTCTCCAAGTGTCTGATCTACAGTGTGCACAATTATCTTCATTTTCTGGTGCTACGATCTGCATTTTCCGGTGTCATCATCTGCATTTTCATTCTTGTCTAATCAGTTCGCAGGATTGGATCTCTCGGGAATCTTTCTCTTGGTCGTAATATACACCCAACTCCTAACTTAATATGTTTATTTTCTCACTTTTGGGCCCTTTGAGTCAAAAGGTTAAACCATCCACATATACAAACTCACTCCGCTTGTATTCAAGCAAAATTTGCACATGTGAAGCATATTCTGGGTTAATCATGAGCTCTTTGACAAAACTATTTACGTGAATAAGCAGACAAGTATATTAACATATTTCTTTCCTGTGATTATTGCGACTAATCTTCTAGCGTGAACAACCACCCAACTCGACTTATCCTGTTAGGGTTTCCGATTTTCAGAAATTTACGTGATGTTCGTAAATACACATGTCTATTACTCATCAACCATAAGGAACTGAACTTGTCTGGTTAGTCACAAATGTAGAGTATCTTTCAGAGAATTCAGGTGTATAAATTATCTCATTTTCAACAAAATGTCGACTTATCACTTATTCACCGAGGTCAAAGAACTATAAAATTGAAGAGATTTCTCCGTCAAATGAAATTTGTTGCTCACAAATAGTTTTCACTACGATCATATATATATTTTTGAAAATTTTAGTAGTTTTCGTGCAATAGTGCGTGAAAATATGCATTTTAAAAATTTCAAAAACAAGATTTTCTCAAAAATGTCCAAATTTTTTCTTTAAAATTTCAGTAGGGTTAGTGCCAAACAAACCATAAAAGATTACGACAAAAAGGTCATTACTTTTATTCTTTTGTTTTTTAAAAAATTACAAAAAATTATTTATTTTGACTTGTCTCTCACGTCGGTAATATTTACATTAGAGGCGGTTTCTTTACAATATTATACTTACGAGTATAAGGGCTTTAAATAATGTCAAATAAAGTTTCTTGAAAACTTCAGTTTTCTTTAAAAAGATCTAAAAATTCCGCATTTTTAGAAACACTCAAACGCTATTTTCTCAAAAATAGCTACAAATCTTTTCTTCAAATTTTCCTAATGGATTGTGCTATTTTGGCTTTTTAATATGACTTAAGGTTAATTTTGGGTGTATCCCCCCCATTACACAAATGTAACTTTTTTGAAATATATTTCAATATCTTTAATATACACATTCCATCTATTTGTGTACATTATTACATTTGTGAGTGAAGTGCTTCAAATGACTTTACTGAAGGATTTGGAAAACTCAATAGATTCCTGTGAAAAAGAGTTTCAAATTTCGCATTTACAGTACTGCTTAACTGCCATTTTTTTAAAGCGGCTTCAGATTTTTCAATGAAAATTTCTATTTAGAACGATGTTTTACTCTTCTTTAATATTGCTGAAGTAATATTTCGGTTATTCTATTAAGAATGCAAAAAGTTGAGAAAATGTCAAAACAATTTACTTTGGGCGACGATAGACCTGAGAATGGCAGCTGACCAGAGAATGAAGCAATACCTTAAATCCAGACCACACCAAGGAAATTAGCAACATTTAGTACAAGAAAGTCTGTGCCATTCGGTATCACCTCTAGTTTTATTTAACTTTGACCTCGTCCTTTAGCCTACGGACGCTAAAGAGAACTGTGCATGTCTCATTTTCGTTGAAATCTTTGATTTATCGAAAATTGCAATACTGCAATTTTTTGATGCGGCGTCTTCCTACAAATAAAATTAATGATAGCGTTACCATCCATTTGTTCCGAATTCTTTTTTTCAAATGCAACATTCCAAACATTAATTTTTTTCAAATTCGATATTTTCCTGATCCATTACATCCCGTTTAGTTTTAATACCCGTTCGATTCACAAGAACATTCCATGGTAAACATTCTTATTGACAATAATTTAAATAAAACTTATAAGAACAAGTTCATATAATAGTATTCGCCACCAAAGAAAATTTGAAGGTCCTTTTCCGAAGTAATAAGTGGTTTGTTGATGAGACTTTCAAGGTAAGGTCAAACATATTCATGCAGTTGTTTACGATAATGGGTTTAATTAAAAGGAATGTTAGTCCTACAAATAATAAAGCCCAAATTGCTATACCATTTTTATTTATTTAATTTACGTAAAAAAAACAGTTAAAACTGCGTATGACGTGCTATGGGGAAAAGTGAATTGTGTGCACATTTCCAAGATTCTGTGATACCTACACTAAGTCATATACTACTTAAATTTTGAAAAACAAAACAAAAAACACTCCCATGTAATAACATCTATTTTCAAGGATAAATAAGCAATAAATTTTGGCTCTTATCATGATGTGCTTCGGAATAATACTTCCTGCCGCGACAACATGGAAACGATAATTTGAATAATTGTATTTCCCACTGAATGCTAGAAGACGTGCACAGAAAATGAAGTTACATTTATGTCCAGAAGCAAAACAAGGGGCCATCGCAGCATTTCCTCAATGGATCAGGGAAACTGGACGAAAACCTGATCAAGATGGGGGTCATTTGCATTTGGTTTGTAAGTAAAAACAATAAAACTACTTACTCAGGAATATTACAAAATAAGAGTTCTAATAATTAAAGTTAAAATAAGTTATTTAAGAAATTATTTTAAAAAATTGGAGCCGTTTTCGAGAAAATCTTGTTTCTATTATTTTGTTAAATTGCATATATTTTCAGCACTATTGTACTAAAACTATTAAAATTATCAAAAATTATACATGATCGTAATAAAAGGACTTTTTATGAGCAACAAATTTCATTTGAAGAAGAAATCTCTGTCTTCATACTCCAAATTCCTAGCTTTTACCTTGCAGGATATTATTGTAGAGCAAGGGAATCAAATAAAGGCCCTGCTTACGGAGGTTCGTGTATTTATGTAAGAAATAACATTGATTCTACCTTCTTGTCAGAATTCAATTTATATGCAGTTGAAAAAGTTTTGAAATAACAGTTGTACATCTTAATACACTCAAAATTCTCTTACTTTGCATCTACAGACCTCCAACAAAGCAAGCTTTAGATTATTTCAATTTCTTAAAAAGTCTAGAGATAACTCTGAACAAAATTAGTAATCTCTCTTTTAAATCCATTGTTGTATGTGGAGACTTCAATATTGATTTTCTGAGCGAATCCCACGAAAAAGAGCAGTTTCTCAATTTAATTCATTCTTTTAATTTAGATATTACAGTGAACGTACTTACACGGAATACTCTTAAATCACAAACAGCAATAGATCAAATTATAATTAACAAAACCACAACTAGATATGAAATAATAACGAATAATCTAGGTTACAGTGACCACGATGCACAAATTCTTACAATTACTAATGACATGAATACTGACACAATAAATAAAACACGCATGTGCAGAGCATTTACTACAGTTAACATAAAGTTATTTACGGACTACTTGCTGAAAGAATCATGGGAGGCAGTTTATAACGCTATTGACACAAATGAAAAATATAATTTATTTTTCTCAAAGCTTTCATTTCTCTTTAAAGCATGCTTTCCTATTAAAAAGAGCCGCAAAGCGAAATTAAACATTTCACGAAAAAGTAATACTTGGATCACAAAAGGAATTCGAACATCGTGTAAAAATAAACGTACTCTCTACTTTATTTCTAAACGTCATGACGTATCTCAAGATTTCTTTATCTACTTTAAAAAATACAAAACATTGTTACGAAAAGTCATAAGGCAGGCTAAAATCATGAAAAACGATCAGGATATTTTGAACTCAAGTAATAAAACAAAAGCAATGTGGAATATAATAAAAAATACTACCAAATCAACTAGAAACCCCGTAGAGAATGTTGTTTTAAAATATAACGATATAAATGTGAACGATCCGGCAACAGTGGCTAATCTCTTTAACCAATACTTTTCGAGAATTGCTGCCGATCTCACTAAGGGTCTTCAGGCACAAAATTCAAAAAATTCAATTTTTAAGTTGTAGGAAGACCCCAAAAATACTTTGAACTTGTTCAATTTTCGAAAATTCAGAGTTAACCGTGAAAATAGCATCTATGCCACCTTCATCAGTTCTTGCAAAAAAACTTAAAGAAAAAGTGGATACTTTTTTGAGAAATTTTTTTAAATGTCCGAGGGTCTTCCTATAAAGTGCCTCCAAAATTTAAAGAATGTTTTTCAAAATCTCAAAGCTTCAACTAAAACCAGATCGACAGGTTTCTTCAATTTGAAAATGATCGTCCTTGTGGTTTAGGCGCTAGTAGTGTTCGCAGGTGGACGGATGGACAGACAAAGAGACAGACGTACGAACGAACAGACGGATGCACGGACAGACGGACGGACGGAAGAACGGACAGATGTTTTGCTTCCAATTGTTTTTTCGGCATCAAGAAACCACTAAACAGCGATTGTGGCTACACCGTGTTCCGAAAGTACATTTTTTGACAATTTCTCAACATTTGCGGCAGCGATGGTGTAGCGGTTAGCGTACCGGACTGCTAAACCCAAGTTTGCGGGTTCAAACCCGATCGAAGCCGTGGATTTTTAAGGGTGAATCCTTCGTACGCCTTCCTTCGGAGGGGAAGTAAAGCCGGCTGTCCCATGTTAGTAGATTTACTGAATGTAAAAGAAGCCTAAATGACGCCTCTGAGCTAAATTCAAATCGCCTGTTTCGTCGCCCAAGTAATACCTTCTTTCTCCCATGATTGGTGAAAGGAGTGTAACGAAATTTGCGTAGTCAGACGGAAGAGCAGGCCTCATGGCCTGAGTCTCGCCACGTAAAATAAGGCAAATTCAATTCAACATTAGTTTTCCTAGTAGTACAACTGAATCATTACTTCAAGAATATTAAAGAAGAGAAAAAATCCGTCCTAAATACACGTCTTCATTGAAAATTTCCTAGTCGTTTTTAAGAAAATGGCGATTGAGTATTACTGTAAATGCGAAATTCATGCTCTTTTTCTCAGTAATCTATTGAATTTTCGAAAAACTTCATTTGAAGTCATTTGAAGAGCTTCCACTCACAAATCGATGGAAATGTCCATATTTACAGCATGAGACATATTTCAAGGAAATTACATTTGTGTAATTTTTGAAAAACATATCAATACACAAAAACGACTTTACCTCATAATAAACAATGCAATTAGCACTATCTATAGCAGAAAATTTGAAGAAAAAATTTGGAGCCATTTTTTAGAAAATGGCGTTTTCGAAAATGCCGAATTTTGTACCGGGAGCGGTAGCTCAGTGCATTAACAGATGTCACTGCAGCGCCTCTGAGCGGGAGGTCCTAGGCTCGAGTCCTGATGGCGGCAGGATTTTCGACACTAGCTTATCAGCTAGGTCGAATTCAGTCGGTGTCTGGAAGAGAATTCTAGCAACCGGCTGCTCTGATCGGTAGTTTTCCGTGGTTTCTCCGATCAACACCAAGGGAGTGCCGGAGCAATACCCTAACAAACGGGCCACGGACCGCGCGCGATCTTTCCTTCCTCTTCCTTGTCCTATCCTCTGTAACTTAAATAATGGGAAGTTTTGAGTGCATGTACTAGTGGAATATCTATGTACAGTCGCAGAACCATTTTGGGGGGTATTTGAAAAGAATTGTGCTTATTGAGGTTATGTGTGAAAAAAGTTAATCATATATGTGTTGGTGAAATTGCAGAAATAATTATGAGGGCAATAACAAATATTATCTGAATATCAATGCTAGTCGGAATACAAAGTACTCGTGTAGTAGAGCAGATAAATACGAGTTGCAGGCGCTAGTGATTATTTATTGGCGGTGTTCGCGATTAAGCATCATCACATGAGTGTTAGTATAACTTCAAGAATTATGCCAGGGTTAACGGCGAAGTGTACATATTGTGTGTTAACGAATGAATAATCAGAAGGGCATCTGGGTGTCTTAGGTTCCATATTAGGAGGTAATTTTTTCAGAGAAGGGCATTGCAAAGTAGATGGAGAGGCAAGGTTAGTAGGATAGATTGCTTACGGGCGAAAATTTTTCAGGCAAAAAGTGGAGGCTCAGAAGGTAATGTTGGAATGGGATGACAAGGTGGAACTAGTAAGGGATACAGATGAAGGGATAGGTGGAAGTACTTATCTGGAAAGTAGGAATACCGGAATCGGAAGTAAATTAGGTGATAGGACGGGAGACTGTTTCAACAAAGAAGTGAAGATGACATCCACGCCCATGAACTCAGTAGCACCAGGTGCCATGACTCAAGAAAATGAAGCAGTTTCCTACTTAGACATGATCCAAATGATAATGGACGGGAATAAGAAGTTAATGGAAGAACAGAATAGGAGGACTGAAGAACAGAATAAGTTAATGGAAGAACAGAAGCCGGCGGCGCTAGCCGAATTCGTGTACTACGCTCCGCGAAGTCACGAAAGTCAAGCGAATTCGAGACTCGCGGGTTCCTGGTTGGGTGACCGGCCAGGAACCCCGGGATCTAACGGCGTCGAGCCCCTGGCCGAAGGGATAAAAGGTACTGACTGACTGCGACGTGACGAGACTTGACAAATATAGTAATTATTCAGTGTAATAATTACACAGTAATGGAGGATTACTCCAGAAATAAAGCACATTAATGGAGGATTACTCCCCAGTGCAAAGCGCTCTCAACGCCCCTTAAGGGGCTTGGAGACACGTTGCGTCAAGGTGTAGATTAAAATTTAAAAAAGAGAATAGGACTGAAGAATAGAATAAGAAGTTTTTAAATGGGCATTTAAATACCTTCTCCATGTTGATTTAAATGCCACTCGAAGGCAACACGCCCCCTTTCGTGTCATATTCGTATAATTAAATTATTTTTTCACAGTAAATAGTTGCTTGTGTCTTTTGTTTATGATATTTGTCTGTTAGATGTTGGCAGCCATGTGGTTGTCAGTTTCTAAAGGTATGTGTATCTATGAAAACGTGCGTTTGTTTACAAAGTATTATGTACTGAAGTTGTGTCTGTCTTGCGCTGTTCCTCTGATTTTCGAATAGTTTAAAAATGGGCCGAGTACGAAAATTTGGGAAGGGAAAGTTCTTTGGTAATCGTTGTACGAAGCCAAGCAGTGTAAACAAGAATGTTACTCCAGTTTCAAGTAACACAAACACTATAACCTCTACTCCTGAAAGTGCTTCTCGAAGAAAACTGGTGTATTTGGAAGGAGAAGGAGATGACAGTTTTAGAGTAAACAGTGCTATGAATTGTATTATTATAGATCTTAATATTTTTTCTTCTTTTCTTCTTTACTCTGTGGTAAAATGCAAGTATTGTGACTCAGAAAACTGTATAGTTGTTTATGAAGATGAAACTGAGAGGAAAGGTCTGGCTTCAAAATTAACTGTAAAGTGCTGTGAATGTGAAAATAAAAAATCTGCTATGAGTTCTGAAAAAGTTAATAAAGGTTATGAAGTAAATATTAAATGTGCTATGCAGTGAGGTGTATTGGAAAAGGTAGAATGGCTGCTGAACACTTTTTGTGCTGTGATGAATCTTCCACCACCATCTGCAAAATTTTCAATGTACACGAATATTCTGTTAGAAGGACTGAAGACAGTAGCAGAAGCTTCTATGAAAAATGCAGTCAAGGAAACTGTCTGTTTGAATGATGACTGTACTGACATTGCTGCTGCATTTGATGGTACCTGGCACAAACGTGGCCACACTTCCTTGAATGGTGTAGTAACTGCTACTTCTTTAGAAACAGGTAAAGTTATTGATGTTGCCTGTCTCTCCAAGTTTTGTCATGAGTGTTCTGTAGGAAAATCCACACCCCATAATTGTGGGAAGAATTATGAGGGGTACAGTGGAGGAATGGAAAGCAATGCTGTTCTCACTATTTTTCGAAGATCAGAGGAGGAAAGAGTGTTCGATACACACAGTATTTGAGTGATGGTGACTTGAAAGGTTTTTTGAAGGTTCAAGAAGCTAATGTATATGGTGCAAAAAAGATAGAAAAACTGGAATGTTGTGGCCATATTCAGAAGAGGATGGGGAGTAGACTAAGAAAATTAAGGCATGAACTCAAAGGTATAAAGCTTGAAGATGGCAAATCACTTTCTGGAAGGGGTCGATTGACAGATACACAGATTAATTTATTGCAGCAGTATTATGGTTTGGCAATAAGAAGAAATGCTGGCTCAAAAAGTGTCAAAGATATGAGGAAGGAAGTATGGGCAACATTTTTTCATAAAATCTCAACTGATGACAATCCAGTTCATGGGCTCTGCCCCCAAGGAAAAGATTCATGGTGTCGATTCAACAAGGCCACAGCATTGGGGGAAAATTACATTCACAAAAACTCATTGCCTGCTTTTGTAATGACATGCATCAAACCTATTTATAGGGATCTCAGTGATGACAGATTGGTGTCAAAATGTATGCATGGAAAACTCAAAATCCCAATGAGAGCTTTCACCATTGTATTTGGGAGAGAAATCCAAAAACAATTTTTGTAAGGGAAGTGTCATGAAGATAGGAGTGTATGATGCTGTCATATGTTTCAATGAGGGCATGATAGCAGAAAAAAGTACTGGAGCAATTGGGTATTAATGCAGGAAGAAACATGGAGACTGCTCTCTGTCGAATAGATGCAATGCGGTTGAGAAAAGCTGATTATGATGCTAAAAATATGAGTAAAGAAGCTAGGATGAAAAGAAGAGCTATGAAAAGGAAAACAGAAGATGAGGAGAAACTGAAAGAAGATGAATATGGAGCTGGAAACTACTAAACTAAGAGATTTTTAAGTCTGGATACAATATTTGCTTCTTTTGCCCTTTTCCGGTAAGTGAATTTTTTAAAACTTAGGTGCAATTTTCTCTTAAATGAAACAAGATATTCACATGATTTTTTTACAGTAGTTTGTCAATTTGAGTTCTAGGTAACAGGCTAAAAAAATTGATAATTTTGCAATTTTGAATAACAATATTAAATTAAAATAATGAAAAATAAGTGTATAAAAAACTAAACTTTTTCAAGTTTTTTTCTGTAATATTATATCAAGAAACAAAATAAATTTTAGCCTGCTATCTCAAATAGAATCAATACTTTCATAAAAAAACAAGAAGTTTCTATGCTAACATTTCTGTAAAAATGGTACTGAAGTTTGATATTGTTTATCCAAAGTTAAATTGTAAATGTATATTTGTTTCAGGCTTATGTCAAAACTATCTTTTGTAGACCACTGAAAAAATACATAATGATTAGAAAATGGGTAAGTTCAAAATATCCAAATTTCAAGTTCTTATCTTTATGCAATCAAAAGTTATAATAGTTTGAAATGGAGCAAAAATTGTACCAAAAGTAGACCCAAAACGTTCCGTCTGTCCGGAGCAGCTGCCACTGCTAACGACCATAGCAGTTGACATGCCCGGAAACCCTAATGAATCTATCAATCAATGAATCAACCGATTCCGTACCCTAAGAGTGCGAACGAAGCGAAGACTCACCCTTCTAGAAGATCTGGGGCTGCAGAAACAGGCAACTGAAGACATGAGTGGGAACGCGCTGCTTCTTATAACAAGTGCCTACACAGAGGTGAACAAAACATCAAGGACGTTTCTAGCCGGGACTGTGTGGCTTACAACTTCTACGTAAAAATGATGCAGGCCGGCACAAAAATATAATTGAAGTATCGCTTGTGTGAGCACTTGTACTATAGCAAGAAAAAGATAAGTGATCAGTAATTATCAAGCGTTTCAAGGTTAACTGAGCACCACGGGCACCAAATGTCATAACGATTCAGCGCGTACGGTGTTTACACTGCCCATTGTCCTGCCTCGAGATTTATAAAGGAATCCACCCAACATGACAAAGATTAGTTCTAAAGAGCACCAAAACATCAAAATAACTGTTTTTTATTTAAAAATTAACAGATAAGTTTTCGAGTTGATTCGGAACAATCCAAGTATGTAAAGATTCAGTGTTATGAGGTTTGTCTGAAACGGTTAATGGCGCTGTTAGACTCTCATTTTCGTTAGACTCTTCGAATGTTTGGAAGTTGCAAATATAGAAATAATGCCAAAAGGTATGTGCTGTTTTAGTACCACTAGTTTAAAATTTTTGACTCGTTTTATGCTAATGAAACATTTCTGATTGTAATGATTAAAAATATATTAGGCACATTATATATAATACGTCTCCTGTAAATATTTTAATACTGTATAGTAAAATCAATAATTAATTATACTTTTGTATTAATTACTTGGGTACGTATTGTTGGCAAATTATCGCATACGTAGAGCAATTTACTAATTCCTAAGCTAAAAACCTAACAAAACAAAGAGGAAAAAATAAGAAAGTATGTGTCCTCTTGGACTAGGGGCATTTTAAAATTGAAAATCAAGAATCGGGCTCAAAAACCCATTCAGAAGTCGGAGGTCCTGACATATTCTAGTTAAATACCCCGAATTACAAATTTAGTTCGGCCCTCTATCTTGACCCGAGTGTATTATTCGAATGCTTCTCATTGTTCACTGTTATGAAAGTAGATACAATTCTTATGTAAGGAAATAGCTTCATGGAAAGTAATTAATTTTTACTTTCTCGCACTTACTAACTTAAGTATAGACAGTATTGTAATCGTGTACCGAATAACGGTGAATTTTCGACACAAAAATTCTTATTGCCAGGTCCTGGTAACGAAAAAGTGGACAAATCCAGTTGCTAAACATAGAAAAAGATTCCTTTAACACGTGGTGTAACCAGAATCTTATATTTTCAGCGTCTTTCATACTGAAAAATTGATTGATGGCACAACATGTCTCTCATAGTATACTATATGGTCTGTCTGTCCGTCAGCCTGTCTGTCTGTGCACAAAGCTAGCTCACAAAACCGTTCAGCTGATTTTCAACAAAATTGATATTCCCCAATCATTCTGGCTGATGTCGCAGACTCTGGAATTTGAAGCCGATTTTTTAATCTGGAGGGATACTTTACTTTTAATAATTGCTCAAAAAATTCATCTGCTAAGGACGATTAAACGAATGGTGCCGGCCTCATTTTCGTTAAAATCCCCGATTTCTCTAAATTTGTAACAAAAAACCCTACAAAATTGAAGATAGAGATTTTATCCCAGTCTTTTATACAAAATTAGTTCTTTAGAAAAAAAACGTGTACAATTGTTTCAAAAAACGAGTAGTTTTACGAAATTTGCGCTTCAATGTTACGCAAATATTTTTTCTTAAACACCACTCCAAATTTTTTGTTAAATTTTTTCTTTTTATGTGATAGGAGGCTAAAAATATTGTGCTAGTTGTGTTTTTCAGTATTGTTTTTATCGAAAATAGCAAAATAAAATTCAAAACTACAAAATTGAAGACAGAGATTGTTGTTAATTAAAACAAACAGTTCATCAAATTTCAGGCATACAGAATTATTTATACATAAACATAATTGATATTTACTTTTTCTACATTGTAGTTAGCGTGACGTTTCGGCTAAACCTTATTCGATATCTAGTTTAAAAATATATTATGATTGAATACTTTATTACATTTATATACAATATAAAGAAGCTTACCTTTTTAAGATAGAGTTGCAATGCAATTATAACTATTGTAACAAAATCGTCTACTCCCTCTATTATATACTTTAATATGCCCGTTTACTAGCTAACTTTTCATAATTCTAAAAATTTATGCCGGCATGAACTTCTGATGGCCCCTGTACAGGGACCGAAACCTGGTACTCGTGCAATGCGCGCGTGGGTCAGCATCTAATTACCAGAAAACAAAACATGTCATTGAGAGAGGTTTTACTGATAAACACAACTGTGTTCATCGTGCTTTATTCTATCCGTTTCTCTTTTGTTGCTAACTGATTCTTTCCTTTCATTAAACAATGACAATAATCACGTAAACAAAATAAAACGCCCTTCAATGACAACATAAAAAAATTCAATTGACACAAAAATTAAAATAAAACATTCACCCTGAAAAACTTACAAAAATGTCATTCATACCGAATGCACATTCTGAACTATTGCCTTATCAACTCTTTATCTATACAAGTTTAACATTACTTGGTCATCTTCATGAATGCGTCTTCGTAGTAACCGAAAACAAATTAGTCATTGCACTTGTTTGTTGGTTCGGCACAGCGGCGTTCGTCGCCAGCTGCCAACACGCGCCCCATCGGTGCACAATGACCGCTATGATCCGGCCACCGCCATCTCCATGGACATCACCATCGCGCGAAACTTTCTTCATCACCCGCGGAATTCGCCTTAACACACGCAAGTTTATGACTGTTTCGGCTTATCCCGCGTTACAACTCCTGCCGAATGTTCAAAATCACTACACGTCGATACACCATGTTATTTTCGTAAAAAAATTACATGCATTCTCTCTTTTAATGTCAAGCCAGAATAGCGTTGGCGTTCGTGCTATTAAACGCAACACGCAAAATGTCCGACAAATGTTGTTTACATCGCGATAATATCAAAGCTCTCTTATTTCGCCACTGTTTATCAATTTATGTGCGCGTTTTTTACACAGTTCGCGCGCCGTCAAATAAATAAAATGTTCTTAAGTTATAAACTCATAACAATTAAAAAATTCTTGCAACCTCTAACACGGATCTCGCGTTCACGCTCCGAGCAACACTTTTTTGACAAAAATGACTGAATCATAAATTAACACACAACGTAATGATAAAATTCCTAGATTAATGAAGAGAGGCTTACAAGAATCACGTGGGTGGGATATGGTTATTATTCGTACAATTATTTTTTGCAATCTAAAAGTCTGGGAGCTATAAGATCTATTTCTCCACAGTATTACGCCATATCTCAGGCGGGAATGAACATTTGCAAAATATACACGAGCAGTACGAAGGCTGACTGAATTAGAAAGACTTCAGAACGCGTAGGATAATGAGCTTAATTTTGTGTTCAATTCATTTAAAATGGACGTTCCATTTGAGGTTTGACTGAATAGAGAGACCTAAAACGTTTGTTGCCTTAACGGTCAATGGTACACCGATCACTTTCAATGGAGTACAGAATTGTTTATTTGAAATGGAAAATTTTAAAACCAATTTGAAACATCCGATATTGTACTATTTACGGTTAGGTAGTTAGTTAATGCCTTATTTTACGTGGCGAGACTCGGGCCATCAGGCCCACTCTTCCGTCTAACCACGCAAATTTCGATACGCTTCTTTCACCACCTAACGGAGAAAGGAGGTATTATCTTGGACGACGAAACAGGCGGATCTCAAGTTTGCTCAGATGCTTCATTTAAGGTTAATAGTTTACATGCAGTAAATCTACTACATGGGACAGCCGACTTCACTTCCCCTCCGAAGGAGGGCGTACAAAGAATTTTTTCGCCCTTAAAAATCCACGGCTTCGATCGGGTTTGAAACCGCAAACTCGGGTTAAACAGTCCGGTACGCTGACCGAATCCACAGTACTATTTACGGTTTCGGTTTCTTTAAATTTTTTCCACGGATTTGGAACTCTATTCCGAAGTACCTATTGCAAGGGTATCTCAAAATAATGGTGTAGGTTTCATTTTCGTTGATTTCTCTGAATATTCGAAAATTGCGAGATGGATAAAATGAGCGAGAGAATTCGAGTTTTTAAGCGTTGGCCCAAGCCGGCATGTTAGAGCGGCTGCTTGCAACAAAACGAGTTTATCTGTCGAAAGAATGTTACTTTTCGCTACAGTATTTCATAACTTTCCCAATCCTACGTTGGTAAAGTGGTAAAGCGAGTGAACAGGATGATTCTTGGATAGAACCTCGGCGCAGCAAAAAAATTGTCGGATGAAAACATTTTTGGAGGTTCGCATATATCGGAGGTATAATATTCTTACAAATAATGAAAGAAATTACGTGCTCACGTAGTAACACTAGTTGTGTGTCACTGCCAACACAATACCAGTTATGCTGTGAAAAAATCGTTGTTTTTTGTAACATTACACTTTCTCAATACTACATATATTATTCTGTGTCTATGTACGTATACGAGGAAGTAAACGCTCTTTGACGATGTTAAGGAATAAAAACGTGGATCAGCCTAGACTACTTACGTCATAAAGTAATTTAATAAATGTATAAGTAAGATAATCCTCTTTTACGGCTTTAAGGAGCAACAAAACGAGTTTATCTGTCGAAAGAATGTTACTTTTCGCTACAGTATTTCATAACTTTCCCAATCCTACGTTTATTATTCCGTATATACGAACGTATACAGAAGGTTCTAATCATCAAATATTTCCACATATTTTAAAGGAAATGTGAATGTAGAAGAATGTGTATTCTCTTGATTAGTACGCACAAGTGTTGAACCTGATCAGAATTATAGGGTTAATTTACGTTATAATAGTATTGAACCCTGCAAGACTTTCGAACCTTTCAACTATTTTAGCCGTTGACTGCTTACTTTACTCGGTCGTAATTGAAGTAAAATATGCGAGTAGTTGGCTGTCACCTCTGAGATGGTATCACCCGAAGCTGCTTACGCGAACAGCTGCCCTGCTTACGCCCTCTGCTTACGCTCACAGCTGCCCTGCTTACGCCCTCTGCTTACGCTCACAGCTGCCCTGCTTACGCCCTCTGCTTACGCTCACAGCTGCCCTGCTTACGCCCTCTGCTTACGCTCACAGCTGCCCTGCTTACGCCCTCTGCTTACGCTCACAGCTGCCCTGCTTACGCCCTCTGCTTACGCTCACAGCTGCCCTGCTTACGCCCTCTGCTTACGCTCACAGCTGCCCTGCTTACGCCCTCTGCTTACGCTCACAGCTGCCCTGCTTACGCCCTCTGCTTACGCACAGCCCAAAAAAAATTTTCCCTCTAACTCGAAAGTAAGCAATGAAAACGTGCTATTTCTCGTATGAAACATGTTAAAAGAGTTAAATGCCTTTATTTACAAACGAAAGTCGAAAGTAAACGCGAAAAATGGAAAAATACCGCAGACCGTTTCCACCTCAGATACCAATAGAATGTTGGCCCCCGGCGAGGACTCACTCTCCAAGGAAGACGCTCTGAACCACCACGACGAGCAACTGAGGGTGTTGTAGAGGACCAGGTACCTCTTATTGGCGGCGACATTGACGGGAAAGGCGGTGGCTACAAAAACATGAAAGATGTCTCCGTTGGAGGGGCGGCGGAGGGAAACAGCTACTTCGGCGAAAGAATGAAATTACTCATGCAGAAAGTAATCAACTGGTCATGCAACCATGTACACTGTACTTTATTTTAATGACCATTAGAAAATAAAATTACGCTTGTTGTCTTTTCTCTTTCTCGTGTATTTAGTACGCCTATTATCTTCGCGGATAAGCAGATAGCATATCGAAGCGTCAAAGCAGAAAGAGCCGTTGTGAATTGCTCGAGTGTTGACCCGCTAGCTGTCGTTACGCGCATTGCTGAGAAACGACGGCAAGGAACATCATTCAAAAAGCCGAGAGATGAGGTGATAGCAACTCGGAAGATGAAGGCTGGTACCGGTGTTTCTTGCGAAGTGGAAGAAGAGAGGTTCTGTTGCGAGTACCCGAACGCAAGTACCTCGGGACCATATAGGATAAGAAAATCAGTTCTGAATTGATGTTCAACACGTTCCCATGAAGGCACTTATTTATGGCAGAATAGTGAGTATTGTTAAACAAACAGGCACTAAATCTGAGGAAAGGAGAATGAAAGAATTTGAGTCATTATAATGAGGCTCCGGAAACCTTGCAGAATGGCAGTTTTTTGCAGCATCGCAGGAAAACGAACCCTGTGATGGATTTGAAAGAAACATTCGTCAAGGTCCAGTCTTCAGTGTCTCACAGAACCAATAAACGCTCCTCGCAAGTTTTTTATGAGAATTCAGAAAAAAACATTCTGAATATTAACGCACATTTTGTACCACTAAGCGTCAACAGAAGAGAAAATAATTTAAACTAGTTTTCAACTGGTCGAAGGAAATCTGGCACACGATCATTTCAGCCTCTTCACGGACTCAAAAGTATTATAGTACCTTAAGTGGAATAAAATATAAAGATAGGGAATATTTACCGACAATAAATCTGTTGTCCCGTCACAATCTTTTGACAATCTATCTCCAAGAGACTCACCTCACCCCTCCTGGACCCTTGTCTCTGGTGCTCATGGCAGAGTTCCTTCACTGGTACATCTTTCGCTGCTGCTTACAGAGGTACCTCCTCAGACCGACTTTCACGCAGTGCGCGCAGGTGCACCTCCCATCCTTCACACTCACTGTATGCAACATTTACATCCCTCTAGACCTAAGTGTATCTCCTCATGAACTTCTCGGCTTGGTAAACCAACTACCCTCTCCGTTCGTGATTGTCGGGGATGTAAATGCCCACAGTCCTTTCTGGAGCTCTTCCCGCACCTGTCCGAGAGGCAGTGTACTACAATCAGTAATAGACACTGCGAACTTAGTAATTCTAAATTGCGGTGAACCAACTCATTTTGCCGTTGACACAAATTCGAGCACGTGTATCGATCTAGCACTCTGCAGCACTTCTGTTGCAACCGTCCTATAACGGTCCATTCTACATGACCTGTGCAGTAGCAACCATTACGCCATCATCGTCCACATTGATAGACTTGATCGTGGGTTGGAGTGCCCCCCTCAATGGTGTGTCCAGTGTGTTGACTGGCTGACATTCCAAGCGAGCGTCAGTCTATCGGAGGGCGAGTTTGTCAGGGTGGAAGAATTGGCAGCACGTTTTAACAGTACTGTACTACAAGCTAGGATATTGCAATTCCCAAGCCGACTGACAAATCGCGTCACCCTTTCGACCCGTGGTGGAACTACCGTGGTGGAAATTGCTCAAGGGCTGTTGGTGCTCGTAAGATAGCGTTGGCGCGTCTAAAACACTATCCAACTGCGGATAACCTCATTGGTTACAAGTGATGCCGAGCGAGAACCATTTTAGAAAGTAAAAATGTATCATGGAGGAAATACGTCTCCTCTCTGAATTGCCATACGCCACCACGTCTGGTATGGAGGAAGGTGCGTCAAATTAAAGTATATTCTTCCCCAAATTCAGTGCCAGGTCTTCCTAAAAATGGTCAAATGATCACAGCTCGCCACGCCATTGCAGAGGAACGTGCCACTATGAAAATATGTCGAGTTCGGCAAACTATGTTCCCAACTTCCTTTTGCTTAAAGAAACAATGGAAAAACCCGCTATGGAGTTTTCGAGCACAGCTCATGAGGATTACAATACCCCTTTCTCCATGTATGAAATGCGTTCTACTCTGATGCTTGCAAAAGAACCACACCAGGTCCAGACGAAATACACGCCTTGATGCTGTAACATCTTCTCGAAACCGCCACGCAATTTCTTCTCCGGCTGTATAACCGTATCTAGGAAGTGCACAGCATTCCTACGTTTTGTCGAGAAGCCACCATCGTCCCGGTTCCCAAAGACGGGAAAGATCGATCACTGACATCAAGTTATCGACTTATTTCTCTCACAAGCTCTGTATGTAAAGTGCTGGAACACATGGTGAATCAGCGTCTGGTCTGGACCTTGGAGTATAAAAATCTGTTGACGCCAATCTAAAGCGGGTTTAGAAGAAACCGGACAATCTTGGATCACCTCGCTTCGCTGGAAACATATGTCTCTACAGCGTTTATTTTGAGACAACATCTTCTGGACATATTCGATATAGAACAGGCCTACGACACCATTTTGAGGCATGGCATTCTTCAAACTCTGCTCTCTTGGGAATTTAGGGGAAAACTTCCTCTATTCCTCCAAAACTTCCTTTTGAACATATCCTTGCGTGTTCGTGTGGGTGACAGGATTTCTCGTAGTCAGCCTCTTGAAAATGGTATTCCCCAAGGATCAGTCCTGAGTGTCACTCTGCCATCGTCATCAATGGTATAGCGTCGACTGTGCGAGATCCAATAAAGGTATCGTTTGTAGATGATTTTGCCATCTTCTGTTTATCTCAGCAGCATCAGTGTGATACAGAGGCAACTCCAAATGGTGCTCAACAAGCTCGGTAGTGAAGTGTATGACTCGGCAGCTCCCTCCACTCCGCGATCCATCAATTGTAGAAATCACGCTGGTATCTATCAACATGTGCCTACCGCACCAGCGGAATTGAGTGCCTTCTTGCTGAGGTTGGTGAGCCCTTCTTAAAAGGAAGGTAGGATATTTGACTAGAATGTGACGGTGCTAATGTATCACGACTCTCTAATCATACTTGTCTCCAAATAATTATCCATCCTGAATATGAAACACTATATATTCTTCAAACATCGCTTCCTCCGCCTCCACAAGTTCGATTGCAAAATCTTTTTCGGAACCTTCATTTTGGCTTCCTACACCTGTGAAAACCACCAAGTGACCCCATTCCCTCTTCGAAACTCCTCCGCCCGAATATTGACCTCAGACTATTCAATCTTCCAAACAAAGACTAGTCTTATTTACAGATGCATTTTCAGGAAATGGGGTAGCCTGTCCAGATCATGTATTCTTTATACACAGATGATTCATCGTGAAACGACACAGTGGCATGCAGTTTTTATTTGTCAGTGCCACCAAATCATATCGGCTACATTCTCAGTGCAGTACCTTCACTGCTAAATGTATGCAATTCTTGAAGCCTTATAATACATTCAGTCGGCGACTTTGCGGCGAGCAGTTCTCTGTTCTGACACTCTCAGTCACTACAAGCTATCTCCCGTTCTTCCTCAGACTACCTGATGGAATCAATCAAAACCTCATTCATCGCCTTGTGTCACCACTATGATCTGGTACTGAGTTGGGTCCCAGTTCATGTGGGAATCATGGGGAACGAACTGGCAGACAGAGCTGCAAAATCGGCGACGGAGAATACTCATGTTAACATTCCTTTTGTGCCATTGTCCGATGTTAAAGCTTTTCTAAAACGATCCATCTTTAGAGCTTGGTATACAGAGTGGCACAATACCACCTATAAACTAAGTGCAATAAAGGATTGTGATAATTCGTGGCGTTCCTCATCTCGACCATCATCTTCCACCTTCGTGAGGAAGTTATTTTAAACCGTCTTCGTATAGGACTCTGCCAATTTTCTCAGTTTCCTCATTCGAGGTGAATCTGCTCCTACCTGTGATTCATGCAGGGCGGTTCTTTCTGTGGAACACGTCCTCCTGCATTGTTTGAAATTTGTTGACAGCCGACAAAGGCATGGTCTGGGCAACCCTCTACGAGAGGTGCTCTTAGATGACGATTCCGTGCTCTCAAAACGTTTTTGTTTTTTTGAGAGAAAGCGGAATGTATCATTTAATCTGACAATAATGCTTTTATGTTTGCCTACCCCCATATTTACGTTTTTGAACTTAGTTTTTATCTACTTACATCTTTTATGCGTAATTGAAGCTTTCCTTTTTAGGGTATGTATGTGCTCTTAAATTAGCCGGAAAGTTGCATCAGCAACACTTTTACCAGAACATTTATTTATTTATTTTAGAAATACTTTGACAATGACCTTAGTAGATGTACCCTTTAAACCTAATCATTCAATCAATCAATAAATTGAAAAGGATATCAGATGTATCAACAGAAATGGTACATTCTGTGTATCAAGGAACCACAAAACATGGATTCTGGCCATTCCATGTGTTAGAGGATTTTTTTCTAAATTTGGCGACTAGATTTATACACTTTTTCGTGACCAAGGCCCTGTAATAAAAGTTTCATAATATTAACGGAGGATTACTCCAAAAAAGCGCTGTTAGTAATGGAGTATTACTCCGAGAAGCGCAAAGCGCTGAACGCCCCTTAAAGGGCTTGGAGACGCGTTGCGTCAAAGTAGACGCAACAAATATGATTAAGAAATAATGATTAAGTGCTTTTTTATTTCCATTTTTACAGCTAGTACGAAGTACAAACCCTTGTTATATTCACTTGCTAAAAGGTTAAACAATCTAGAAACTGACATTTACCCCAGTGGCGCCTCGTTTTAGCAACAAGCACTTAGCTTAATATTTTAGAAGTGTAAGATTGATGTGTGTTCAATAAATTAAAAAGAAAGATTCAATATAAAAATAAAAAGGTATGCTACCAACAAAATCTATTGAAGCTAGAACTTACGAAATTTGGCAATGTGGCTACGTAGATTTTCGTCCCTTTAAGCTGCAACTGTTTAATATAATCAGTAGATTATATTTTACCGTAATTAGATAAAATATATTATCTGAAAGTTTGGCTTCGAAATATAGAATAAGATTTGAAACACAAATTCAAAACCATTTGATACACCGTCCTCGTAACGTTCAAAACAACGGAAACGTCACTTGTCACAGAAATACGACAAATCTTTCAGTAAATCAATTAGTACAGTGATTTAATATTGGAAATAAACTGAGCTGTTTATAGATTTTGACACTTATCACCACCTCGTAAATCTGAAGTTTGTTATGGATTGAGTATACGTTTAAAATTCGTAATCTGTTTGTCTTAGTTATAGCGAGAAAATCAGTCGAAATTATATTTTGAGCTAACTTGCAACATGTAATGAAACACATCAGGCACAGTCAAGTCACTAAAAATAGTAGATAAATCACAAAATTTCAAGAGCACAACCAGATGCGTCCGTCTCGTAAGATGGCGTGAACCAGACAAAAAAACGCCTTCGTGCCTTTCCAAATTATAAAAATTGTTCACTCAGAAATTTTATTTCGGGCAGGTCCTCAAATTCATGTTTTCATTACCCTTGAATAAGTCAAGAAGTTGAGTTAACAATCCTTGCACTTTTATAACTGGAATTGTTGTGATGGACAAATGCTGTCTTCTGAGGTCTGATAGCGAATTAATAAATTTTCCAGTTTCAACCATCGTTGCCGTTTCGTATTACTAGGTAAAATCCAGTCCAAGGACGAATTTGGCATAATGTTCCCATTTACACACACATGCACTTTCATACTACTGTATAAAAACACTTAGACTAACATGAAGTGTGTTAAACAAATCTTCTAAAATATAAAATACAATAACATTATCATCTATCACCCATTTCCACTTCACATTAACATCAATGTTTTTCTTAATATTACTAATTAAATCCTGAAAATCATGAATCTCTTCCCTTTTTATCCACTCATAAATTTCTTGATTTTGACTCAATGTTCTGTTTTTTGCCCAGGGGCAGTTCTCAATTGGAGACTGGGACTATGATGGCAAGTTAGGAAATAAAGTGGGCACAGTATCAGATTGCCATCTATGATTTGTAAAAATCTTGGTATTTCCATCCCGATCTATAGAAATGTCTTGTTTAATAATATACTTTGCTTCCAAATGAACTGCACAAACGACGGAATGGAAAGAGAGAGAGAGAGAGAGAGAGAGAGAGAGAGAGAGAAGACAGTGCTTCCGGGATATCACTTTAACGCACTTTTCTTTCCGAACTGGATCAGTGTGCGGAAAATTGAATACTGTGATATACTGCTGGTTGGAATCATAATTTCCGCTGCAGCCTGGCACACAGCAATTATTAGGCATTTGCCACAATTCATTTAAATTGATACAAAAAGCGTATTAAAACAACTACACAGCTACTACAATAATGTAAATTAGAAGCGCTACTTACTTTCGAGCTTTTCCTCTCTCAACTATTGTACGTAACAAAGAAGAAATGCATAACCTAAAAACGCATTCACTATTATCACTTCACTAATATTAATTCCTGAAGAAATGAATATTTACAATATGAACATAGGAAACATGACATCGATTGAACTTCGATTAACACTAAACCGATGCGTAAGGAGCTCACAATTTACAAAAACATGCCAAGGCAACAACGGTAACAATACAAACGTAATCAGACTTAACGTAAACGTAACAAAACGCACACATATTGTGATAAGCCAAGAACCCTGCGTATAGGTTACATGATTTTATTAGCGATATCGGAAGTAAAAGAATACACCTTAGAACAACGGATCAACAAAGTTTAATATTACATGCTTGATGTCATAACGCTGTACAAATGGACACGTGGATACGGCCCCGAACACATTAAGTGTAGGTGTGAAGAGGGCATTGGATGGCCGTGGTCTTTTTAGAAAGACGCCAGAGATCATTCTCTAGAAGATTATTGTAGCGAACATACGTAAGCGGTTGGTGAGGTACGATCGGATTTTCAGCATAGGTTGCGTATTATGTAAATGATTGTGAGCCGGGAAGTTAAGTTTAGTTTGAGGTTTGAGAGCTTGGTCTTGTGTAAATTTTAATATCAAATTGTAAGTGGGAATTTAATGAATGTATTAGTTGGAAGATTGAATAAAATAAACTCCATGTTTCGAGGAGAAGCATATTAGGGTAGCTCCGTTGATGGAAGGATTTTTTTAAATAAGTAGCTGAATATAGTCAGTCGTGAGTAGGTGTTTCGTAAGAAACACAGGTAGCGAAAGTCGCGACCGCGTTTTAATTTGTGGGAATATTAAGTCCTGGTAATAGAAAGACGTTGAGGACATTCTGGAACATTTTTCTTAATTTAGAAAGGGACGCGAGAATTGGTACACCAAGGATTCCGAGAAGCTAGCGATCAAGATATTTTAGTAAGCTTACGAACGTCAATATCAAAGTATAGTCAAACCCGTACGGTGTTTTTATGTTTCATATCGAAAAGTAATTCACATCAAATCAGTGGCGGCTCGTGGGTATTCGCACGTTCGCATGTGCACACCCAAATTAATTCGGTGCCATTTCTCTTAAACATCTCTTAACAAGAGGAGAATACAAGTCCTCTCAGAGCATTCCCGAAACATGTTATTTCAAAACACGCGCCATTCGGAAGCTGTGATTGCCGGTCCGTCCGCCTTTCTTTCGTGAAAGCCTGCGGGAGCACACTCGGGAGAATGCGACCGAGGAAACGGCGTCCTAGGCTGCCGCGGGTCTGCAGGGGAAGGAGGGGAACAACGGTGGCTTATGGAGGACTGGAGCAAACCCGGCGCGGTGCTCCATCTACGGTGCAGGCGCAGTGGCGATCTCGGGAAAAGCCTTGACGTGTCTCGAAGATATAACACTCGAGTAGCACAAGTTTTTAACAGAAGTATGACATTGAACGAAGAAAGTGTGAGATATCTCTCCACTTAAATGAGCTTTCGCACTAGCGCGCGAAACGCGAACGCATTGCTGTGCACTGTTGCATTCACAAAAATGTTAATAGTATATAATATGTGTATTCTCTTGTGTTTTAAAGTGAGTTGCAATCACAGAACCATTCCGAAGTATTCAAACCCCTAGTGTATTTTGTAAACGTAAGTATTAGGCTATGTTTCAATGTATTTTGAGAAACCGAAATCAGAGAGTTCTTTTTCTGTCAAGGGTGTTTGTGCAACTAACAATGAATAGCGTTGAAAATATGAAACGTAAGAAATCAATGATTTCAATGAAAAAGCCACAGAAAAAATTGCTGAAATGAAACAATGGAATGGAATTGTTCGGCATGCTATCAGACGTCATAAGATGATTTGTGTTTAATTGTCATTATTAATGTTAATGTGTGTCAATGCATGCATGTAATGTATATGTGTGTGCGTGAGAGAGAGAGACAGAGGGAGAGAGAGTGTGGGAAAAAGAAGAAAAACGTTGCACACCCTAATGGCATGACCACGAGCCGCCACTGCATCAAATCAATAGAATTGTAATGTATAGATTATAAGAATAAATGTTCAATTGTTATTGTTGAAAAAGGCTAATAATTTATATTAGTTGCCATCAATCTAATAATTGGTTTCAATCAATAGAACAATCGGGATTCTGTATAGAATTACACGTCGACATGCAAGAGTTAAGGAGTAATATGTTGTATGTCATACCCATGGTTAAGTTGGAAGGTAAATTTAATAAATTAGTGTTATAAAATTTCACAAATAGCTTGCCCACCGCGGAGCTTGACATGAAAGATTTTTCACAATAAGATCTCTGAAAAAGCATAATACACTACTGCAACTGCACAGATCTCGCGCGCCGACACCACCCTTCAGGACAGCGTTGCCAACATCAACATGAATGCCTTCTATGACGGGTGTATAATTTCTGTAATAAATAATACTACTTGTTGGGAAACTAACTGTGTGTCTTGCTTGCAAAGCAAAACCTCTTAGGCAAAAAATGATAATTTTGAAGAAAGAAAAAAAGCAATGTTACGCATCTCCCATAATAAACACGTTTCTGTTTCTTGGCAATTGAACGTTAAAGGATTAATTTTACTATTTTAAATGTTTATTATATTAGATGTGATTGGCCACAGACACTAGTTTATATAAATGTTGGTATTATAAACACTGAATTATATTATTATAAAATTAAAAGTTTTATTTTCTTTCGCTTCGTTTGAGGTGTCATTATATAAGGCGGTAATAAATTAATAATACAAATGGTGGAACATTCGTAATTTAATTAATTTATTAGTGTAGAGTTAGTTATTTATCAACTATATACGATGTACAACGACACACCCATTAACAAATTGAAATCTGAATGCAGATGGAAACAAGCGTTTTTTGCCGGCAATAATGCGTTATGGCCAAGCCTGGTTATGGCTATGCCAAGTTATGGCCAAGCATGAAAGTAGTAGCGATCCAGCCTATGCAAATGCTATCAATGCATTATATAGTGATAATAACAGCCCTACAAAATACGTAAACGACTCTCCTAGAATTTTAAGTAAACAAGGAATTAAGACAAGGTAGCTCATTAGCGCCTCGTTAATTTATCTCGAAGAAGCGCTTAAAAACTGGAAAAGGAAGTGTGGCGCAATAAGATTGCAAATAGATAATAATGTACTGTACACTCTGCTGTTTGTCAATGAGTTATAACTCATTGTTTCGCAAATTACAAGAGGAGTATGAAAGATAGGGTCTTACTATAAACCTTAAAAAACGGGATATATGATAGCAGGAGATAAACAAAATGGGGATCTGAACGTCGCTAAAGTGAAAATTGAACGAAGTGAAATCACCTCGGAGTCTCTTCTCGAAGGGAAGAAGCTCTATGAAATTTCTAACGAGATAGGACAGAGAAAGAGAGTGATAAGAAAGTTAAGCTGTATTCTCTTGGGAGAAATATTACAAAATAGAAGGCTCTCATGAGTACCTACGGAGCTGAAACATGGACATTGAACGAAAGGGATAAATATACATATAAATACGGATAAATGGGAGTTATATATACAAATAAACGGGAGTCCGAAGCCTTCGGGATTTATAATTGCCTAGTGCAGTGTCATTCAGCAAGTTGCTGCAACTTCTACTAAGCTACTACTGCTAGTAATCATAATGATAAAAAAAAATATATGGACTGTATAATTCTAAACAATATGTAACAAGTTTTGTATCGCAGCTTCTGGGTCAATGACCCCCATCTCAATCAGGGTTTTCCCCAGTTTCCCTGATCCATTGAGCAAATGCTGAGATGGCCCCTTGTTTAGCTCCTGGACATAAATGTAACTTCATTATCTGTGCACGTCTTCTAGAATTCAGTGGGAAATACAATTATTCAAATTATCGTTTCCATGTTGTCGCGGCAGGAAGTATTATTGCGAAGGACAACATGGATAAGAGCCCAAAATTTATTGCTTATTTATCCTTGAAAATATATTTCATTACATGGGAGTTGTTTTTTTGTAATTCAAAATTTAAGTAGTATATGACTTAGTGTAGGGATCACAGAATTTTGAAAATGTGCACACAATTCACTTTTCTCAATGGCACGTCATACGCCGTTTTAACTGTTTTTTGACGTAAAATAAATAACAAATAAATAAAAATAAATGTATGTAGGTTGATGGCCCTTGAAATGGACTACTGGAGAAGGTGCTGCCAGGTGCCCAGGTTGTATCGTATTAGAAAGGAAACAATAAGACAGACGATGAACGTTGAGAGCAATCGGTGGGAGAGGCCGAAGTATAGCAAATGGTTTTTGGTCCGCACCGAAGCTGACGCCGCATATGCAGCTATGCAACGGTTTCGTTTCTTCTTATAGACAACTAGAGAGGTTCTACAAAATAGCATAAACTTTCTCGTGACAATTTTTTCTAATTTCCTTGGTGTGGACTGGCTTTAAGGTCATGCCTGATAATACCTCGAAAACTCAACCGTTCTATTTGAAAATGTTTTAAATTAACTCATTTTGAAAACCTTCAAATGCCAATTTTATCAAAAATGGCTCAAAATGTTTTCTTTCAACTCGTGCAACAAATAGTGCTAATTGCACTGTTTAATATGACATAAGGTTCATTTTTGTGCATTCTTTTTTTAATTACACGAATGTATTTTTTTAACATCTCTCACGTTAATATGCACATTTCCATAGATGAGCGTGTGCATCTGGACCCGGAACAGTGTCATAGTGAAATATACGAAGAGTTCATTGGGTTTTGTAATAATAAGAAATGCGTGTAACGATTTATAACTCATATAAACGAATAGAGTAATTTAATAAGTTATAAATAAAGGAAAGGTTTATTGAAAATATCTGCAGTTTGAGGTTTTATGACTAATTTCTTATGTGCGTGTGCATCTCGACCCGGAACAGTGTCATAGTGAAATATACGAAGAGTTCATGGGGTTTTGTACTAATAAGAAATGCGTATAACGATTTATAACTCATAAAAACGAATAGAGTAATTCAATAAGTTATAAATAAAGGAAACTATATTGCAAATATCTGCGGTTTGAGGTTTTATGACTAATTTCTTACGTGCGTGTGCATCTCGACCCGGAACAGTGTCATAGTGAAATATGAAAACAGTTGTGTTAAAAAAAATATTGTACTAATAAAAAATGCAAATAACCGTTCATAACTCACATAAACGAATATGTTAATTGGATAAGTTATAAATATAGCAAACACGTATTGCAAGTATCTTCGGTTTGAGGTTTTATGATTAATTTCCTATGTTTTGTATATGTTGTTTCTTATGTACGTCGTAATTACTTTTTCGGTCGCCATATTGGATTCGCCCCATTGTTTTGTGTAATTTTGATATCAGATATTAAATCAGCAACATCGAAAACCTCCATGTACAACTTAGTAAATGAATTCGAACCCATTTGAGGTTTTGGCCACGTTTTCACCATCTGGTTACACCGTGCGTCGGAGAGACAGACGCACTGACGTTTTGAAAAAGCAGGGGTTTTCCATATCACGGAACCCCAAAACGTGTATTTACGTTGAAATCTGAAAATCTATTTCCCGCAACATTGCTCTACACTACGTATATAACATCCTATATACGTACTACATACACGTGAATGTAAAACCACTAATTACGATCTTTGCACAGCTGTATACATGACACACGTATACAAGACAATCTCTTTCTATCCTTTCTTTTTGCACGAAACACATGAAACAGGTTTTTAAAAATGAATATAAAGAAAGTATTGCGACCATTCAATCATTATACATCCTGTAGGACGGTATGCAAAAAGACAGATTACGAAAGTGGAATAACTAGAGCTTGTTGCAAAAACTTGCTAAGTACAAGTTATATAAAAGCATTTATAACTAAATTTAATTTGCTATTTATCTCATTTACAAACAAAGTGAATTCCGCACCACTCGCAATAGCAACAAAAAGTAACATACGACGCATAAAACTGAGAACCTCGTGACATGTAATGCAATCTGATGGCATTCACAAACAAAGTGATAACTTTAATAAGACGTGCGCATGATGCAGTGCGCTTATTAAGAAGGAAATGATAATGAGCCAGTCTATCCGGACGACTTTCTCCATGACCCGCTCTCACACTCTCCTTCCCGTGACGACGGACGTAGCCTGCATTCGGTGACGAAAGCTAAAGGGTCCTTTTTTTATTTTTATTTTTATTTTACGTCAAAAAAAAAAAACAGTTAAAAACTGCGTATGACGTGCTATGGGGAAAAGTGAATTGTGTGCACATTTTCAAAATTCTGTGATCCCTACACTAAGTCATATACTACTTAAATTTTGAATTTTGAAAGGGAGAAAAAAAACTCCCATGTAATAAAATCTATTTTCAAAGATAAATAAGCAATAAATTTTGAATTTTGAAAGGAAGAAAAAAAAACAAAAAAAACTCCCATGTAATAAAATCTATTTTTAAGGATAAATAAGCAATAAATTTTGAATTTTGAAAGGGAGAAAAAAACAACAAAAAAACTCCCATGTAATAAAATCTATTTTCAAGGATAAATAAGCAATAAATTTTGGCTCTTATTACTTCCTGCCGCGACAACATGGAAACGATAATTTGAAGAATTGTGTTTCCCACTGAATTCTAGAAGACGTGCACAGAAAATGAAGTTACATTTATATTTATGACATTTATATATCCTTATGACAATCCCTGCTATCGTCATCGAGGTGCGTGACGAACAGCTGGATACACTTACAACATAAATTCTGCAATACATACATACGACACACGAGAAGCATACATACATTACACACACATACCTACACATATATACATACAGAACAGATAAAGTGATTACTAATTACTATGTACATCGAGAACACGGATGAGTGGCCCGGTAAGAGCGGAAGCTGAGGACGGGGCCTAAACCCGTTCTAGACATGAAATCTACACAGTCTGTCTGTCTGTGAACACTACTAGCGCCTAACCATACGTAGGATTTATTCAAAATTGAAGAAACCCATGTCTATCCGGTCCCCTCTACCATAACTGATGAACGCCAGTGACTAATCGATAGCAAGTGACAGCGACAGATAGACTCAGACAAGTTACGAAATAAAAACAAATGGTCTAAATAAATAAATAATAATAATAATAATAATAATAATAATAATAATAATAATAATAATAATAGTGTAAAAAATAAAGAAAGAACATTTTTTAAAAAATTCCTATTTTACACCCAGTTCATTGGGCCATCACCATTTTACAATAAATAATAATTTATCCATCCCTTCCTCTCCCAATCCTTTCCCCACCCCTCCTCCGGTCACCATTCATATGGGGGAAGAGAGGAGTTCCTTTTAATCTTCACGTCACCATGTCACTGACCACCTTCGCGGATAATGCCTTGTGAAAATGCCGTTAAGATCAAACACACAGATTTCGGTTAAGTGTCATTTGTTCTAACCCAGGGAAAAATTAAATAAAATTTAGGAGCGGGTTTTGTAAACAAAAATGTAAATTCACCTGTACTTCAAGCACTTTGGAGCAGGGAAAGCAATCCGTAATAACAATATTCTAACTACAAACGATTTAAATATGATGAACGCAAAATATAGCTTTACCATTCAAGTGAAATTTTAACTACTTTACTGAAATGCTTAGGTACATTATTGCGATTTCATTTCACGTAACTTACAGCGATTTGATATATGATACACAGGAGTAATGGGTACAATTTTCGCGAAAAGCAAACAGCATACTATTTCAGTAATTACATGATTCGAATGGATGCACATAAAAAAAATCACTACGTAAGTAGTAAACTACGATGACACTTAAAAAGAACACGAACATGTATGACTACACACACACACACACACACACACACACACACACACACACACTGATACGTAATATTCCTTCAATATTCCACTGATCAATTGCAATCGTGCTTGTTTCAGAGTGAATCAAAAGAAATACATTGTTTAATAAACAACGTCATGGTAACGAATTAAGCCCAGAACTACTGCGAATTTCTATTGAGCGAATGCAGAAAAATCACATTTCCGATATTTACAATAATTCGAGAAAATGTTATTAAACAAATTATTTTGAAAATTCTTCAATTGACACGATGGTTTACATTTCGTTTTCCTGTAAATGATACTTTTTTATTCTATTTGTGTTTTAAAAACACCTACATTTTTCAGTATTATTTTGATTTTGGGGCCCCAAATCACTTGGCTCAAATCCAGCTTTTGGAATATCAGAGAGAATTAAACCTTTTGCAATTGTAGAGAATTTCGGCGAAAAATTTCCATTTTGAAAAAATTTGGTTCAAACATTTCAGAAAATTTGCCAATTCAGTTCAATTATACTCAACGATTATGGAGAACTTACGGAAATTTCAAAAAACCATCATTAGAGATACTTGTGTTGCGAGACGCGTGCTCATGTGTTAAGAAACGCGTTGAAGAATGAAATACATCTGTAATGTAAATTTTAACGACGGGAGAGACAAGTAAAAAAATACATTTCTTTCATTTTTCAAAAAACAAAAGAATAGAGAAACATGGCGTTTATGTCATGGTGTAGGGTACATTTAGCAATGCCCCTATCAAGAATTTAAAGAAAAAATTTGGAGGCATTTTGGAGAACATCTTGTTTTCATATTCTTTTAAAATTGCAAATATTGCACCTCTAATGCACAAAAGCTACTAAACTTAAAAAAAAGTCTACATGACCTTAATGAAAGAACTATTTAGGGAGAACAAATTTCATTTGAAGGAATAATCTATGCCTTTAATTTTATAGTTGTAGGAATACGCCGAAAAAACCAAACATTGGCAATTTTCGAAACTTCAGAGTTAACCGTGAAAATACCTATGCCACCTTTATATGTGAATTTTACTTATTATATCAGAAATTTTAAGAAAACATTTGTCGCCGTTTTTGAGAAAATGTTGAAAATGTCCGGAGGGCTTCATGTAAAATACCCTCAAATTAAAAAAAAATATTTTTCAAAATTTCAAAGCTTCAATTAGATCCAGATGGACAGGTTTTTGTTTCAATCTGGAAATGATTTAGGTGCTAGGTTTGTTTACATACGACAGACAGATGGACGGACGTTTTGCTTTCAATTGGTTTTTCGGCTTCAAGGACCCATAAATCACTGGCTATTCCACGTGTTAGGGGATTTTTTTCTTAATTTAGTAAATTAACTTATTCCTTTTTTCGTTGTCACGGCCCGGCAATTAATTTTTTTCTGCCAAAAATCCGCCGTTTTTTCGCGCAGCATTACATAACTTTCTCTATACTACCTATATTACTCCGTATATTCATAGTAGGTATACGACAAAATAAAATGTACTTTGTGCGGCTATAGATGGCAGCTGGCAAGAGGTTGGGGCAAGATCGTAAAAATAATCCACACCAAGGTATTTAGAAAACTTTACGACGAGAAAATCTGTACCATTTCGTAGCACAACTAGTTACTTGGTTATATATATACTTGCTTATTTATACGTACGTGTATACGGAGTAATATATATATATATATATATATATATATATATATATATATATATATATATATTGTGTGATTTTACCTTCTCGTATACGTTGTGAAATTTTTAACACTGAATTATTAAATTTACTTTCAACTAAAGCATGTGTTCCCCATATAACATATTACTCCTTACCTATTGCATGTGGGCGTTAATTCCATATAGAATCACGATTCCTGGAAATTCTATTGATTGATACCAATTATTAAATTGATGGCAACTAATATAAATTATCAGCCTTTTTCAACAATAAAAATTTAACATGTATTCTTATTCGTATATTACAATTTCTTTCTATTTCATGAGACTTACTCTTCGATACAGAACATTAAAACACTGTACGGGTTTCAATATAAGTTGGTAAGCTTACTATAATATCTTGATAGATGGCTTCTCGGCTGACTAGCAGAATGTTGTCCATGGAATCCTTGTTATACCAATTCTTGCATTCTTGCCTAAATTTAAAATGTTCCAAATGCCCTCAACGATTTTCTATTAGTAGGACTTAATATTTCCCACAAAATTAATACACGCTCGCGACTTTCCCTATCTGTGTTTCGTATGCAGCACCTACTCGCGTCTTACTTTATTCACTCATTGAAAAATTCTACGGAGCTACCCTAATGTATATTTCCTCGAAACACGGAGTCTATTTTTACATTAATAAAATTCCCAATTATAATTTAATATTACCATTTACACAATACCAAGCTTTCAAGCCTCAACTATTCATACATTTCCCCATTACTATCACTTACACAATACCCTTTGCCCAGCTGAAAATCCGTTCGCACCTCATCAACCGCTTACGTGCGTTCGCTCCAATAATTTTCTAGAGAATGATCCCATTCGTCCTTTCACAAGATCATAGCTTCCAACGCCCTCTTTACACCTGCACATAATGTGTTCGGAGCCGCGTCCATCTGCACAGTATTATGACACCAAGCTTGGAACATTAAATTTTGTAGATCGGTTGTCCTAACAACGCGCATTCTTTGACTTCCCGTTTTGCAAATAATGATGCCGATTCTATCATTAAAACAAAATTCAGACTTCTTTGACTTTCACAATTTTCCTCCCTCCTAAAGCTAATGTCTAATGAAATTATAAATGAAGATATAAATTATAATGAAAATATAAAAAAGCTAATGTCTAATAAAAATATCTAATGAAATTTGATACTAGAACGGTATTTAAAAAATTCCTCAATATAACAGGACACACACGATCTTGACATCCATTCTAGGATTCTTGATGTACTCATTTGCGCGTTTCAGAACCCGCGTCACTTCACTTCACTTTTATATCTTGCATGATCTTGAGCGTTACTTATAATTAATTATATATTTTTATTGACGTACTATTACTTTACATTTTATGCCATTTTACCCTTATTTTAAAAATTATTATTATTTACGCCTAAAAAAAAAAATTTACTTATTTATATTTAATTTTAACGTTTGTTTATAAGGTTTAAAGTTTCTGCTATTAAACGTTCCGATTTCGTGTGCATCATTATTGACTAATATCACTGCAATTTGTTTAGAACCTTTTATATATATATATATATATATATATATATATATATATATATATATATTGTGACGTACCGGGTAGGCCGGCTTGTTCTCAGTAAATTTATTTGTAAGGGACAGGTGTTCTTTCTCGTGAATGGGCTCGGGGTTATTAATCAAACACCACTGTTCCGTGAACAAAATAAACTGAACTATTTATTAATTCTATACAAATCACTAATGATACAATATCTATGGTGGTCTCTACCCTTTTCTTTCATATAACCCAGAATCACTGTTAGTCTCTCGATCTTATCGATCGAAGAAATATTTACCGTTTACTTCTTCCCATACGAGCGTCGGCGGCTTCGGGGACTCTCGGGTTGCCTCGCGCTCCTTCGTTGCCTGCCGGGGTCGTTTCACCTGGGACCAGCCGGGGTGAGGCGCTGCGCTTCCGAAGTACGTTCTCCTTTCCAATTCTCCGATCCACTCGACGTCTTTTGATCTGTGTTATTCCAAATAGCAGCTATCACTTTGGCAATATGTCCGATCGACTATTGATCGTTATCACACACAAATTGTCCGTCAATTAATCTTTCTGCACTCGTTCGTCCGCAATACTAGTTTGCTTTTCGATCGCGGAGCAACCCCAGATACGTCCTTCCTCGCCGGCGGCCAGCCAGCACTGCCTCCTCGCGGCCTCGTTCCCACGGTCGGCCAACCGACGACACCTCGCCGCCCGTAACCGTTTTCTTGGCTAGCGAGTGCCCTCTTGCAACCGTTCTGCCGTGTTCGTGCTTGATGTCTCGCCGTTTCTTTGGGTGGAAACGCGGTGCGTTTCAATATATATATATATATATATATATATATATATATATATATATATATATATATATATATATATATATTAGAGCCTTTGTAAAGAGAGAAGAATTTGCAAAATAATTTCTCATCTGGTGAAGACGTTTGCGGGACTCTGACTAATACATTGTCAGATACATACGCCCGATCACGTACGCCTTTTTGAAAAATTGTTTCTGCTTCTTTCCTTTTCCAGCCACTTCCTGTAAATTGTCATATATTTTCCTTATGCCTTTAACCTCCATCATCTTATTTTGGTGGGGCTTTTTATCGAGAAATAGTTTTGGTATTTAATTTTCGAGCATGGCGGCAGACGGTCGTGGCTTCGCCTCTGCGTTGCACTTCTTCTTCCCGCTGTTCTCGTGAGAATCTGTTGTCTTTCCTTGCGGCTTTTTCCCAACCATAACTTTTCCTAACCTCGTTGACCTCAAACCAATTGGCTTGTTGTGTCAGTAACTTGACGTGGTTTTCTGTCTGTTCCGCCGCTATGCAAATCTCAATAGCCTTGATATCCAGATGGGGCTCTCGAAATAAATATTCTTGACATTTTGATCATGTACGTCACTAACGATTCGATCTCGTAGGAGCCTGTCTCGCAATTTGCCAAACTTACACTTTGTTCACAGTTTGCGCAAGTCTGTCAACAATTATCAAACTTTTCATAGACCACTGTATACGTACCCATTCCCTCACCAAAATTGGCCGGCAAAATTTTATTATCACAACCGCGCCGTCTAACTTGGATACCCCGCGGCCAGGGATAGGGCAGTGGGAAGGACGCGTTGACCAATCGCTGGAAGGTCTGTCCTTCCTCTTCCCTGTCCTATCCTCTGCCCTTACACACACACTTACACTAACTTGAACTACACTACCTCATATTCCGGGAGCTTAGAGCTTGTCCCGGCTGGGGCGGTGCCCCGCTGGTGGGAGAGTCCTGGTTAGGGGAAAACCGTGGAGCCAGGGCTCCCGAGGCGCGGAAGTAGCTCGTGCGGGCGCGGTGTGACGTGGCTGATGTAGAGAGTCTCTGGTAGCTCTGAGGATTACAAGGGAAATGAGTGCGGAGTCAGGGAAGTTGCCCTTGCCCGTAGGAGCGCTGGGCTCCCCAGGCGGGCAAGTAGCTCGTGCGGGCGCGGTGTGACGTGTCTGATCTAGAGAGTCTGTGGTAGCTCTGAGGATTACAAGGGGAAATGAGTGCGGAGTCAGGGGAAGTTGCCCTTGCCCGTAGGAGCGCCGGGCTCCCCAGGCGGGCAAGTAGCTCGTGCGGGCGCGGTGTGACGTGTCTGATCTAGAGAGTCTGTGGTAGCTCTGAGGATTAAAGGGAAATGAGTGCGGAGTCAGGGGTTGCCCTTGCCCGTAGGAGCGCCGGGCTCCCCAGGCGGGCAAGTAGCTCGTGCGGGCGCGGTGTGACGTGTCTGATCTAGAGAGTCTGTGGTAGCTCTGAGGATTAAAGGGGAAATGAGTGCGGAGTCAGGGGAAGTTGCCCTTGCCCTAGGAGCGCCGGGCTCCCCAGGCGGGCAAGTAGCTCGTGCGGGCGCGGTGTGACGTTCTGCTCTACAGTGTCCCGAAATTTCAACCTTTTATCTTACAGTTTGCATCAGACAGCTAAATATAAATAAAACAGTAATTAAATAGGTTCTTATTTATTCCTTAAAATTAGGTGTTCTTTTATTAAATTTCGTAGCTTTTCTGTTTCGTTTTTATTTTATGTTCATTAGAAAAGGTAAATAATGAAAAACAAAATTTTAAGAATAATGTTATAACCAATTTTAATTTGAATAGTGAACGTGTTAAGATTTTTAACTAAAAATAATATGAGTTTATAAACTAAATACAACAATGTTACAAATAATATTAAATATTACTACCAAGTGTAAGATTTGTCAATACCGAATGGACAGTTTCAAACATTTTCTTTGTAAATAAATTTACCGACACAATTCAATAACATTGGGAAAGTAGTTGACCGTGGATAATAGATTTTCCCTGTATGTTAGTTCCGTCCCGAACGTTTCATACTGATAAGGCGTGAGCGGATTGGTAGACTCGACAATATGGACCGTCAATGGCCTACCACACACACAATGACTTGTTCTACCAGGGGGATAGACCCCCGGAGTTGGCACCTAAGCTTTTCGCTTTTACCCTCACCTCCTGCCGACGCACAAGTACGCGACAGGCGATATCTGGATCTCGCCAGAACGTAGATTGCCCTCACAGCATCCTCCCCAATCAACGCCTGGGTCCGGCCAGCTCAGAGCTACCCATGTCGGTACCGGAGTCAAAAAGTTGCGTCACTCACATGCGCCGGTACAAGTGCCTCTCTTTGCCCAGAGTGTTAGCCACTGCCACGACGAAGCCAAGTGCCCATCTGAGGACTGCTGAGTCGAGATCCAGGGGGTTCGGGCCCCCAATCCACAGGAAACACTATATTATACAATGGACAGAAATAAAATCCCTGAGGCACGTAGTTGTAAATATCTGCGGAATAAGTCAAAGCGACCTACACTGGACTGATCACAGAAGATATACTATGCGTGGAGAGCTCTTCTTTTTGTTGTATATAACGAGTTTTCAATATAGTATTTATTTATTACTCTTGAAATTTAATACATTATAAGTTCTAGATTACGAACTCAACACATATTAAATATTCGACCACTGAGAAAAACAATTGTACATCGTCAATACGTAACTCTGGTTTCTTCGTAAGAAGTAACATGAATTCCATCATAAGTATGTTACGGAAAGCTAACTGTAACACGAAAATGCAGGTCTACATATTATTGGTTCGTTCCATAATGAAATACGAAGAAGCTTACTTGGAACCTCAGGAACAGACACAACGTGGCTAATGGCATCTGGGAATCGTTAGTTACGCATAGAAAGGCAACACGACAGTGTGGCCTTTTCAAGGCACAAAGCAACCGGCATGGATAGCCATCTGTGAAAGACTTGAAATGGCATGCTACGTAAGTATGGGCGACCATTCTCACAAAATAAAATGCAGAAAGCCAAGAACGGATTTAGGAAAATTCAGCATTGTGAATAAGACCGTTGTTGTCTGGAACAATTTACCAGCAGACGTGCTGGCGACGCTTCCCAGAAGCACGTGAGTTATGAGTTCGAGATTTCTTAAGAGCGCATGTGCAGAGTACAGTGATGTCCAGGGAAATTCAGTGAAGGCCAGCAAAAGTGCGAACAAAGTGAAACATATATACTTACCAATAATGAATAAATAACTGCTTACCGAAGGGAGATGCAGTTACATGAAGTAAAGCGAAGTGAAGGGTTGGGTAAGGAGTAGAGATGGAGACATTTAATATATTTTGTCTATTTGTGTTTTTATTTGTTTATTTATTTGTATTTGCATTATCTTTTTTAATATTTACATGTATTGCTTATCCTAATTTTTACTTTGTTTTTTGTTTATTAACTGCCATCGAATGTACGCGCTCATTTGTTTTCTAAAGAGGCACATAATCATTTGCACTTATGATATATTTCAATAGTAAACACATTGTAAAATGAATTTCCCTCTAAAAGGTTCCAGAGAGTAAACCGTTGTTTAACAAGGCCCTGCATTAAGAGGCGCGATTTAATCATCCATTTACCCACATGTACCCCTATCTACATAGAGTGAAGTTTACTACTGTTACTCACGGAATCAAGTTCTTACAAGGTTACACGAACGTATTACGCAGTATTATATTGAGTAGGTCAGAACAACTGTTTACTATGAACCCAACCCTTTGTATCGGGACTACTGTAAGATAAGACTGAAAGCAATTTTTTCTTTAACTTCCATCAGGGGCAATAAATGTTTATCATGCGAGGACATGTAATTTCTTCATTTCCTTTTCACAGTTCTCTGCAACAACGATAATCACTTCAGACCTAACTTTTATCTTCGACACATCAGACATCTAATGACACCTGATGCAAAGAGAAAATGTGTTCTCTTAAAAAAAAAGAAGAGATATTTTATCATTTTTCTTCTTGGGCTAATTGTAGTTTAATTTTTTGTTTCCTGAATCTGTAGGGATTTTCCACAAATTATGTTATACATGGTACATGTATTTCTCCACTTTATAAGACTGTAGAAAAAGATTCACTAAATTCATTAATAAAAATTAGTTTGAAAATAAAATTTTTTTTTTCATTTTTCACGATTTACTTTTTTTTTAAAATTCCAGCTTACCTTTATTTATACAAATTCACGAGGCTTATTTGTTGTTCAGAAGTTCAGTTTAAACTAAAATTTTAGCATTGAATTTGTCTCTCTCTAATCCAACCAGTCATTCTAGAAAAAACTCTGTTTTGAAATGTTATTTTTTGAATATTAGGATACTTGATTTAAATATTTGATAATATCCAAATAATCTTTAATTACTAGCTTTAGTGATCTCTTAACCTTTAATTAAAGTATAGCAGTAAAAAAAATTCCTTTGTCGAGAATACAATAATGTGTACATAACCCACTTGTGGTACGTTGTTTTTATTGTAATATTTAAGAGTAGAATTTTTAAAACTAGAATTTTGTTTATCTATACGGATTATAGAATCGAGCTACAAGCATATTTGTTGCCAATTTGATGAACGAAATTATTAAACGTTATATTTATTTTCAATTATTTACTTACACGAGAAGTGTCCTGGGTCATCAGAAACGCGTAACCTCCCCAGCATTTTCTTCCCCTGGTTTGCATCTTCGTCGACTGCCTGTCCGCCTTGGATCCGACGACTGCGACAAGGAAGCAAGGAGGCAAGCCTTGTGGCGAAGCGGGCATCTTCTCTGTCCGAAAGGCAATTGGGGCAAGGTCTGTAACGACGCAGATTTGGACCTCGTGTCTCAAGGTACCTTAGTGATATTAATTTACGTATAGTTTTGAAATCATTGTGTACCACTGAATAGGAATAAAACTGACCGAGAAAGTTTGTTCTTATTTTTTATTTAATTTTATTTATTAATGTGAAAAACAGTTAAGAATTGTGACTGAAGAACTAATATATTTTTTTTCATAAAACTTACAGCTTTTAAATTAAAAAGTATGATGTTCTTGTTAAAAATTTTACTGAAAAATTTAAAAACAAAAAAATAAGTTTTTTAAAAATAGTTTTCTTCTTCAAAATTCATTCTCACATCTCGCAATCCATAAGTTAAATTCATCAATCTCAAAAGTGATTTGATTTACGTATCTAAGTCAATTATCACTTCCTTTTGTGTTGTTTTTAGTATACGTTTGGGAGAAAAATCAATTCGTAAAATTCATTGTGAATGAAACTCACTATTGGCCCAAGATTCTAGGAAACATTGTGCTCTAAGTAAGGGGATTTGCCACCTCTACAGCCGACGCCGGAATGATACAATGAAAACATTTTGATCTATATATTCTAATTTAAAAGCTACACATTGCAGTAACAAATTCATATAATCTTACATGACCAGTGATCTTATCGATGAAAGTAGAACCACTTTTGTTACCACACGTACTCTTTAATGAGTCGAACCCCAATTCCTTAGAGAATCGAAGATTCAGAAATTCTTTGAGAGATACGACGTTCTTCCAAATAACAGAAGTTTTTGTGTTTACATTTGGTAAATTGCAGCTAGCCCTGCGCATTGAGATATACCAATTTTTTAAAGGGAAATTTGATATAAATTTTGTCGAATAATAGCTTATTGTCGAATATTGATACCCGAAAATGACAATATCCAAGCTGTATAACGCATTTACAAAGGGAACATATTGGACATGACGAAAATAAAACGTAAATATTGCAACAGGACGCAACAGTGTATGAGGCTGGGATAAACAGGAAATATTTGCATTTCGATATATTCCTAATATTAAGTAAAACACAGTCATGATTTAGAATGTGACCGATCTTAAAATATAACTTATTATTTAGGTAGCATTGTATGATAGGATGAGGAAGAAATGGACAACCAATGGTGTTACGTTTTATTATCGGTGTAGGCGTAGGAGCAGAATAAGCGACTGCCGGCATACGGATTAAAGCCAATGACAAAATGAGATATAGTAAGATATAAGGTAAGTAAAGAGGTCACATTTTTCATCAAGACCTTAATTTTGGCAGAAGCTATTCGGACGCGGTAACGAGTACTTGGAGAAGCTTTTTAGATTCGGTAGGGGACGCTCGCATTGAAAATAAAAAAAAGGAAGATTGAACTATTAAGAGTTCAAATAGTTAATTCAGTAAGAACGTTTAGCCAACGCGATTGCGAAGATAAGTCGAAACAGAAATGTCCGACCGAGACATTCGGGATGTGATTTAGTGTAAACAGTTTGTGTTTCTGATTGTTTGATTTTTTCGCGTTTCAAAGCGCCTCAACTGCTTTGGTCATTAGTCCCGCAACTGTAGTGCATGGTTTTCTCGGGAGATGGCGGTGATCCTTCCCTGCTGGATGGCGAGATCTGGTGTCGACCTACCGTCGGCTAGCGGGGTTTCCCCCTAACCAGGAGTCTCCCACTAGAAGGGCACCGCCCCAGCCGGGACAAGCTCTAAGTTCCCGACCGGTGTCCCGGAATATGTGGGAGTGTAGTGAATGTTAGTGTAAGTGTGTGTGTGTAAGGAATGAGGGTAGGACAAGGAAGAGGAAGGAAAGATAGCGCATGGTCCGTGGCCCTCTTGGTACCCAACTGCTCCGGCTTTCGCCTGGTGTTGATCGGAGAAACCACGGAAAACTACCGATCGGAGCAGCTGGCTGCGAGAATTCTCCTCCAGACAGCACCTGAATTCGACCTAACTGAAAAGCTAGTGTCAAAAATCCTGCCGCCGTCAGGACTTGAACCTAGAACCTCCCGGTCAGAGGCGCTGCAAAACAATCATTTAATGCACTAATCTACCGCTCCCGGTGTTTGTGTCTTATCACTATTAGGTTTAGGGGCATCAACTTTCTTTATTTAATAATTTTGTTACTATTTCAGGAAATCGATAATCGTTTCAAAGGGCAACAATTTATCATCTTAACATCAAGACACAGAAACGGAAGGTGCCTGGTGGAATTTTAGTCTCTTCGTGGGGAAAATTCACTTCAAGGTCATCGCAGCCACAACGTCTTCACGTATCGAAAGCGTTGTGGAAAAGTCGTACAAATAAATTTAATAAGTCTTTGCAAAGAGAACATGAGATAAACATTTAAAAGACCTTGGTAGATCAAAGAAATTAATATTTCAATTTAATGGCATGCCAATAAAATTTGTTTCGCAAAGTAAAAATTGTAAAGAACAAACAAACTTTGATTAAATTGATGTTGAAATCAATAAACGATAGAAATAAGTTATTGGAAAGAGAAGGATGATCATTTAATACACTTTGCAGACCAGCTATTTTATTTTTACCAGGATATGTTTGCAGATAATAACCAGTTCATAGGGGATGGGATGTCGATCCTTTTAAGTACTTCTCAACCAGATAAGAATTTAGGACTCAGGCATTCATAAATCTTATAATAAAAATTAAATTGTCTAAAGTTTAAAATATTTTGAAGCATAAGCAAGAATCGACCACAGAATGGCTCACTCAGCTTGGATGAAGTAATCATTTTGTGATATGCTTCTTAATAAAATAAAACATTATGCAAGGTACACGCTCGCGCGCCTCCTCATACATCCACATACACACTCTCACCGTCTCACACACTGTCATTCTCTCACTCACACACACACACTCTCTCTCACACACTCACACTCTTTCACACACACTCTCATATACACGGCTCATATTGAGGCTCATATTGAGGCGGCTGTGCCAAATTACCTCTCCTTTCTTCCGACATCGTGGGAGTACGTGGGAATTGAAATTCCGTTTTATCTATACGATTTTTGAAGTTCAATTACGAGATCTATTTACGTCGAAAAAATAACCTTAAAATCAGAAAAAATATTACAAGGATAGAATAAGTTAGATATGTTTTTCTTGGTCTATAAACCAGCGTACAATATATATTTGAAGAGACACATTACATAGGTGCGATGTATTATCTTTAGAAAGAGATTCTCTTTCTCAGCAAGTTAATTTTAGGGAATAAGTGATAGGTATTTCTTTTGTTTACTATAGTTTTTAGTCATTTCAATCAAGAATATTTATTTTCTTTCAACTTCGGTAAATGTTGATGAAAATCGAAGTAATTATGAAAATTAACCTTTCAAACAATCTTTTTATAAATTAAATATTAGTATTGTATTTTATATTTATATTCTTTTTTTCCCATTTTAATTTTAAAAAGAGTCGGCTTGCTTTGCTCTTATAATTTTTATAAAGTGGTGTAGGTTTGGTAATAATGTCTTTTTAAGTTTTCTTGTCTTCGCAGCTACTTCTGGACTCCTTTCTAAATATCTGCCATAATAATGTTGGATAATCTGTAACAGCGATGAATTATGTTTGTGTTATTTATGAATTGCTGTAAAACTCGAAAAAGATCATGCATTTTGACGAAAGTATAACAACAATTGCTGACAAAACTACTTTTAAATTTTTATTCATATACAATTTTTTTTTTTAAACAATTGTGAAAATTATTGTAAATGTGAATTGAAAATCTGTTAATTTTTATTCAACGTTGAAATTACATTACGTTGATACATTTTCAAGGAAGATACAAAAATTGTAAAATACTACAATACAGTTTGGTACGACCTTAAACATTATTGATAGTCTTTGCATTTAGGCTTGAGAAAATTTGGTGTTGTTCCAATATCCATTGTAGTATTTTGCAAAAATAAAGTCAAAAGCATCACAATATCAGAGGCAAACACATTGACCGTGCGCAGGTATCAGTGAAAATAGAAATAGCAAGTTCTTTATCTTATTTAAATATCGTTATTTGGAAGACATTTCATAATTAGTTTAAAAAATACTATGGACGGAGGTTTTATTATATGAAGAGTGTTCATGCAAAAACAAACATGTCCATCAGAAAAAAATTGAGTAAGCATTGTGGTAACACTAACGACCGCTGCATCTTCTGCCCTGATATGGAGAAGGAAAAGCAAAAATATCACTAAAAAGTTTACTTGTAAACATAAGAGGTTCAAGCCAAAACCAATATGTTCATAGCACTGTCGCAAGTAATAAAAAAATGATCGTGTAACTAAAAAGATGCCAAGATTCACGATCTCGTGACTGCTCATGCCGCAAGGTTCATTCCTTCTGTGAAGTCTTCACAACAGCGTCCTATTTTCTTTATGAGAAGATTGGGATATCAAGGACACAAACACTTCGAGTAGTACGTGCAAGAACTTACAGAACATCAGAAATATGAAGCGAGTGTTATTCAGAAAACAATGAAAGTGAAGAAGTTATGCCTCAGTCAAAGTTATCAAACAGCAATATTTTAGATTTGATGAAGTTTCAGCTTTGGAAACGTGGTTTTTCATTAACAAATATGGTACCATTTAGCCTCCAGGAGGTGTCACTTGAAAGGGATATATCATTGGCAAAGATATTTAAGGTCTATTGACGAAACGTTTAGGATATAAATAGAGAGAATCCTTCAGGTACTCCTGGCCAGTGGCGGCTGGAGCCTCAACAAAATTAAGAAACAGAATCAATTGCACCTCCAACGAATGACGGAAATGTAATTTCCAAAATTCAAAATACGAACACATAATAAATATGTAAGCAATTCAAATCGATTAAAACTAAGTTAAATAAAAGTCTATATTGAAAAATTACTTACATAATTTTCAATGTGTCGTGTCCGTGTAAGGTATATAAACCTCTCGCGCACGTGGTTCTGGCTTTGATTTCCACTGACTTCAGAACATTGTAACAAGCACTGTTGCTTCGACACGTTTCATACAAATAATTCATACACGTTTAGGCCACAGAGAACAGATGTTGGAAAATTTTCATTTACAAATAGAACAATAACGGACTGGAATAAGTTACCTGCGACAGCCTTGGAACCCTTTCCTGTAGGTGTTCAAAGATTTAAAAATAAATTAACTAATGGTATTTGTAAACTTAATTAATTTAATAAGTTGGATTATTATATCAGTTATTATTTGATTATTATTGTTATTTTTATTGCTCTTATTATTGTGTTAATTACTATTAAATGCGTTCCTGTATTAAATATATATTTATATTCAAAGTAGTATTGTATTGAAGTGTGGTGACGTGTTGCACAGTGTAGTGCAGTATAGACGTAGAAAGAGAAGTGAATTTCAAATGTTGTGAAGTGAAGTGAAGTGAAGTGAAGTGAAGTGAAGTGTAATTAAAAAGTCGTGTAGTCTTGTATTTAATAGTTTAAAATAACTGTGCAGGTCAGCCATAAAATGTAGTTAATGCTATTATTGTTAGCATATTATTATTATTATTATTATTATTATTATTATTATTATTATTATTATTATTATTATTATTCATTCACAGTTCACTGGTACATAGATTGTAGTCATACAGATACAATACATCAAAGCATGACAACAATAAAAATCAACAGTAATAGACTAATAAAAATTTAACATTTATAATATTCATAAATACTAACTAAAACTCTTACTTCCAAGAATTTTCGGACCAATGTGCACGTACAAAGTATGACACATTTCTGGATATTTATTATGGCATTTTTATTTATTTTCAGCGTTTCTAGTGAATTCTTTAAAGTCTTCGGATGACGCCCGTTGCTGAAAGAACCACGGAACGGTTTTGATTTCGAGATGTTCCATTGCTCCTTCACGACATGTGCCAATTCTTTGTACTTCTGGATCTTCGTATGATATGCTGTAGCGAGATTGCTGGTGTCCACAACTGCCATGTCTACAAACCATACTTTCTGCTCATTTTTATTCCAGAGTGTTATATCCGGTCTGTTATGATGTACTGTACGGTCCGTCAAAATACTACGATCCCAGTACAATTTATAGTTGTTGTTTTCTAGTACATTCTTTGGGATATACTTGTAGTATGGTGTATCATGGCATGGTGCTAAACCACAGATCTTGACAAGTTGGGCGTGGATAATTCGACCCACCATATCATGCCTGTTCCTGATACTCCGTTGGGGCGAGTACACTGCATCCTGCTGTAATATGTTGAATTGTCTCGCCGCGTTGGCCACAGGCCCGGCAGTTATCAGAGGTCATCTCTGGATCTTTGATGACATATTTGAGATAGTTTCTGGTTGCAATGACTTGATCTTGAATGGCAACCATGAACCCCTCAGTCTCTGGGTAGAGATATCCAATGCTGAGCCATTTGTACGACATGTCTACGTCTACATTTGGATTGGCTACTTCAGTTGGGTATCTCCCATGGATTGCTTTGTGCTTCCAGAGATCTATCTCTTGTTGGAAAGAGGCCTGTTGAAGTTCTATATTAGCTTGATTCAGACTCAGAGGTGTATAATTGTAGTCCGCTTCAAGTACCACTTTGTGTAGATGAGAAGATAACGCTTTCTTCCTGAAGTATTCTCTCATACTGGTAATCTGTTTGAAATGGAGATTACTTATTTTCAGGATACCACGACCTCCCATCTTCCTTGGAAGCGTTACCCTTTGAATTGAGCTTTTGGGGTGGTGGTATTGGGAACGGCTCATTTGGAATCTAATAAGCCTTTCCAAGGATTCAATATCCGTCCTGGACCATTTAATGATGCCCAGTGAGAAAGTTATTACTGGTATTACATACATGTTAACCGCTGCAGTTAGGTTTCGTGCATTGATGAAGGTTTTGAATTAACCTTTCATTCTCTTCTCGAATTCCACCTGCAGCTTTTCTTTAATTTCACTGTGGATTATCAGCTTGTTTTGTTGAATTCCCAGGTATTTATAAAGTTCATTTTCTTCCAGGGCTGTTATAGTCTCCCCTGTCAGCGTTTCATGTTCTACCTCGCTGATGAGTTTACCCTTCCTTATACTTTGGATTTTGCATTTTTCGATACCAAATTGCATTCCTATGTCGGTTGAGAATCTTTCGGTGACATGAAGGAGGTTCTTCAGTCTCTGTAATGTTCCTGAGTACAGTTTGATATCGTCTATGTATGCTAGATGACTCACTTATTATTATTATTATTGTTATTATTATTATTATTATTATTATTATTATTATTATTATTATTCTGTCTTTAAATAATTTAAAGTTACATTGTTAAGTAATTTAAAGTTAATATTTGTAATATGTAAATTATAGTGTTCTGCCACCAGGTTGTATAATACCTACCTGCAGAATAATAAATATCTATCTATCTATAAAATTATTTTATTTTGAAAACTTCACTACTCTAGAATATTTTGCAATAATGAAAGATCTTCGACACACATTCGTATTCGCAACGTTCGCAAACTGCTGGTCAGCTGCAGCCACAATGACGTCCGCGACACATTAAGGGACTTTCATCCAAAATGGCCATCATTACACAAAGAACTCATCAAATGTACGTTTTGAATCCACAAACCTAATATTAAATGAGAACAAATTCTTCAAGTATCGTTGAATATCGTCAATAATTGACAGAACTTGTTTACTTTCAATAACAAGCCAAATTCATAAAATTACGTTGCAGCGAGTCAGACGAAGACAGAATATTGATATTCTCCTGAGATTCCCTCCGTCGCCGCTCAGCGCTAGACAGCGCTTCCCATCTGGTTTTCTTCAAGTATCGTTGAATATCGTCAATAATTGACCCGTGTTAAATGGAGGAGCCAAGGAATAAAAGTAGTAAACCCAGTAATACACCCAAGATTGTAGTGCAATACCTAGCAAGGCACCAGTCACAGAAAATAGCCAGTTGGTTTAATGATTTAATATACATCGATATTGCTGCAATATATTGAATATTGAATGTCATTAAAGGAAATGAGTATTCTTAAGATAATATGAGAGGTTTTTTGATTTTCTGGGGGTTGAACAACCGTGCAACTAAAGCACGAGCCGTCACTGTTCCTGGACTGGAACTTTGATCTTGATGAATCAATTACTGAAAATTAAACTGTAATGGATAGCCTAGAACTGAAAGCTGATAGTGATTGGTTAGGACATGATCATGGCTGGCACATATACTCGTAGATTTAAATTTTATTTTAGTTCTTTATAATTTGTTTTAAGATCACAAAATAGTTACATTAGCTACAGAAATTGTTTTAGTAGTTTTGTCTGTTTGGTAACAAAATATTTACATACAAATTGCAATACAATAATGTATTCTTATCAAATATAATGATAATAGTATCTCTATTTTAAAACAAACATGTCTGCAAGTGCTTGGGACAAGAGCAAACATGTCCAAATTTTCCAAGCAAAAGCAAACATGTCCAACTTTTAACCTGAAATATCGTCATAATTTAAATAACTGATTTGATAGCAGTAAACGTAGACTATTGTAACAATACTGGTAAGAATACATTATATTAATTATTTGAAAGGCCAATAACTTGTCTAAAATCAGTTTTTACCCGTTTCTGAAAAATCTAATTTGATGGGCACGTTATTATACAAATGTTGTTTATTCTCATTTAATCAAAGGAATAGAAATTCAATGAGTTTATAATATAATGTCACATTATCCATGGTTAAAGTGTAAAATTAATAATCTACAAGCGATAGTGAAATAATAAATACATCAGTAGCGGGTCGTGCTTAGGTTGCAGGGTTGCCTACTCCTAGGAAATCTAAAAATATTTTATAGTATGTTTCGATATATGCATTTTCCTTTTAATGAATGCAATATTCAGGTTATTGTACCAATTTCGACGTACGAGTTTATGTCATGATTTTGAAACCAAAGGGCGTCGAACTGGGTGGCTCCAGCGTCGTCTCCATCATCGCTCTTCCAGGTATTGCACCTTGTCAAGCTCTTGGTTTTACAGCGTTTACTGCGTTTACTTATTGGTCCTATGCTTCAAAATAGGGCCTTAGGTGCAGCAGCCAGTGAGTGAGGGTTCTTGTCGCCAAGCGCTGCGCCGCGACCGAGAGGTATACCAATTTCAAGTCTTGACTGATATTAGCTGCAACTTAATTTTCTGAATTTCGCGTGTTTTTGGAAGTCCACAAGTTAAGTAAATTATTGACACATAAATTTATTATTTATGATGTTTGGGGAATATATTTTCTTCAAACAAACCTAACATGAAACGTATATCAAAGAATACATAATACAAGTATATAAAATCATTCGATGTTAGATTATTCGATGTTAGATTTGTTGAAACAAACCTAACACTAAATGTACATTTTGTAAGCATCTCTAACCGTTGGGCCAGTACGACGGTCTGCGAGCTTTGTTGTAAATACTAGTGTGAGGAAGATATTTCATTATTTTAATTTATACCAGGGTAGTGAAATTTTGGAAATAAAATAATTTTATTTGTGTAAAACGAGTCCAAACAATAGTTCCTGTTACAATATGCTGAAGTGCGATCAGCGTATTTTTGAAACAAAGTTCCTTTTTTGTTTTTATTATTACTATTACCTGCAATTTTCTCAATGCAGAACTAATACAAAAACTGTAGTGCCCACTGAAAATCAAAGCCAGAATCACGTGCGCGGGAAATATATGTACCTGACACAGACTTTACGCATAAAATTATATAAGTAATGTTTCAAAACAGACTTTTATTAAACTTTGTTTTAATTTTTACATGAATTACTTAAGTTTTATTATAATATATGAGTAATATGAATTTGGAAATTTTATTACCGCCATTCGATGGTGGCCCAACCTCCAGAGTGTTGGGGCACCAGCCGTCCCTGAAATACATACATGAATTTGAATTAATTATACCACCTTTCCTTCTTTGTTAATTTACTCATAAATTGTTAAGATAATTTTCTATTTCAGACTAAGAGTAGCAATAATGATCCTGGCAGAGTTGGCAGGAGGGGCAACAGCAATGCTAGAGACAGCGCAGCAAGAGCTTATCGGAAGCTACGGTCGACTTAACATGATCGATGGAATGTCAAATGGTAACAGATGTTCGCTCAATCCACAGAACCTATGCCAACCATTGCGGAATTAGCAGCAAATGCGTGCATTGCTTCAGGATCAATGTTTTAGTGTTGTTCTTACCAGTATGGTTTTCAGCCTTAGTTGTGTCTATCAGTATGATTCTGAAACTTGATTGCTTTTAACAATAAGATTTTGAGCCTAAGACGTTGTTACGAATATGGTATTGGGCCTCAGTAGTTTTTATCAAAATGCCTTTGAAGAACAAGTATTTTTGAAGACAAGCTCCATATTCTTAAATATCTTCTAATAGGAATTCCAAAGGATCATAATACAATCTGGTTGAATCCATGTGCATAAATCCCAATACGATTGATTCAAACCGTTAACACTCTAAGAAAGGATAGAATTTTTTCTTTGCTTATATAAAATCTCATTTTCTCTGCAGTCTGACCGAAAGCGGTAGCTCAGTGAAGTAACTGATGTTACTACAGCGCCTCTGACCGGGAGGCCCTAGGTTTGAGTCCTGACGGCGCCAGAATTTATGACTGTAGCTTTTCGGCTAGGTCGAATTCAGTCGCTGACTGGAAGAGAATTCAAGCAGCCGGCTGCTCTGATCGGTAGTTTTCCGTGGTTTCTTCGATCAATACCAGGCGAATGCCGGAGCAGTACCCTAACAAACGAGCCACGGACCGCGCGCAATCCTTCCTTCCTCTTTCTTGTTCATATTCTCATCCCTTACACACACATACACACTAACATTCACTCCACTACCACATCATGCCGGGAGACCGGTCGGGGCTTAAAGCTTGTCCTGGCTAGGGCGATGCCCGCTGTTGGGAGAGTCCTGGTTAGGAGGATACCCCGCTAGCCGACGGTAGTTCAGCGCCGGATCTCGCTATCCAGCGGGGAAAGATCACCGCCATCTCCCGAGAAAAAAGCATGCACTACGGGACTACTGCTATAAGCAGTTGTCGCGCCCGGAATCACTTACCAAGCAACCAACCAAATCTGCTTTCTGAGCTTATGATTGTTAAATTTCAAAACTAACTTTTCCAAAATGCATCCTCTCATCGACATCTGAGAAGTCATCTGTGCATCCGAGAAGAATCTCTTATTGTATTGTAGTTAGTTTTGTAATTTAAGTTGACTGTTATACTGGTACATGTCATATTTTTATGATAAAATGGGAAAAAACCCATCTTAAAGTGTACATTTTTATAGTCTATGGCCATAGACAGACTCAGGGTGATGTACCTTTTGATATTGTTTACATTTAAGAGGAGTTATTTGGGTCTAAAGGTAAATTAAAAAATTATGATGCAAAAATTTCATATTATAAAACAGGTTTTTATTTATTGTAAACAATACAGATGTTTTAGCCATGCAGGCTAATAAAATATGAAATTTACATAAAATTTGTGATATTTTAGACACCTTGTTTGGCCTCATAGCCTTAGAATTAAAAAATTATTAACAAAATAAAAATTTATTTGTATGCAGGTATATAGTTCGCCTGTCGCCCGCTAGATAGGGCTAGTACTTATCGATTTCTAAGAATGTTTATTATGAGTGCCTAACAAGCTGCTTGCTCTTTGTACTACGATCGATTTGTGACTCGTCACATCTCGATGCATGTTGTTCCCTCTCCCCTCAGGGAGAAGCTATTTAAGCGCCTGCGAGCGCGCCTCTACCGCTTTTTTTTTCGGCATTTATGCCGTATTTGTGATGGAATTGGATTGGTGTACAATGTTTAGAATTACGCATAATTTGTAAGTTTCTTGTTTATGTTGCGCATGTGCTGATTTTTGCCTTTGGATTTTTTATGCCGTATTTCTGATGGAATTGGATTGGTGTACAATGTGTCGAGTCTATTGTTACAGGCGGCGGTATTGCGTGTGATTGCGTGTCTAGGCACAGTGCGGCGCAATCACTTGTTTGTCATATAGTGTGTGCACATTATCTAAATTGTTTGTGTTGATATGTTGCAGCATCACTACTAGCTTCACGTCCTTAGTAAGACGCTGGACGCTTGGGACCTCTGGAGCACTTGTTTGTCAGGAGCTAGGGCCCGACGGTTTACCGTGGCTCATTTGACGTTCCGTCCTTGGCCCCGTGAGCTTGCTTGTTGTACGCAGCTCGGGCAACAAGCTGCTGTCGGCATTTGGCCGGCCGTTGGTTCAGCAGCTTGGTGTGGTAAAATCAGCACAACACACACATGTGGAGGTATTGAGTGTAAGCGCATCAAAAATCCAATCCAATTCCATCAAAGTGTTAAGTGTGAACCCTGAAAGTTGCCATGTATGTTTTGTTCCCTGTTTTTTGTCAGTTTAAATGGGCATTTATTACATTAGGTTTTTTCATTGTTGTCTCCAGCTCAAACGAGCTTTTAAAGTTTGTAATTCAGTTTAATGCCTTCTTGTTTGTATTCTGAAGGTATATTTCCATGTTTGTTACAGTGTGCCATTTAAATTGTTTAAATTTTTGTAATTGAAAGGCCCTTATGTGAAGGCCTTTGTCATTTTGATAATGTACGTAAGTCGTCGGCATTCCTAAAGTGGATATTTTGTTCGACGCCGTTTGTAATTCTGTGTTATTATCTTTGTTAATAAAAGTGTTGGTTAATGTACTCTGTTTCCTCTTAGTAATCATTAACCTTTCTTTCCCTGGCAATTCAATGTTTATTCGATAGCTTCGAATCTGTAAAGCGTACTCCCTATTGGAATATACGCACTTCATTTTGCGAGGTCACGCCTTAGGAGTTTTTCTGTGTTAACTCCGCTGAACCTTAGGCTCAACTAAACGTGGTCAGCCGGCATATTTGTTGTTAAATTGCTTTAAAAGTAAAGTAATTTGTTTGTTCCTGATTATATCAGGTGGCGACCGTGAATTCATTTGTGTTCGCAGACTTTGCGACTTGTTTGTGTCCGCAACTTCTGTTGTGTTTGATATGCCGGACCTGATAATGTGAGTAATATGAACTTACCTTATCAACAAAAGTAACAATGATTTCGATCGTAGTCTACTCCCTGTCATTGTCCCTGGAGCAAAATGGTTGTTTTACTTGCCTTACTATGCAAGTACTATTAATAAACAGATAATCTGTTCCCAAGAGAAACCGGTTCAGAAATTTAACGAAGAATGTTTTAATCAACATTTTGAAATTTTACATCCAATCTTCATGTGATACATAATCATTAGCAGTGCCACGCTTCTCTAAAGAGGATAATGCTAGATTTCAATGCTAAATGTACAGGGCTATTACAAATGATTGAAGCGTTTTCATAAATTCACTGTAGCTCCATTCATTGACATATGGTCACGACTCACTACAGATACGTAGAAAAACTCATAAAGTTTTGTTTGGCTGAAGCCGCACTTCAGGTTTCTACCGCCAGAGCGCTCGAGAGCTCAGTGAGACAAAATGGCGACAGGAGCCGAGAAAGCGTTTGTCGTGCTTGAAATGCACTCACATCAGTCAGTCATAACAGTGCAACGACACTTCAGAACGAAGTTCAATAAAGATCCACCAACTGCTAACTCCATTCGGCGATGGTATGCGCAGTTTAAAGCTTCTGGATGCCTCTGTAAGGGAAATCAACGGTCGGCCTGCAGTGAGCGAAAAACGGTTGATCGCGTGCGGGCAAGTTTCACGCGTAGCCCGCGGAAGTCGACGAATAAAGCAAGCAGGGAGCTAAACGTACCACAGCCGACGGTTTGGAAAATCTTACGGAAAAGGCTAAAGCAGAAGCCTTACCGTTTACAACTGCTACAAGCCCTGACACCTGATGACAAAGTCAAACGCTTTGAATTTTCGGCGCGGTTGCAACAGCTCATGGAAGAGGATGCATTCTGTGCTAAACTTGTTTTCAGTGATGAAGCAACATTTTTGTTAATGGTGAAGTGAACAGACACAATGTGCGAATCTGGGCGGTAGAGAATCCTCACGCATTCGTGCAGCACATTCGCAATTCACCAAAAGTTAACGTGTTTTGTGCAATCTCACGGTTTAAAGTTTACGGCCCCTTTTTCTTCTGCGAAAAAAACGTTACAGGACACGTGTATCTGGACATGCTGGAAAATTGGCTCATGCCACAACTGGAGACCGACAGCGCCGACTTCATCTTTCAACAGGATGGTGCTCCACCGCACTTCCATCATGATGTTCGGCATTTTTTAAACAGGAGATTGGAAAACCGATGGATCGGTCGTGGTGGAGATCATGATCAGCAATTCATGTCATGGCCTCCACGCTCTCCCGACTTAACCCCATGTGACTTCTTTCTGTGGGGTTATGTGAAAGATTCAGTGTTTAAACCTCCTCTACCAAGAAACGTGCCAGAACTGCGAGCTCGCATCAACGATGCTTTCGAACTCATTGATGGGGACATGCTGCGCCGAGTGTGGAGGAACTTGATTATCGGCTTGATGTCTGCCGAATCACTAGAGGGCACATATCGAACATTTGTGAATGCCTAAAAAACTTTTTGAGTTTTGTACGTGTGTGTGCAAAGCATTGTTAAAATATCTCAAATAATAAAGTTATTGTAGAGCTGTGAAATCGCTTCAATCATTTGTAATAACCCTGTATATGTTGAATCTTAGTATTTTCCTTGTAGAACAATGAAGATCAAGGAAACTCTTTGAGACGTCAAAACCCCATTTGTTATTCACAAAGCACAATAGAGGAATAGGCGACCTAATCCCACGTGTTGCTTTAAATAGATGCTTTCAAAACATCGACATTTTTGTGGCAACGTCTTTGGCTATCTCTCGTGCGAGGTGACACCAATTCTATCTTAGTATTACCTACAGCATTTCTCGAATTTCGCAAATGGAGAGGCGGTCGACATATGCACCCAAGCAGTAGGGCTTCCCCCTTTCTTTTCTGTATCCTTCTTCGCCGATGTGAGGAATGGCTCTGTGAGATGACGATGAGCCCTCAGGCTTAGTTGCCCGTTATTACTTTTCGATTTTTCGTCAGTTAAATCTGAATTATAAATTAATAAACACGGTTAATGTCCAATTAAACAATGTTCCGCAAGTAGTTAATATTAGAGGTTACTAAACCAGCTTTGAAACATCGGTTTTTAAATCCTGGCTTTTGGTTGATATACGGTATGTGTTCGGTGTTTTGTTGTTGATTGATTGGTTGTTTTTTTCGAGTTTCCGGGCGCGTCAACTGCTTTGGTCATTAGTACCATAAGTGTGGTGCATGTTTTTTCTCGGGAAATGGCAGTCATCTTCCCCGGTGGATGGCGACATTCGGCGCCGACCTACCGTCGGCTAGTGGGGTTTTCCCCTAACCAGGACTCTCCCACCAGCGGGGCACCGCCTCAGCCGGAACAAGCTCTAAGCTCCCGACGGGTGTCCCAGAATTTGTGGTATTGCAGTGTATGTTAGTGGAAGTGTGTGAGGGGGATGAGGATAGGACAAGGAAGAACAAGGAAAGATCGCGTGCGGTCCGTGGCCCGTTTCTTAGGGAACTGCTCCGGTATTCGCCTGGTGTTGATCGGAGGAATCACTAAAGACTAGTGATCAGAACAGCCGACCGCTAGAACTCTCCCCCAGACAGCGACTGAATTCGACCTAACTGAATCCTTTCGCTGTCAGGACTCGAACCTATGACCTCCCGGTCAGAGGCGCTGCATTGACATCAGTTGATGCACTGAGCCATCGCTCCCGGTGTTTTGTTATCGATGTCGGCAACCTACCTTGAGTGTGTTGGAGCCCGTGCCGCCACCGGCTGCCGTCCAGGCTGGGCGCCCGCCGTGAGGCAGTGGGCGGCATGAGCGCTTCATCCGCCAGGGGCGCCACCGCCGCCAGCCACGCGCCACCAGCAGCTCCAGCGCCAGCAGCGCCACCGCCGCCCCCGCGCCCGCCGCCGCCGACGCGAAAAACGACGACACCTGCGGGCGCGCACGCCCAGAGCCTTGCAACTCTCCATCGACATTGGGGACAACCCTACAGGGTGCTACTGCAGGTGGTGGTCGTGGCGACAAATACTGATTCGCCAACTTTCACACATAAAATTTGGCTCATTTTTGAGAATTCGAAAACGCAGAAGATATGTAATTCGATCGTTACCATACGAGACATATTGCCATCAAATATCACGAAAGGTAAATATCGGGAAGTATTATGTCTGTATTACGTGAGTAACGCTGGTTGAAATAAAAAATGTCTGCGAATTTTCTTTAATTTCTTTACGAATTTGCGCCTGAAATTTAGTTTTATCTGAAGTTTGGTCTGGAGTTAATTAATTTTTTTCTGATCATTTTGTATTGAAATTAACATTAATAACTTTTAGTACGGCACAACATTATAAATACAATCTTATTGTAACTATTTTATTTAATACATTAAAGATTATTCTTAAATATAGTTTTTGATCGAGGAAATACAGTTCCAGTATTTATAATTCAATGAACAAACGCAGAGGCACTTATAATTTTGCAAACGGTATCTGTGTCAAAAGGCATAGTCAGAAAAGTTTGTCAGTTTACAACATTTCGCGTATCAGGGAGATATTGTGCTTTGTCAGGGAATAAAGTTAAATTTCGATGTGGTTTTAATGGAATCTACCAAACTTTTTCTTCGGAATGGAAAGCATTCCGATTCAGTGTGAGCATCGCTGCTCTTGTGAATGCTCATTTATAGAAACTTTATCTTTTGTGGGCTGACCAACTGATGTAATACAATAAGTTTTATTTAAACAAGAAAATTCATGCATTTTTTACAGTGTAGTAACATAAGGTCGTATCTTTCTCCAATACAATAGAGATAATAACAATTGTTACAATTTTTTAAACATTTCTTTTACTTTCTGGTAAATTATAATGATTTTACAATGTCTTGAATTTGCGCGCGTAATTAAATAATTGTACTTAGTCTTCTAGAACAGAACGGTTATTGTGACCTTCACCTATACCAATTTGACGTTAATCCCCTACTTACGTATTAGTTTATGGATTTTTCATTTCTCTACTTACTGACGTTTATTGAATTCAACTTAAACTATAATTTAGTTCTTGAATGGTCGTGTGGATTACTTTTGTAATTCAATCTTATTCATTTGCTGTTTACGGCGAGAGTTGACAAACGTTTGGCATGGAATTTTCAATATCTTTCGTAGGAGGCTCCAACTATTGAATTATAGCGAAATATGACTTAAGTGATTTACTACTGCACGAGCGATAAGCGCCGGAAACAGTTTGGATTACAATAGTAATTCACGGGACCACTCGCAGTTCAGTTTCTGACCTACGCGGACATCATGAATATCGCTGCATTTTATACTCTGATTGTTCATACAAAGAAAAACAGTGGAGATAGTTTGACTAGGAGAGGAATTCTTAAGGATCTCGCTTTGTCCCTTATGAAACAATGAAAACTGTGCAAACAGCAATAAGAACGCGCGTGAGAATTCTGCTGGGAATGCGAAAAGCGAAGGAGGGGTTCGCGGAGACACCAAAGGCCAACGTGGGACGTTGTTACCTGTGTGGACTTCAACGAAACAAGAGCACTAGACAGTATTACGTATTCAGTGGGTGTGCGTATAAAGAAAATATGTGTAAGATTTTCATCTATTGTTGACACTGAATCTTGATCAGAAAACAGGGTTCAAATGTTTAAACAATTCTGTCAAACTGCTTTTTTTAATAAACATAATGGAAAGTACTTACATGATGTGCACAAAACATTTAGAGCAAAAGACATTTCAAAACAAAAATCTACTCGCATATATTTTTTGAATATATTTATTTAATGGCATTATACGAGTACATGCAATTTTATGTAGTATTTTATAGATTTTGCGATATATCAGCGTTCTAATAAATTTAATAATATTTTGTAACTAGACAGTGTTTTATATACTATTACTCGACATCTTTGAAATAAAAGACGATATTTTTAGTAACATATTATTAAGTGTTTTTTAAAATGGATTACAATTGTAATCCACGCGACCACTCGCGTTCCATTTTTGAGCGCGACCACTGAAGGATTAAGTAGGATTCAGTAGACGTCAGCAGACTATATTTTAAGTTGAATTCAGTAGAGGTCAACCCTAAATGAAATTCAATGTGAGTTAGTACAAACAGGGCGTACTTTGCTTTGGTTAGTTAATTGTGGCATAATTTTAATTTGCATACATTTTTACAGACATAATAAATCCAGATGTATTCCGTAGTGGTGAAATTGTGCAATCGCTGTGTGAGGAAACAGCGGTGCGGGTGGTACGCATTTCAGTTTTCAAAGTGATTTATTGCTGTAAATGTGGTGAACATTGTTTACAGCTACGTATTATTCTTTGTTCTGCTTCATTAAAAGTCAGTCAAATACGATTAGAAATCAAGCATTGCAACAACTTTAATTAATGTTTAACTAATTTAATTAACGTTGAACAAATTAATGTTTAAATATGACGAACATAGGCTCTTGAAGTCGTCAAGTATACTAAATTAAAGAACGTATTAAGGATTGCTGAAGTTGCAATTTCAATTACTCTCGGATTTTATTCTGATACAGTAGAATGTGATTTTTTACTTTCTCTACTGATTTTTACTTTCTCATCAACGGACCAGAACAACGACCATGAGGTTGTAGAGGCAAGACTGCAATACTAAGATCAGAAAGCACTTGTTATAAAAGAAAGGAATGAGATTATCCTCAAATCACTTTAAAGCTCAGAAGGTGTAGAATAAAAAAACTTAATATAGAGGATAGTATACATATAATTTTATGTAAAATATGGAGATATCCTTCCTGAAATATAAAAATGAGGGAAAATACTGATAACACATCTCACAAATATCTCTCAGCATTTTTCATTCCTCACAATCACCCATCCATCATTCGTTCCGTGGAACAGAATGTCAAACATCACTATGCATTACAAACATCTCCTCAGGAAAGGGAGAGCATTCAGCCATAAGCTTCCTGTCTCATCCACGCTCGTGGTTCTGTTTCATATCATCATCATCATCATCATCATCATAACACTAAAAATTTGGACCCGATGCACCTGCCTTGAGAACAGACCTTGGTCGCAACAACTGGAGCCCATTGTTGTAAGCGATGTATTCTGAGTGAGAAGAGCTGGTTACCTGCTCCAGGCTGACGAAGACCCTCTCCCGGGCGACCGCCTTGGGGTGCAGCGGCGGCCACACGCGGCCCCGCAGCGCCGCCAACACCCCGCCGCCGCGCAGCCGCTCCAGCCTGCGCACGCACCGCGGCGGACGCGCTTCTGCCACTGCGCTGCTTGGTTGCTTGGCACGACTACTACTTCTACTATTACTGAGGTCATTATTCCCGTAAGTGCAGTGCGTGTTCTTTCATCGGGAAAGTTGTTGATTGATTTTTTCGTGTTTCCGGGCGCGTCAACTGCTTTATCATTAGTCTTTGTTTTCGGTATCCCTCTAAGCAGGACTCCCCCACCAGCGGGGCACTGCCCCAGCCGGGACAAGCTCTAAGCTCCTGACCGAATATGTGGTAGTGTAGTGCATGTTAGTATAAGTGTGTGTGTGTGTGTGTGTGTGTGTGTGTGTAAGGGAGAGGATAGGACAAAGAAGAGGAAGGACAGATCGCGGGCGGTTCGTGGCCCGTTTGTTAGGTACTGCTCCGGCATTCGCCTGGTGTTGATCGGAGAAACCACGGAAAACTACCGATCAGAGCAGCCGGTCACAAGAATTCCCCAGCAGACAGCGACTGAATTCGACCTAGCTGAAAAGCTAGTGTCGAAAATCCTGCCGCCGTCGGACTCGAACCTAAGACCTCCCGGTCAGATGCACTGCAGTTGATGCACTGAGCCACCTCTCCCGGACTCTACTACTGAGGAATGGAAAATGATCAGCGCCGGCGCCAGGCATGGGCAGACGGACGATCGCCTTGGGCCCGCAAGTCACGTGGCCCGATAATGGGACTGATGGGCAATAAATAGTACTAAACTGAAAAAGAAATTACAACTCGAGAAAATTGTTATAGTAATTTTACATGTCGAGGTAGAGCAATCCGAATAAGATAATAACAGCCTACCGTGACGTGGCCGGGCTGTAACGGAACTTGGTCTGAAAGGGCCTACCGTGACGTAGCCGTGCTCTAACGGTACTTGGTCTGAAAAGGGCCTACTGTGACGTGGTCGTGCTCTAACGGTACTTGGTCTGAAAGGGCCTACCGTGACGTGGCCGTGCTCTAACGGTACTTGGTCTGAAAAGGGCCTACCGTGACGTGGCCGTGCTCTAACGGTACTTAGTCTGAAAAGGACCTACCGTGACGTGGCCGTCCTCTAACGGTACTTGGTCTGAAAATGACCTACCGTGACGTAGCCGTCCTCTAACGGTACTTGGTCTGAAAGAGTCTACCGTGACGTAGCCGTGCTCTAACGGTACTCAGTCTTAAAATCAGCGAAGACCATCTGCTGCTGAGCGGGGCGCAGTGGCGGTACGTACGCGTGCGCGATGAGCGGCGCGTGCGGCGCACGGGCCGCGCGGCGCACGGCAGGCGCGCCAGCAGCGCGCGCACCACGCTCAGCGTGGCGAAGTGCGCGTGCGCGCCGCCGCACACGCGCCGCAGCCCCTGCGCGTGCTCTCGCGGCAGCCGCCCCGCGCGCTCCGCCGCCGCCAGCAGCCGCGCGTGGATCGACAGCAGCACCGGGTCGCGCGCGTTCTGCACCAAGCACACACAATGGTATCACCAACGCCAAAAGGATCAATAAAATCATCTTTAAATGTAATTGGTTGGTTAGGGATTCCGGGCGCGTCGACACCTTTGGTCATTTTTCCCGTAAGTGTAGTGCTTTTTCCTCGGGATTTGATTATTGATTTTTTCGTGTTTCCGGGCGCGTCAACTGCTCTGGTCATGAGTCCCGTAACTGTAGTGTATGCTTTCTCCTCGGGAGATGATGGTGATCTTTCCCCGCTAGATGGTGAGGTCCGGCGCCGATCTACCGTCTGCTAGTGGGGTTCTCCCCCTAACCAGAACCCTCCCACCAGCGGGGCACCGCCCCTGCCGGGACAAGCTCTAAGCTCCCGACCGGTCCCCCGAAATATGTGGTAGTGTAGTAGTATATTGCATGTTAGTGTGTTTGTAAGGGGTGAGGATAGGACAAGGAAGAGGAAGGGATGATCGCGCGCGATTCGTGGCTCGTTTGTTAGGGTACTCCTCCGGCAATCGCCTGGTGATGATCGGAGAAGCCACGGAAAACTACCGATCCAAGCAGCCGGTCGCCAGAATTCTCCTTCAGACAGACAAATCGAAAAAAAAAAATGCATAAAATGACACAAATCGTTCATTTCCTTTTGTCACGGTATAAAATTAATATCTGTACTAAACGGCATCGTTCTAAAGTAAATAGAAAAAAATTACATTTCATTAAAATTTGCCCCCTAGTTACCCCACTTCATTAGGCCGATGTCGAGCAGATAACGGACGCGGTTAAAGTTTGTGTATCAAGGCGATAGACGACGTTTATTACCAACCAAGTCCGTTATTTATAAGATTGACCGTGTGCCCTTCAATAATTTCCCGGATTTATTTATCCTAGGATATATTTATTGATTCGCGATTCCAGGCGCGTCAACGTCCCCTTACATGCCTGGAAGTGACTCTTATTTTTTACGTCAAATGTCCGAACATTTGTCCGAACATTCCAATTGGGTGAATGTGAAATCTCGCTAGAACGGGAAATGCCGGAATCCTGCCACGACAATTTTACCTGGCACAATCATGACATGGCCACTGTAGGATTTTGTGCACTTCGGAAAATCACCCTCATAGGCCAGGATCGGATCCATGTTTGGTGTTCAGCGGCCAGTAAAATAGCCTGCGAAGCGCGCACTTTTTCGTGATAACGTCATCTTATAAGAAACAAGTGGTGTTACATAATGGCGCAGACATTCTCGTACCAGCTAATTTTCTAATTTCTTTAGCCTGGCTAGCTTTTCGGTTTTGCTCTATCTCCTTGCCATATGCCATCTATCATATACAGATATGCATATGTATACAGATTGTATATACAAATGTTAACCTTTAGCAATTTTCGAAAAAACGGAGCGATAGCTGCAAATAGGATTAGCACCATATTTTTGTCGTCTTTTATTACATATGTGAAGAAAATTTAAAGACAAATTTGTTAGCAGGTTTTGAAAAAAACTTTTTTTTAAATTGCATATTTTTCGCTCAAAATTACATGAATGCTACTCCTGATTTAGAAAAATTGAACGTGACCTTATTGCAACATCTGTCTTGAGGGAACGATTTCATTAAAAACAAAACTCTTTATCTTCAATATTAAATTTGTAGGAAGACGCCAAAAAAATTTAGAACTTTTTCAGTTTTCGAAAACCCAGGAATTTCACTGAAAAAGAGACCTGCACCATTCTATTTAACGATTACATTATTCGACAACAAAATTTATTTTAAAACATCAATGTAATTTGTTTAAAGATTTTAAAAATGTCCGAAGAGTTTCATATAAAGTAATTTCAAGTTCTAGGGGCCGCAACATCAATAGTGGAATGTCGTTTTGTCGGAATGTCGAAGTTTTGTAGAAAATAAGCTGATGTGTTTGGGTCCTAGCATTGAGGGACAGATGGACGGAGGGACGGACGGGTGGATGGACGGATGATGGACGGACAGACATGTTTTGCCGTCAATCGATTTTTCGGTATCAAGGACTCACAAAACGTGGATTCTGGTTTCACCATGGGTTAAAGGAATTTCTTTTCATTCTTTAGCAACTGCATTTATCCACTTCTTTGATACCAGGGCCTGGCAAATAGAATTTTTGTGTCAAAAATTCGCCTTTTCCCCCCGCAGCATTACAATACTTTCTCTATTCAGACTATGCAGCAGCGATAAAATAATAAATAAAATATATGGGTGGAAAGGTGGATTTTAGACTTTTTGGTGAAATTGTTTAGCGGGTAGCCTAACCATGCTTGAAAGGGTTTGACTTCAATTTCCGCAAAGGGAAAGTTCGGCCATGCTACGTCCATGCATAACCTCCTTGGTCCCGCGAATCCAACGATTGAAAAGGCGGAAAGAACAGTTGACTCTTCCAATCATTCGTCCACATCCGTATTTTGGAGTCGTCAAAGCAACGGAACATTCGCCAAGCATTTCAGCTACTCTGGATTGGGCGAGCAGGCGCCCTCTACTCGCCGAATGTGGAATGCGTAGATCCACCGATGAGGAAAAGTTTCGGTGGGCTAAATACCCCTTTAGACTGCACAACTTGTTTGTATAGCTTTACGACAGGTTCATACGTATCGTCTTCAAAGAATTGACACAATTATTATGTTATAGGCTCAATTTTTATCTTACTAATAAAATGTAAAATTTAATTTTGTGGCACTATAATTCTTAACGTCAATTTACACCTTTGAGATACGCTTACAAATATAATTTTCGATCGCTCCTCTTCCACTTAACGTAATTGTGTTAAATTTATCGGATATGTACAAATAAACAAAACGTATTTTCTCAAATTTTACGACGGGATTAAAGAACCTTGGGTTTTAGAGCCTATAAAGAAGTTATTGTGAAGTAGGTGCAAACAGAAAGTCGTATCACTCTTACATTGCCACAGTCTCATTTACAACGAAGATTAGCTGGTATACACGTATATTAAATGTAATAAATGCATAGCTCTAGATAGACTTTTAATAAAATGAACTATTTAAATTATTACAATCCAAGAGGGAAAGAAGAAACTTTTATTTTTGTTCTTCTTCCGTTCTCGCAAACTCTTTCCGAAACCATTGCGTACCTAACGGACTGTAACATCGCATAATGGAATTAGTGAATTGTATCCGGCACAAAACGGCGCAGCCAGAATGGCTTTTATAGTCCCCGTTCGAGTTCTCGCTGAGTCAGTCATAACGACCGCTCATCCCCAATAAAATACAATAATGTTTTACATATCATTTACTGCTCGCCAATATTCAAAGGCATCTGCTATCATTGGTTTGGGAAACTGATTTAATACTAGAACATTTCTTCACATGATGCTGTCTCTTCATATTAGTTCATTGTACTCGATTTTTTAAAGCAGGGTTATTGCACACCATGGATTATTGTGCGAATTTTAATCGTAGTATGAATGAATAAAATAAACTTGATGAATGAATCGAATGAACACGTCATGATGCAAGGTGACGTCGCTTTCCGACTTCATACCTAAAGGTAAACAACATAAATTTAGGACGTACTTTTAATGACTATGCAACTCGTATAGTATGCTTTTATGAGTAGACTTGCCCTGTGCTCATTTCAGTAAGTGTTTGTTTCCTAAACCGTATATCGCAACCTAAAGGAACTAGAGGTCCTACAGAATTGCACAGGCTCTCTCGCACTAGTAATTTTTCTAATCTTTTAGTCTAGGATATCTTTCCACTATTGCCTCCACCGGCTTCCCAGCTGTAACCTATCAGCGCCTAAACGACATTTTGTCACTCGCAATTTTTCGGGCGGTTAATAATTGAATCAAAGAATGCTTCAGTCGATTTCACTACAGTGCCTCTGATCGGGAGGTAATGGGTTTCCAGTTCCGACGGCGACAGGATTTTCGATACTGGCTATAGTATCCACTTTGTCCAATTCAGTCGCTGTTTGAAGGAGAATTCTAGTGGCTAGCTGCTTCGATCGGTAGTTTTCCACCAAAAAATGCGGGAACAGTGCCCAACTAAGCGGTCCTCGAACCTCGCGCGATCTTTCCTTCCTCTTCCTTGTTCTGTCCTCACCCCTTACATACACAGATTTATATTTACATTTACTTCACCACCACTCATACCGGGATACAAGTTGGGAACTTAGTGTCACGGCTGGAGCAGTGCCTCGCTGGGAGAGAAGCCTGGTTGGTAAAACCTGGGTAGCCGACGGATCGGCGCTGGATCTCGCCATCCTTTGGCGGAAGATCACCACTACTTCAGGCGATAAAACATGTACAACATTTACGGGAATAATGACATTAACAGTTGGCGTGCCCGGCATCATTCAATCACTCCGAAAAGTAAAACAGCTTTACATGGAAATGTTCATTGAAAAATTTGGAACCGTTCTTAAAAAAATGCTGTTCGAATGTTTCTGAATATGTTTGGCATATCATTGTATGGCAATTATTTTCAATACACATGAGTAAAATAAAACAAAAAGTTGGCTTTGAATGGGAGGCATGCCCCCCTCGCTCACCCCTGGATCGGCCACTAAAAGCAACACTCATCGTGCAGCATACTCGGATTGACTTGAAATTTTACCCGCTTCTTTAGCACAGGAAAAATTTAAGTTACGTTTTCAGTTTTATGAAGCACTGGTGTGTACGGTGTTGTTTTCAGTGTACGGACCTTTCATGACCTATCTGCCTGGGGTTTCGCGGAAGTCTCCGTGCACCACCGGTCACTACATCGCGTTGCCGCGCCGGTGCTATGGCTCTCCTCGCGCCCTCAGATGCCTTGCAGAGCACGAAGGCAGGGGACCAGAACGATAAGGTTCGGAAACACGGATTGGTCGAATATATGCTCCAATAATTCAAATGCAACTATTAAAAAGATGCTTCCTTGAAAAGATTTATCTTTATGAAAGAATACGATAAATAGATAATAGTTAATAGTAAATATAATATATGATAGTTTCAGAAAAAAAAGAAGATAATATAATTAATTGAATTCAAAATAAAATAATTAAATGAATTTAAAATAAAACAAATAAATCAATATCACTTTTGCAACGAAAATAATATTTTTACGAAACTCGTATCTAGAAAAATAGTACGAAAATAAATTATAGAATGAAGACGCCTAGAGCACTGTGTTTTAGTTACTTTTTCAGTTTTCTTCAAATTATCATTGATTTACGAGATACTTAACAGAGAGTTGTGTATGATCATTGAGAAAACGTGTCACTGTGCACTTCTCACTAGAAACGATGCAACACATACGACCGTCTCGTTACCGTCCTAGCGCTGCCGATGCAACGGTTCGCCCGCGGAAGGCGCAGAGGTCACAGAAGGTCCTGACATGAAATGTCTCCAACCCCGCCTTCTAATTTTCCAAAACACTTCAAAATATTCTGTAGTGCCAGCGGAGATTTTGTCGTAATCCACGATAAAATATCTGGGATATAGGAGATATCAAACCACAATAGTAGGCAAATAAATTTACTTTGCCGAAAATTCAGCCATACACGTGTTTCGGGATTTTGTTTCGATCAACAGTGGCTCTACAATATAAAATTAAATTCACAAATTAACATATGAAAAGCTATATCTTACAAGGAAGCGCATAATCTACTTGAACATTAAATTATTTAATTACAGTAGTTCCCAAGTGATAATGGGAAAATTTCACGAAACACGTGAATCTTTGACTTTCTGCAGAGTAAATTTATTTGCCTACTATTGTAGTTTAATATCTCCTATATCACGGATATTGGACTTCAAAATATGTGTTCTAAATTACTTCATATGTGTGGTGTTGTAGCAGGTAGTGTAATTTGACGCGAATCCGAGTGTCCAACGTGCGAGTGGGATGTAGGCGACCTTGAAGGAACGGTGCTGACCTTGAAAAAGCTGAGCTGCGTGCTGTGTGCGAGGACGGAGAGCGAGTAGCTGCTGTTGGCGAGCTCGGCGAAGGACAGGAAGGGCAGCTCGACGCGGCGCACGGACAGCGAGGCGACGAGCGCGGACGAGTAGGCGCCCGCCACCACCACGCGCCCAGGCAGGCGCCCGCCGCCGGCGCCCCGCCCGCCGCGCCCTGCAACGCCACCCCACCCCACCCCTCACTTGGGTTTAAACACACGCTCCGCTGACGTGCTTCCCCTCTACACCTGGATTTAAACAAGTGCAGTTGGCGTAATTCCTCTACACTTGGATTTAAACAGAAGTTCAGTTGACGTGCTCCCCTCTACACTTGGATTTAAATAGAAGTTCAGTTGACACACTGTCCCCCCTCACTTGGGTTTAAACAACGCCGTGACGTCTTCCCCTCTACACTTGGATTTAAACAGACGTTCAGTTGACGTGCTCCCCCTCTACACTTGGATTTAAACAGAAGTTCAGTTGACACACTCTCCTTGTACACTTGGATTTAAACAGAAGTTCAGTTGACGTAAACAAACCCTATAGAGACAATACAGGCCACTCGGCGATATAACGGGAGACACATTAAGCTAGCGACCCTAGTGGCCCGACCTGTCATAACCATCGTGATATCAAGTACGAAATGTATATGTTTCTAAGATTTTTAGTTTACTTGCGATTATATTTGTTTACTTTTCGCAGAGTGATTCGAAAGTTATTGTAAATGAATTGAAATTTGAATTAGTCGCCAATTTTCCAGGTCACATCACTAGGTTCGCTAGTCAGCAGTTATCTCCCATTAAAAGTAGGTTGAAAGGTTCAAAGTCTCCTGTATTGTTTACATAGTATTTTTCGTAAATCAGCTGTTATGGTTCGAATTTCATTCCATTGAGAGGTTGAACGCCGCAATTGTGACGTCACTGTAATGACGTGTAAGTTCACGATTGAATAAAACCCTAACAGTTGATGACCTGTCAGAGGCAGCACTGAATAAATCGCAGTATAAACAGAAGGCGACGTTGCGGTGTCATCCAATCAAAAGGTAGAATGTCACCATAGTTACATCACTGTAGTGATGGGTAAGCTTCCGATTGGATGACGCCGTAATAATATGAAATTCTAAATAAATCGAAGTATACAGAACGTCCAGACATGTCCCCATCAAATGACATCACATCAATGTCTGATAGATTAATTTATTCTTAGTGATTCCGAGCATGGTGATCTTCCACCGCTGGATGGCGAGATTCGGCGCTGACATACCGTCGGCAAGGGAAGGTTCCCCAACCAGGTATCTTCCTTTAGCGGAGCACCACTCAGCCGGGACAAGCTTCAAGCTCCTAACCAGTCTCCCGGCATGTGCGGTAGTGTAGTGCATGTTAGTGTGTGTAAGGGGGTATATAACTAGGAAGGGAAAGGAAAGATAGCGCGCGGTCCGTGGCCCGTTTGTTAGGGTAATGTTCTGGCTTTCTCCTGGTGTTGATCGGAGAAACCTCGGAAAACTTTCGATTTGAGCAGCTGGCTGTTAGAATTTTCCTCTAGACAGCGACTGAATTCGACCTAACTAACAAAGTAGTGTTGAAAATCCTTCCACCATCAGGACTCAAATCTCGGCACTGCAGTGACATCAGTTGATACTCTTAGATACCTCCCCCGGTCACACTACAGCCTGGACAAGGGTGACTGTCTGAATGCTGGCGTCCTGCAGCAGCAAAACTGCTGCTGAACAAAAACTTACAAAGTGGTTTCCCAAAAAGTTGCTCGCACACTGTTCAAGAACAAATAAAATACTCTATAACACTGCCATTAATTAAATATTTCAAAACTGTCTTTCAAAACTACAGCAATAGCATATTGTAATACGTATGCATTTGGCATTTTAGAGTCGCATTAATCCGACTTGGCAGATAGCGGAGATCTTCCGATACTTCACTCGTTTCAGTTGCCACTTTCTTTGGTAAAGTACGTTTCTCTCTGAAGATTAATAAATTACTTTTTCTTTCTATACCTAACTACTACTTTGCATGACTAATAAATTACTATTTCTCCTTTATTTAAATAAACTGCATACCCTTCTTATGAATACTTTATGAGTAAGTTCAGAAACTTTAACGTATATTGCGAATTCACGTCAAACTAAACTGAACTGAATTTTTTGAGTTAATCAAGTATCATCTATTGTTCTACGAATATACACTTTAGTCATACACGTTTCATAGTTATCTTATTTTACTTTTTTATATACCAAGTATAAATTTATGTAATCCTACAAAAAGCTTTCGAGATTTTAACGTGTGTATAGAACACGATTTTCTGTGGGGCCACATGGGAATAACTCGAAATAAGACAACTAAACACGCAGCAAATTTGGTCACCAGGGATGGTGATAGTACTTACTAGGTATAATCTCAAATCCTTTTATAAAATTTTCGATTCTCAGTGCACAACATAGTGACAAAACTCAAGACAAGAATCAAGAACTCCTTAAAACCTTAGGTTTTCTCACCTGTAGGTGCGAGGATATAATACTTATAACCTAGTCACTGACATTTATCGCACGGATATTTTCTCCGAGCAAAGATTTTCACAGACAATCTCTCTCTCAAGTAAAGATTTTTACCTTCTGTAAGCAAAATTATCTCCCCCTTAACTCAAACAAAACATACTCCTACCCTGGCTACCAATACAAACATGGAAAATTATTCTGAGAAGCACAAATCACAAACACAGTAAACAAATCATACACAAAAATTACAAAACTCTATCATCACTCTACTAAATCATAAATCTACACTTAGTATTGGATGCGGTAAAATAATCTATAAATCAGTAATCAGAACTCCATAAACCTAGGCGTGCCTCGTTTGGATAAAAGTACCCCTAGCCACATACTCCCAATTGTACAAAATAAATGTCTTATAAATATCATGAAAGCTCCGTGGTTCATAAGCAATGAACAACTACACAGATAATTAATAATAGAAAACCTTCAGTACTATACTCTCAAGATTCAGTGACGGCTCGTGGGTCTTCTCCCGTTCGCATGTGCGCACCCAAATTAATTCGGTGCGATTTCTCTTAAACATCCGTTAACAAGAGGGGGATAAAAGTCTTCTAAGAACGTGTTTGAAACTTAGTATTCTTGTTTGAAGTTTGAAACTTAGTTTCTAAATCGAAACACGCGCCGTTCAGAAGCTGCGATTGATAGTCCGCCTGCAATGCCCTTTGCGAAAGCCAGCCGGCGCACACTCGGGAAATGCGGACGAGGAAAGGGAGTCGGAGGCTGCCGCGACCAGAAGGGGAAAGAGGGGGGGGACCACGACGGCTTATGGCCAGATGGAGCTTTCATTCGCGTATGACTGCGGACACGCAGTAGTGAGCTCAGCAATTGCTCTGACATGTCTTGAAGATATAGCACTCCGCTAGCACAAGTTTTTAATAGAAGTAAGAGTGAGATTGATCAAAGGAAGTGTGAGATATCTCTCCACTTAAATGAGCTCTCATCCCTTCCAAAAAAGCAATTTCTCGTTAGCGCGTGAAACGCTAACGCATTGCTCTGCAGCGTTGCATTTATACAAATATTAATTGAATATTACATGCACATTCTCTAGTGATTTAAAATGAGTTCCAATTACAAATTCACTCCGAAGATTTGAAAACCCAAATGTATTTTGTAAACGTGTGTACTAGGGTACTTTTTAATGCGTTTTGAAAAACCGAAATTAGAGCCTTCGTTTTTCTGTCAAATGTGTTTGTGCAGCTAACAATGAATAGCGCCGAAAACATTAAACGAAAGACTTCAATGAAACAATTACACAAAAAATTTGAGTCTTACGAGGAATTCCTCCTTTCATCTACAAATTCTGATAACGATATTAAAGGCGCCACATACCATTGTCCGTTTTACTCAAATGAAAAGTAGGTTGCCGTAGGGTATATTCCGCTCCATCGTTCAACATGGCGACATCACGAGCTTGGTATCGGTGATGTCGATGTTCTTGAAGCACACAGTTATACTTCAATAGAAGTTATTTCTTTGGTAGCACTTTTTCCCTTGCATATTGTGCCAATTGGCACCGCACCCACCCACCAACTCGCCTACTACACTGTCAGAAATTTCTGCATTACTTGTAATGGAAAAGTATATGAAAGTAATTTTCATGTACGTGTACATTAATATGTACAAAGAAGTAAATTAAATTTAAGTAATTTCTTGACAGGGGGCACGGAAAGTTGGAAGGGAATGTTTCAAGGGTACATTGCCCCCTGCAGCATCGTGGAAATGTAGATCCTAGGGTTTAAATTCTGACGGTAGTCATTTTCGACAGCAACTCCATTACTAGGTCGAATTCGGACCGTTTCTGGAGGAGAATTCTATCGTTCGGCTACTCTGGTTGGTAGTTTTTTCCTATAAATAGCAGACAAATGCCCAAGAAGTTTATTAATAGGTAGTTCACTGACAGTGACTGATGGTGTTCAGAAACACCATCAAGTTGTTGGTTGGTTGATTAGTGATCCCGGACGCGTCAACTGCTAAGGTCATTAGTTCCGTACGTTTAGTGGAGGGCTAAGATGTTTTATCACGGGTAGTGACGGCGATCTTCTTCCGCTGGATTGGGAGATCCGGCGACGACCTACCGTCGGCTAGCAGGGGGTTTTCCAACCAGGCGTCTCGAACCAGCGGGGCACCTCCACAGATGGGACAAGCTCTAAGCTCCCGACGGATCTACCGTCATGTGTAGTAGTGTAGTGCATGTTAGTGTAAGTGTGTAAGTAAGGAGTAGGATAGGACAAGAAAGGGGAAGGAAAGATCGCGCACGGCCTGTGGCCCGTTTGTTAGCGCACTGCTCCGGCATTCGCCTGGTGTTGATCGAAGAAAGCACGGAAAGCTACCGATCAAAGCAGCCGACCTTCACCTTCAGGAATTCAGTCCTGGAATTCACCTACAGGACAGAACTCGACCTAGCTATCTAGCTAGTGTCGAAAATCCTGCCACCATCGGGACTCGATTCTGACCTCCTGGTCAGCGGCGCTGCAATGGCATCAGTTGATGCCCTGAGCCACATGTCCTGGTCAATCATGAATCACACCAGGCTTTTTCCTGTGCTGTCCACGTTGCGGCGGCGATGGTGTAGCGGTTAGCGTATCGGACTGCTATACCCAAGTTTGCGGGATCGAAGCCGTGGATTTTTAAGAGCGAAAACATCCTTCGTACGCCTTCCTTCGGAGGAGAAGTAAAGCCGGCTGTCCCATGTTAGTACATTTACTGCATGTAAAAGATCCTCAAGCCTAAATGACGCCTCTGAGCTAAATTCAAATCGCCTGTTTCGTCGCCCAAGTATTACCTTTCTCCCATGATTGGTGAACGAAATGTGCGTGGTCAGACGGAAGAGCAGGCCTCATGGCCTGAGTCTGGCCACGTAAAATAAGGCAAATTGAATTCAATTCAATTCAATTCCATGGTGCAAAGTGGCTCACCCTGCATGCAGGACGCTCCGACGGCCACGAGCAGCGCGTCGGCGAAGGCGGTGGCGTGGGCGCGCCGACCGCCCCGCGTGGCGGGCGCCATCTTCTGCAGCGCCAGCAGCGCGACCGCCGCCAGCGGCAGCGCCGCCAGCTGCGCCAGCCACAGGCGCGGCGCGAACGGCAGGAGCCAGCGCGGCCGCCGCCCCGGCCCCGCCCGCCCCGCCCCCGCCGCCGCCGGCCGCACCAGCACGTACGTGCTGCCACACACACACACATGGAGAGGGCGATATTGCGCGAAGAACTGCGTGACGCCAGATGCGCCGCACCGGCCATGGCCGGCTCAATGCTCGCGTCAGCGCGGTCGCGCCACAGGATAGCAGCAAGATACTTGGCCCGCGAGTGAGAATGAGAGATAGAGAGCGACCGACCTACTTCACTAGAGGCTTCGAATGAGGGCGGATCTCGTTATTCAATTTTTACATTCTCGCTCTTAGCAAGAATTTTCGACAGAAAAACTCGTATTGACGGACCCTGGTGTAGATTCCCATACACCTCAATATTAAAATTTTTAAATATTTCCATTTTTTGTATTAAAATTCTAATATTCACCGTAAATGCCCTGAATCCCAAACTTAGACACACACACACACACACACACTCATATATATATATATATATATATATATATATATATATATATACACACACACACACATACTCCTCACAATTATTGGACGTTTCGTCGTAATCCGTTTCCGAATTTCTGGAATTTCGGAATAAATGGTGTCAGGAAAAAGGTTACGATAATATTTTCAGCTATTATTGCTTCAAAGAAAACTAAATATTGCCCCGCTAGCTGGGTCGATGGGTTGCGTCTGAAATAATCGCTATTACCTATTGATAGCCCATTACCCGATCTGCCATCCATACGGAGTGGCGAGGAATCTGAAAACAAATATTTTATCTAGCTACTTATTAGCTCGGAATTGGCCAATGAAAATAGGTTTTTTTTCTTTCGAAAAGAAACATAAGATATATTACCTATTGCAACAGTAAGACTGTCCTTTGGTCATGACCATGTTCCAACCTGTATACTGCACTATTCGCGCGCTCTTGATCGACGTCGCCATCTCGTCGTCGCGTCGATCGACGTCGCGATCGATCGTCGCCAGAAGGATCATCTTCTCTTCTCCCCGGTGATGCGAATTCCAGAGTCGAAGTACCGTGTCCTTCTTTCCTGTTCTTCCACGAGAACGTTGCCGAGCCATTGATCCGGACTACTTCAAATTTTCGTAGTTCTAGTTCGATTAAACTTGCAAAAATAATACTTCTAATTATACTTCTAACACACTGTAAATTATGCGGAGTCCGACGTTCCTCAGTCTCATAAAAAAAGTCCAAGTTCCAATTACACAAATTACCTATCCGTGAGCGACCCGCACAGCGTCACCACATATGACAGAATGTCCGTTTTCTTATTACTGCTCAGCTCTCGAAACCTCGGATTCCCCGTTTCTACTGTTTTATTATCAAAAATCAGACATACTTCCGCAGTAGTAGACTATCGTTGCTCTCTCCAACCAATCCCCAAATCGTTTTCAAATCTGACTAGCCACGTCGTCACTTTCAATGCCAGATGAATATTTATTTATTTTGACAACGACTAGGGTGCCGTTGCTAAGGCGCCATATTCCTATTTAATTACCCTAGTATTTCCACCCATTTACGACAAATAACGTTTAATAAAATGACTTCTATATATATATATATATATATATATATATATATATATATATACACACATATCTTGAAACATTCCCTAACTGTTACCATTATTGGGCGATTCGTCGTACCCCGTTTCCGAATTTCTAATATGGGCGCCAGGAAAAAGGTTACGATAATATTTTAACTATTATTACTCCGATAAAAACTAAATATTATCCCGCTAGCTGGGTCGATGGGTCACATCATAAATAATCGCTATTATTTATTAATAGCCGATTACCCGATCTGAAAACAGAATGGCGAGGAATCTGAAAACAGAGATTATTTCTCTAGCTACTTATTAGCTTCAATTGGCCAATGAAAATCATTTATCTTTCTTTCAAAGAGAAATTTAATGTTTATTTCTTATTAAAATGTAGCAAATTAAAATGTAAAAATTTATAATGATAAACTTTCTTGCATGACCTGGTTCGAACCTTATACGGTGATTCTGGTCTTCGCGTGATCTTGATCGATGCCACCTCGAAGAAACGCCTTCCCTTCTTTCTTGAGGTTCCGAAGTCCCGAAGTCCAATTACCATGAATTTTTCTTCTCTTCTTTAAATACGAACACTGCCGATTCACCGTTTCGCACCACTCAAATATTTGTTCCAGCTCCACTATGTTATGTCTGATGCCCGTTCTCTCCGTATAAATATTCAGTGCTTTTTGGAATTCTGATTGGATGTTGTTGACGTTCTTATAAGAAGAAATAAAAGAGGTCATCTTCGTCAACATATCAGCTTTATTAAGATAGCCGGCTTTCGACGGCTTTGCCGTCATCGTCAGTCTACAGAATACAGAAAGATACAAAAAAAATTTATAAATAAATACACAATAAGATAGAAAAAATTAATTAAATTACAATTGATGGATAAATCTAAAATATTTAGTTACGGATAGATAAAATTTCAGAAACGGTAAGGGGGTATTAGGGTATTTCAAAAAAGGTAACGGGAGAAAAAAAAAAAATAATACAGAAAGACACATTGTATGATTGAAAAGTTAAAATTAAAAAGGGGGAAATATACATTCTTATATTCAAAAGAAGGAAAAACAAAATTTATAATATATTTTATATATATATATATATATATATATATTGTGACGTCACGGGTTATACGAACCCGTAACGCCACCATAAGCCACTAGAAAAGACCAGAGAACTGAGAAATAGGGTACGAGGCGGAGCGATGGTCCGAGAAGGCGACATCTACCCGCAGGTTTTCGCACTCCAATGTCCAAAGTTAGCGGATAACATTTTCTCGAGAGGGTGCGAAGGAGGAGAAAATTCACCCTCCAGAAATTTTTCCCAGGCAGAGTTGCATAAATACCGTGACGCACTTCAGTAGAGCTCTCTTACGATTTCGACAGCGACGGCGACTCAACTAAATTCTTCAGCGGTAGTAATTGGTTAGTGCAGGAGTATAATTTTACTTGCTTAAGTAAAGCTGATTTAAGAAACGCGATAATAAGTGATAGAATTCAGAAGCAAAGTGCATGTACAGCATTTGCACTAACATTACGCGAGTAAGCAGCGTTGTGACTGCTCGAACTTGAAATAGTTTCATCATCGAAGTAAATTCGCGCAGAAGGACTCTGAACGAAATCCAGTATTTAATTTTGTACGCCACGACCACGCACGCTCAAAGTGTGGTATGTCGGCCGAGTGCTAGAAGTAGTCAATTCAAGCACGTTAGTTATTTAAAACTGGTAGCGCGAGCAACGGGTACGCGGCAGTCGGCAGAAGGACGGCTCCAACACTCAAGCGTAGGCGAGAAGAACTTGGACCAATCCGTCGATGGTACGAGCCGAGGACGAGAGAAAGGTTTGGAATTTGGACGTGGCGGCCTCCTGAGATCGAGCGAAAGAAGAGGTGTAACCGCGGGACATCGGACCAGTCGAGTGACGTGGCGAGGACTGCGAGCGACCGAACACCCCAAGGTTAACTGACGGCGAGAGGGAAGGAAATGTCGAGGTAAAGAACTGGCAACTTCTATGCGACAATTTGTTGGGAAACTGTGTAGCTTTAAACACCAGGCGTAGCGTCCTAAATAGGTGAAAGTTCCATATAACTACTGGGAAATATTTCGAATGTATGAGCGGCAGTTTTGATTTCATTCGCTGTACGCACCAGTAAATTGTTTGAATGCCATACCTTGTACAACTTTTCTAAAGTAAATTATAATTTTTCATGTAATGTAAAAGTAATCTTATTGAAAGTATTGTTTCCATTGTATGATGTCAGGATAATCAGTTGCTATAATTTTGTAAAGGGTACGATTTAGTAACGTGTGTGTCACGTTTATTATTGTGTTAGAGTTAACAGCATTGTAATAAATGCGCAGCTCAAGTCTGACCTCTGTGAAGTCTATAATAGAATAATTGTAGAGAATCACTTAAAGGGTCGTGCACGGAGAAAACTTTAGATTAACCACAGTTAAATGAGGTACACGAAATAATTGAGAAGGAGGTCAAAGCAAAAGTATTGTAAATAGTGCGTATTGAAGTAATCAGGCAGTCAAGGTGACACCTATACATTCTCTTATGGTGGTGTTATTTCTGTTCTTTTGTTTCTGTTTTCTTCGCAGTGACCATCTACGTAAAGTGCATACTTTATTGTATATTTGTGCCACTGTGTAATTTGTTTTACTGAATATATGCTCATTTTACCAGAATTTTATATAATTCATTGTGTCAAGGGTTCAGACCTTTCTCATACCCGAAAGATCCTGCTTCCTGAGAATTCAAAGCTCGCTTCACGAGCATTCATAGTTTCACGCTTCATCGCCACCGGCTGGAAGGTAGTAGGTGGGCGTGTTATAATATATACATATATATATATATACACATACATATACATATATAAGAAATAGGGAATAGTAATAATAATTCATATCAATGTTATTACAAAGATGGGGAAATAATTGAATAGCAAGTTGAGCCGTTTTTGCTTACCTCGCTGCTGTCGGCAAAAGTCGAGCGACTGTGCCCAGAGGAAACATGACACGGGTTTTATTGCTTTCCGGAGATCCGGCGGGGTGGGTGGGTCGGAGGAGGTCTGTTTAGTGTTTTCTTGGAAATGTCTTAGGAGGCGGGGGAGTCAGTTAGGGACGTCGGGGTGTGTAAAATTATTAGTAGAGGGGACAGAGGGAAATTAGTTTGTTCATTGAGAAGGGCCTCAGATTTCTGTTTGGCTTGAAATATGTGAAAGATTTCTAAAGCACTTCTGTTCCAGAATTTATTTTCTATTTCAAGAATTTTAATGTCTGAGTCTGGGTGGAAAGTATGGCCTGCGTTTATAAGATGTGTAGCAAAGTGGGATTTGTTTGTGTTGTGCTTCCATGCATGTAAATGTTCTTTAATTCTGGTATTAAAGCTTCTACCTGTTTGTCCGATGTATTTAGCCTCGCAATTGTGGCAGTGTAGTTCATAAACTCCTGATTTCGCCATGAGTGGGGTGGTGTTGCGAGGTGAAAGTAGCTGTTTGAGGGATTTGTGTGTGGTAAAGGAAACGTGAAAATTGTATTTGTGAAGAATATGGGCTACCTTCTGCGATATTTTTCCAAAGAACGGAATAGAAATAAATTTTGATGGTTTCTGGGTGAATGGGGTGAGGCTTGTATACGTTTTCAGTTTCTTCTTATTTAATTTGCGGCGTAATATGTTGTCAACGAGAGTGGTACTGTATCCATTGGCGGTAGCTATGTATTTAATGGTGCGTGTTTCTCTTTGAAAATTGTCTTGTGATAAGGGAAGGCTAACAAGTCTGTGAATCATGGCATGGAAAGCTGCGTGTTTGTGAGCAGATGGATGTTGGGATGTGTTATGGATGACAGTGTCTGTGTGTGGGGTTTTCTAAAAACATTGAAGTTGTGTTTGTTCTGCAACTTAGAGATAGTTAGGTCTAAGAAATTAATTGATTGGTTTTCATTTTCTAGTTCTTTAGTGAATTTTATGGACTGGGTGTCTGGAGTTAAGGAACTCGAGGAAGATGTCGAGTTGTCTTGTTGTACCTATCCATAGAGCTAAGATGTCATCGACGTAGCGGTACCAGTACGTTAAATTTTGAAGAAGGGGTGTTGTGTCTCAAACAAGAGTGTTTCAAAATTGTCCATGAACATGTCTGCAAGTAGTGGTGACAGTGGTGATCCCATCGGAAGACCAGAATTTTGTTTGTAGAAAGAGTTATTAAACATAAAGTAGTTAGTGTCCATGCAGAGTGAGATCAGATTGTACAGTTCTGTTCGTATTGGTACGGGCATGTAGTTTGTCCAGGATATTTTGTAAAATTAATTTACAGTCTTGAGTCGGGGTGCTAGGGTATAAATTTGTAACGTCAAAGGATATCAGTTTGACATTGGCCGGTACGTGTATGTCTTGAAGTTTGGTCACAAGTTCCAAACTGTTCTTGATGGTATGGACGGGTTTAAAACGTACGTGTTCATGAAAGAGGTTGTTGAGTCTGTGAGCGAGTCTGTGGGTAATAGTGTTGGTATAGGAAACAACAGGCCTAATAGGTTAGAGGGAATAAAATATCTGGATCTAGTGAATAGGCGGGAGTCTTTGAGTTCTGTTCTCAACTTAACAAGAAGTTTACTCGTAGGGTCCTTAGGAATTTGTTCAATGTTCTCATCATTCAGGAAGTCATCTATTTTCTCATTGTAGTCTTGGGTGTTAAGTATGACGACCGTGTTCCCTTTGTCAGCTTTTGTAATGGTCAAGTTGTTTTCCGTGGCTTTTTTTTGTATATTTCTGTATTCTGTAGACTGACGATGACGGCAAAGCCGTCGAAAGCCGGCTATCTTAATAAAGCTGATATGTTGACGAAGATGACCTCTTTTATTTCTTCTTATTCAGTGCTTTTATGAATACACAGCAAAAAAATGCTCAGTTCTATCTTCCGTTTAGAGCAAGAAAATATGCAAAGTCCGGTACCGTTCATGAACCGCATACATTTATAAGTTCTAGAATTATTAGAGTTCACTCGCGGAAAAATTCCAAGTCTTATTTTGATGCACAGCAAAATATTCAGAACTCGACACGTTCCACAAATCTTAGAAAGTATCACAAGTTCACTTCTGGTTCTGCCACGAAAATATTCAGAGTCGGAATATGTTCCTCAAGTCCGATTCTTGCTCTACCACACGAACATATTTCAAAGTCTGAACACGTACTGTAGACCCCCGAAATTTTTACAAGTCCTAACCTGCACAAATTAATCTATTCGCGAGCGAACTGCTCACCGTCATGACATGCGACAGTGTTTTTTATCGTCCATTTTAAAACCCACAATGCCTCGCCTTCTCTCTTGTTTCGACAAAATGTCCCAAAATTCCGTTTTAATAATCAGTCGACGCTTCTTCAACCAATCCACAAATCTCTTATATTTCCTCCTACTCACGCCGTCACCTCCCCAGCCAGATGAATGTTTGTTTTTCCTGACAACAACCACGACGTCGTTACTAAGGCGCCATATTGCTTATTATTTGCCCTAACCATTTCGCCCATTTACGACAAATATTATGTAATAAAACATGTCCCTATATTGGTATGTCATTATATATATATATATATATATATATATATATATATATATATCGTGACATACTAATATGTGGGCAATGTGTTGAATAGTGTGACTGGACACAATAGAATAACTGAACACTATTCAACACATTGCTATGGCAAACGGTTACAACACAGCTCTTGTCAACAACATATTACGCCGCAAAATTCACAAACGAAAACTGAAAATGTACACTACACTCTCTAACGTAACACTAACATCAGACAAGTACACTTGCTTACCATATTTTGGAAAACTTTCAGAAAAAGTCGCACACAATATACACAAAGCCGGTATCAAAGTTTCATTCAAAACACAAAATTCTCTCAGAAAAATCTTATCTCCTAAAACACACACAGATCTTCTAGAAAAAAGCGGTGTCTACGCACTACATTGCCACGATTGCGAAGCAAAATACATTGGTCAAACAGGCAGAACTTTCAATACAAGAATAAAAGAACATATACACGCTTGGAAACACAACACCTGCAAATCTCACTTTGCCAATCATCTACTTCAGACAGGTCACACATTCAATCCACACACAGACATTCACATACTGGAAATAGAAAATCAATATCATACCAGATTAACATTGGAAAACCTTCACATTCATCTCAATAGTAACCTACTGAATGTAAACATAAACTACAACCCCTCCCCTCTGCTAAAATTACTTTTTTGACACCACCCTCACACCACACTCTTCGGGGGTGACACAACACAGCACATCGCACCCAGGCCATTAACCCTCCTCCTCCACCCCACACAGCCTGTACTTAAGCGACGAGGCACGCCTTGTACATGTACTACATTTTCATTCATTCATTGCTTAAATTTAAAAAACTACTATATTACATAAAGATATAACTCTCCGTCCCCTTCTTTCTTTCCTTTCTTTAGTTCTTCTTTCATTTCTTAAGATGTTTTAAATTATATAAATTATTTATATTATAAAGATCTAACTCTCCGCCCCCTTTCTTTCTTTCATTCTGTCTTTTTCTTTTCTTTAATTCTTCTCCTTTCATTTCTTAAGATGTGATTTAAATTAGATAACTATGTTAATTCTAATTTTATATTTTTCTTGTACCAGAAAACTGATGATGATGACTAAGCCATCGAAAGCTGCTATTTGTGAAATAAATACTATTGTTGACAATGACAACGCCATCAATCATTCCAGTTAGAAATGTATATTTGCTTTTCAGATTCCTCGACCACTCTGTACAGATGGCAGATCGAATAATCGGCTATTAGTAGGCAATAGCGATTATTTCTTATAAGACCCATCGACCCAGTTAGCCGGATATTAATTTAATGGAAATTGCAGTTGAAGAGTAATTTTAATAATTGAATTAACGTAATCTTTTCCTGGCGCCCATATTATTACATCAATTTGGAACGGGTTACGTTGAATTTATATTTAATAATGTTAAATGGCAGAGGAAATATTGCATTTAAAAATTAAATCAGACAGTTTGTTTCAATATTTCCTACTGAATTCTAGAAGACGTGCGCAGATAATGAAGTTACATTTATGTCCAGAAGCAAAACATGGGACAATCTCAACATTTGCTCAATGGATCAGGGAAACAGGACGAAAAAGCTGATCGAGATGGGGGTCATTGACCCGGAGGCTGCAGTACAATACTTTTTACAGGTTGTTTACATTTGTACAGTCCAAATGGTAAATAATGCATTAAATATCACTGTTAACATTAATGTAACTTTCCTTGTGATGCTCATTGTGTTACATTCCTTGTGTTGGATTCGTTTCGTCAATCAAGGCAGCAATCATTTAGTACTATTACAAATGAAACAATAATTAATTTAACTGTTACAGTAGTTGTAGTAAATTATAAAGAAAAGCAAGAATAATTTTACGCACGGTTGCCTTGAGTACACCGAACCTTGATCACAGCCAGCGCGGTATTGTTGCTAGCGCGGCGTTGTCAAAACAACAATGTGCGATTCGTTTGGCATATATGCCTTGGCGATAATTTTCTTAGCAGACCTTAGCAAAAACGTTTTTTTTTTAATCTCTGTTGTTAAACTTGTTTATGAGCTATTCATAGATCGTTTTAATTGGTAATTGGAAAAAATCCAAACATGCATTATGAATTGAATTAAAAGAAAACTACTGAAACACGCAAACATGCACTGAAGGAGTAAGTACTTTTCAAATCAGCTTTGCAAGGAAGATATAAATAAAAAGTTTAGAAGTTCTACGAAGCTTAAATAAAAACATGCATTTGCATGAAAATCCTGTCTCTACTCATTAGGGGCATAAGACAGAACCTAACTTATGATATGATTTAATCTTCTATTTCGCGAATTTAATCATTTTTTATCGTTTCTATTAATTCTTTTCAGAGTTGTGACCATTGATAAGGATTATTTGTAACTGCCTCACTTATGAGAATCAGTTCTCAGTATCAGAATCAGTATCTGTGTTGAAGAGCCGCAATCTTTCCTGTCTATATGGGGGCCATTTTGCTGTTTGTGGGGTGACCATAGAGACTCCTAAAATGGCACTATTTATGAACGTAGAAGGTCGTTCCTTAGGGTAAGGTAAGACATTATGAATTCAAGTTCCATAGTCATGTGCATTAAGTCCCTGCTTTACACGTGACGCTAAAAGCTCTAATAAATGGTTAAATCTAAGTAGTTTAACAAGTGGCGGCGTGTAGGGTAGAGCCTGTGTGCCGTGGCACCAACAACAAAAAGGAAGGAAAATAAAATGTTCACCACAATTGTGTATAAAATATTGTTTCTTCAAAATATTTTTCTCTATAATAATTCATTGTAACAAGCACTTCGTCCTTCGTCGATGGTCTATCAATTCTCTCTTCAAACGCACAGGGCGCAGTGCCATCTGTCAGTTTCCCTCTAAACCTCTGAGCCACCTGCGGATTGGTACCATTTAACGTTGTATGAAGAACGCTGTGTAGGTTAGTATGCGTCTCTTACGGACGGGATGGTGCCACAAGCGAAATGACACAGAAGTTCACGCTCTCCTCCACAGAGTGCACTAATGGCACTATCTTCATCGCGCTGACTATCTCCCGCTCAGGATGACCCCATACCCTGGTATTTCGTACGTCGGGTCGTGTTGTGTTTCGCACATGGAGAGACGGCGTATGCCGTAGGTGTAAGGCTTCCCCTCTTCTTCCCGTACCCATCTTTAGCGACCTTATGAAGCTGCAACCTATTGAGATTTCTGTGGGCACTCAGACTTTCAGTCTGAGTAGTTTATTTATTCTTAATATTTTTAGTTTGTTTTCAATTCAATCTTCATTCTAACGTAATAAATATTGTCACTGTAAAATTAAATTTTGTGCTCACGAATTTTATTTTAGAGATTATTAAACCAGTTTTAAAACACCGCAACGATGTTTAAAAACATTGTTGGTTTTTGACCGATGTTACAATTTTGAACATCGAAGTCGCATCTGTAACTAGCACCACCAATAGAATTCCGTACCGGTCACCACTGAGTTTAACAGATTCATTTAATGCTTTATTTTTAATATATTCATTAGTTTTAACTAGCTGGTACCCGGCGTGTTGCTGGCACAGAAGAAAGAAGTGTGTAAATATTGTTCGAAATTTGAAAGTTATCTTGTTAATTAGGAATGATGGAAACAATGATACATATTTTCTTGTCGATAATTAATAAATTTCCTGAAATTGAATGATGTATTATGGATAATATTTATCCTATTTTGTTGACATTATTATTCAAGTGCTTTAGGGTAGATATTTAATTTTAGCCTTTTATTTTTAATCATTAAAATAGTTATGTAATGTTACTGTGCTTTTACTTTCTCGCGCTTAAGGAATTTCTTAAGAAGAGAAAGTTATGTAATACTGCGCAGAAATCGGCGAATTTTCGGCAGAAAAACTCATTACAGGGACCTAGTAAGGAAGACGTGGATAAATCCAGTTGCTAAATTTATAAAAAAATTCCTCTGACATGTGGAACGCCAGAATCCATGTTTAATGAGTCCTTAATATCGAAATGTTGATTGACAGCAAAATATGTCTGTCCGTCGGTCTGTGAACAACGCAAACTGTTTAGCAATTTATTTTTTACAACGCAAAAACGCAAACTGTTTAGCATTTTCTCCAAAATTGATACTCCCTAATCGATCTACTCGATGTTCTACTCCATCTACTCCAGCTCGAATATTTCCTAATCGGCTCATGTCACGGCTTCTTGTATTGGAGACCGATATTTCAATTTGCGGGGGGGATACTTTACATGAAGCTCTTGGGAGATTTCCAAAATCAAAAAAATATGTGCCATCGATTTTGATTAAATTTTGTTGTTGGATACTCTGAACGTTTAAGAGAATGGCGCAGGTCTCATGTTAGTTGTAACCTCTGATTTTTTAAAATTGAAAAAATACAAAATTTTTTTCGGCGTCTTTCTACAACTTAAATACTAATGAAATATTTTTTCCTTAATAAAATCTGTTCCTAAAAAAATAGATTTTGAAAAAAAGTCAAGTACAATTTTTCGAAAAATTGCGTAATTGAAATATAGGCAATTTTTAATTTTTCTGTTTTAATATTTTTTTAAAAAACCGGCTCTATCGTTTGTGATGAAATTTTGTTAGTGGATAGTCTGAAAAACGTTTAAGAGAATGGTGTAGGTCTACAGTTGGTAGAAAATTGTGATTTTAGAAAATTGAAAAAATTCAAAACGTTTTCTCCATCTTCTTACAACTACAATTATGAAGATGCAATTTTTCGAATGAAATATGTTTATCAAAACCTGATCTTCAAATAAGGTCATGTTGAATTTTACGAAAATGTGAGTATTTTTTGAGTAATTTGGCAACAAAAATCATTGACTGCTCCCAAATGACCGCGCTTCCTGAACGTAAAAAGTGTCGTGATGCTAAGCAGTTGGATACGTTGTACGTTAATTTGTGTACTATTTCATATTTCTTTGTTCGTTTCTTCTTCGAGCTCTTGTTGTAAGTTTTAAAATTAATCTTTTATAAATTATTTAAAACTTTTTTTAAAATTTATTGAGTTAAATGTGAAAAGTAATAGATGATTTCTCTTCGCTTAATAAGATGTAGGAATAAAAAATAATGCATCTAAAAACTGAGTAAGTTTGATGTATATAAAAATATTATATTTAATTATTATATTTTTCTATTTTCATTTTCCTGCTAGTGGTATCAACAATGCTAATTGAAAAAATGTGTATATCATACGAATTAGCGGTCATTGTTGCTCGTTGCAACCCTTTGATGTAAGTTGTGTTGCTTCCTTTTTTCTCTTCTCCTTCTTTTCCCCTTTTTCCTCCCTTTCCCCCTCTCTTCCCTTTCTCCATTTCCCTTTCTCCCTCTATTTTTCTCTCCTCTTTGCATCCTCGCTCTCGCTCTCGCCTCCCTCCCTCCCCTCCCCTCGCCCTCGCCCTCGCCCTCCCCCCCCGCCCCGCCTCGCCCTCGCCCCCTCGCCCTCGCCCTCGCCCTCGCCCTCGCCCTCGCCCTCGCCCTCGCCCTCGCCTCGCTCTCGCCCTCGCCTTTTCTTTCTTCCACTCTCTTTTTCCTTCTCTCTTTTTCCATTTCTCTTTTCCCTCTCCTATCTCCGTCCTGCGCCGCTCGCTCCTCCAGTCCTCGCCATTGCCCCCGTCACACGTCATTGCCCAGCAGCAATGAAGCGCAGGTGGATTGGGAATTGCATTGAACTTCGCATTTAATTGAAGCGCCAGCTTGTGCTGCGCTAATGGAATAGGGTGGAGTTTACAGATACAGAAATGAAATTGAATTGATATCACAATCAATATATCAATCAACTAAAAATGTGTCTGAATAATATAAGTACTTTTCTTTAATTTTTCTGTAAATCTGATTTTTGTGATTGACAAACATCTATATTTAGATTCACGGTTTATTCATTTTCAGTGCTTTTCAAAAACGAATCAAAATGTTCCTATCATTTACAAATTATTCTGTTAGTCTTGCCTAAAGTATTAAGTATTTGCCAAAACTGACTTACTTAACGTTGGGAACTTATTTTCATGTAATACTGATATTTATAGTTACAACACTCGACGTAGAAATCATGTTCCTCAAGTGTCAGTATCAACAGCTCACTACAAGAAATCCACATACAATACATGTACGTTACTTTACAACGCATTGCCAGATGAAAGTAAACAATTAAAATTGGTACTCAAATTTAAGTTAAAAGTAAAATCTTTTCTGCTATAAGACTGTTCCTATACAATTAGAGACTATAATGATCATCAAGTAAATGAATTAGTTTACTTTGATTAATATTTTAAAAAATTAAATGCCGTAAAAAGTAATGTACTTCAGCTTCCGGGTCAATTACCCTATCTCGATCTGTTTTTGTCCAGTTTCCCTGATCCATTGAGCAAATGCTGATATGGCCCTTTGGTTTGCTTCTGGACGTAAACGTAGCTTCACTATGCGCACGTTTTGTTGAGCTTTCCTTTTGCTTGTAGTGGTAGTAGAGCTTAGGGTGAGTTTCTATTTGTTAGCAATAGAGAAAAATCAAATCCGTTCGTTTACCGTTACAAATAAGTTTTCTATAATTCGGCAACGAAAATATCTAGATTTTGAAATGTTAATCTCTCGCTTTTTAAATTATTTATTATTATTATTATTATTATTATTATTATTATTATTATTATTATTATTATTATTATTATTATTATTATTATTATTATTATTATTACTATTATTTTTCATCTTTCAACTATTAATAGTTAAATTGTTGGGAAGGGATTCTGAAACTCAAGAAAGCGTGCGCAGATGATTTTCTCCCCCCATACGTCACATACAGTTTTTGACTGTTTTTGACTAAATAAATAAATAAAGTACACTCGTACATTAAGGATCTGTGGCTTTCGGCGAGCAATGCATGATTAATGTTTCAAACGTGATATTGATTTTTGTTTACTGCCGGTGGACATTCTAGTCGATCGATCGAAATGGTCATCAACAATGTATTAAGGGTCGGATATCTCTTCAATCACTTTTAAGTACTCTGACCGCTCTACCTTTTCACTATTCTCTAAAAAGCCTACAGCCGGTCACTCAAGTAACCTAGTAGTATTACTTGACCTGTGACTCGTTATGACAATATCACACCAGAAATTAGGAATGGTTTTAAATGTCCTAACTGCCCTACAGGAGTGGGTTCGTCTTTTAACCTTATTTTGTAATAAAAGAAACATAGGCAAGTTAATCTTTTAACTATGAACAGAGTCCAAGATATATTCTGTTAAATACTTGAATACAATTTTATCTAGCATTTACACATTGCATTGAAAAATTATATCACTTGCTCTACCTTTAGCAATTACGTGATTACCTAACAACTGCAGTTGCGCTTTATTCTGTTAAATACTTGAATACAATTTTATCTAGCATTTACACATTGCATTGAAAAATAACTGTATACAAGATTATAATACATGGAAACACAAAATACTGAAAATGAATTACATACCAAAATACCCTTTACATACACCTTCAAAGAAATTGTCACTTGAATAGTTAATGAAATACCAGACGTTGTTTCACTTTCACGTAGTTTATTACTTTATACAATTTAGCCAGCAAAGAAAGAAAATGTCGTAATGCAATTAACGTACAATTAATAATAACTCTTTTACTAATTATTGGTTTTGAACAATTTGAAAACGATTAAACAATAAATTGAAAACACACACTAAAAGACCAAATATTATCGATAATAGAAAAATGAAATAAATAGGTTTTACAATTCTTTACAGGAATTAGCTATCTGGCTTCCTTTTACGACTGCAATATTGTAAAAGATTACGTTTAAATTATTTTAATACAATTACTCGACTATCTACGTCTGTAAGTGAGGTGAATTCTATCTCTGTATAATAATTCTCGCTTCTTTAAACAGTTTTTTTTTGAGAATTTCTAGTGAAGTTTTCTAACTCACAACACGTCGTCTCGAAGAAATATTTCCACAGCTTGGAGCGGTGACGGCGACCCAGATCCTTTCAAGGTCGTGGCAACCCCTTTGCTTCGGCGAACACGTGCTCTGGTGAATCGCTACCTTCGAATTTTATACAATATGACTGCAATATCTCCGCGTAATGAATTTCTTACGTGGTAAGCCAAGACGAAAGACAAAAAAAGCTGGAAATAGAAAGAAACATTTCCTATAGCACATGCTTTCTACTTCAGAATACGTTCTTCAACGTTGAAATATCCTCAAGCCTAAAAGAAGCCTCTGAGCAAAATTGAGATCCGCCAGTTTCGTCGCCCAAGATAATACCTCCTTTCTCCGCTAGGTGGTGAAAGGAGCGTAACGAAATTTGCGTGGTTAGACGGAAGAGCGGGCCTGATGGCCCGAGTCTCGCCACGTAAAATAAGGCATTAACTAAACTAAACTAAACTAAATATATTATTTCCTCGTTGATAGAAAAATAGTATATTTCTACGTAATGCGTTCACGTGAATTTATCAGAATATTCATGATTTAAAATTCTCAATTCTCTCATACATGGTATCGTTATTTTAACATGATGAGACGAATTACCTTTTTCAAGCTTCTTATCGTCGAAATACGGCGAATTCTCGTCTCCGTCCAGCACGAACAAATTCCAGATCGGCGTCCAGATCGGCGGTCGGCGGCAAAAGAAAGAGCTTTTCGTAGCGGTGCTTTGCGCTAGTGCTGATATTTTTATGGGTGTTTTTTAATTGGTTGTCGCTTCATTCTACGCGAGTGCGTTCAGAAACTTTAATAAATTCTCGCAAGGGATACCCTTTACTGCTGGCGCGATCTCTTGCAATTCGATAACACTCTAATTGCAACTTGTCGTGTCTTGACGTTCTCGGGTGCTTCTCAAAAATCAATGTAACCGACATATGGGCGGTTACAGTACCTGTAACGCCGGTGAAATGTGACAACCCGAAAGTCTCTTTTTGTACGTCGCAGAGAAAAATTTCCGAAACAAAGCAGTGCCTTAAGAAGGAAACACATGTTGTAGATGCCACATTCATATCCACATAAATGCTTTCCATTCCATTGAATATTATTAAAGTTATTTTGTTAAATTGTATGAATTGTTCAGATTATTTATAAGCAGTTACTCAAATTGCTTATAGGCGATTCACTTCTTACTTTTTATTTAAAAAATACAATAACTACTCACATAACAAGAGGCATTTTAATATACCGCAGAAGTATATGATACACATTTATCATTGAGGCACACGTAGTTATAAAAAAATATTTTGTAAAAAATTAAAAAATACGACTAAAAGACGATTCATTTTGAAGATAGGAATAATTCCTGTATAAGCTAAATGATAAAGATTTCCTCATCTCATTCAAAAAAAGAAGTAGGTTGATTATTATGATTTTAAAATCTCATTTGGTCTAAATAGTGTTTGGGGTTTTTAATTAGAGAGCGGGGAAGTAAAATAGTGTCTGAATAATACATACGTGTCCGAAGGCAAAAACACAGGAATGAAAAGAATCCAATACAACCGACACGAAACTCATGTATTCAATGACATAAAATCGTTACGATCAGAAGCTTTTTAAACCCCATACAGAAACCAGACCGGTGGCCCAATATGATTGACACCTGTAGGGCCCTGTGACATTATCAGCGATATCACAAAACATACTGCACGAATGGACGTGAAGTGGCCCACTAGAATACTGCGATTGGTTATTTTGCATTTGAGTAAATTAATTCTCGATTTAATTGCAGAGTTCAACCAGTGGAGTCTCACAAGCCCTTGTATTTTAATACTATTGGAAATAAATTGTACAGTAAAAAATGTTTGTAATATAAAATAATGGAAAGTTCTAACAATCCAAATATCGTTGCTGAAATATTTAATTATGATGTAACAACGTTTAATTCCATGATCTTCCAAAGAGAAATTTTGAATGGTTATAATTTGTTTCGATATTTGAAACAGATTGAGAGAATTCAATATTTGATTAAGGTTGAGATTTTATATTCCAAAAGTACTCATAAAAGCAGTCAGATTTTATTTAAATGCCAATTATCTGGATGTTGACGTCGTATGTTTTATTGAATTGTAAAATAATATGTTTTAAATCCTCAGTTAAAAAGTAATGAGTTATTAAAATCAGGAGACAGAGTAGAGCAAAAAAACAACAAAGTTGTATTGCTCTACTCTGGCTCTTGATTTTTTTAAATCATTACTTTTTAACTGAGTATTCAAAATATTATTTTACAATTCTTTCATACAATTTAATGTTGTAAAATATTTTAATAAAAGATTGATGAACATTAATGACACACATCGACTTTAGAAAATGTTAAGCTGTATTCCTATAGGACGCGATAAGAAACACCATTTATCGAATTGATACTATTTACAATTGATATTTTTTTTATTTTAGACGTTTTTGTATGTTCTTTTGAAGGTTTTCTATTTTTAAATTCATTCCAACATTTTATGTATGCAAAGAAGTAATAAACACAAGAAATCCGTCCTGGTAAGTTATGTTTTATGAAGTTCTTTCCTCCGCTTCGGATTAGGGCTGTTAGCACTTTGTTTACAGGTGACTTGCTGAGAGGAACAGCTGAACGGCGCTAAGACGATTTAATTGTTTGTCATATTCTGGTAATTAAAAATTGGTTCCATAGACCGAACCGAACTTTTCCGTGGCCTGAAGCTAAGAACCACTGCAAAGGTAATATGCAGAGCTTGTGCCTTCATTATATACTTAATAGATCGTCCAACTTTCGTGGACAATGCCATCAGAACAAAGCTCAAGAAGTTTATTAACACAATCTGACAAGAACTATCGTTCCACTTTTAAATCAACATGTTTAAACATGTAAACACTTGATTTCTCTTTTTTAATTCAGGAAAAGCTTGCAAAAAAGAATCCTTTCAATACATTGATGTATTACGTATTTTGATGTATTTCTGCCAAAGCGGGACTAAATCGTACAATTACCGTTGTCAAAATTTCAAAGAAGAGTTTATTTGAACGTTTCTGTTCTCTTCGTTATGTTTCTATCTCACAGGATTCACAAATTATGCCAAACGAATATTTCAAACGATTTTCCTTGTAACAGATATTTCTATATTTTTGTTAGAAATATAGTAAGAGCTGATTTTTTTCATCATCTTATTTCTTTGAATTATAGAAATGTCGTTCGTTATTGGGAAATTTGGTTGCTTAATTTTATTTTCTAGCAGTATATTCATGTAAGCAACCGTAGGCAGATTTTCGTCAGAATTAATTCCTCTATCGATCCGGCTGATGTCCCGGTCCCTTGAATTTGAAAAGGTTATTTTGGTTTTAGCGGCACTTTATATGAAGCACCAAGGTAATTTTTAAAATTTTCTCAAAAATGGCTCTACAATTTTCTTTACTTATTTCTCATAACGTACACATATAAAAATGGCGCAAGTCCGATATACCTTTAACTCTCTAAATTTTCACAAGTTTAAATAATTTGGACGTCTTTTTGCAACTGAAATAACGGAGATGAAGATCTGTCTTCTTAATGAAATCTCTTCTTTAAAATGACATCTTTAAGTTAATTCACATATACGTTTTGGATAATGTGAGTAGTATTTGCGTAATTTCGCGTGAAATAAAGCCAATTTTACAAAACAATATTTACTCAAACACGGCTCCAATTTTTTTCTTTAGTCTACACTTTTGAATTGGAAAAATCAAATGCTCTAATTATCATGACATAAACATTCTTTTCATGTAATCTTTTAATTTTTTCAAAATTATACAAACGTGTGTTCACTTGCTTTTATGCGCAAATAATGTGAGAAATTACTCTTGTTGTAGCCTCAGTGTTTATAATTGAGAAAGTGACAATCATAATATATATATATATATATATATATATATATATATATATATATATATATAAAGTTAATATAGTCTGTGTTAAAGATCAGACGCAGTTCATTATATCAAACATTAAAGATTTTCATTTACTTAGAGAGTAAATCTGTGAAGTGCTGATGAGTGAGTTTTCAGGATAAGGCGGGAGTTTTGCAGAGCGTTGTTTTGAAAACCCTTCTTATGGACACGAGCAGTACTCTCACGTGTCGTTCAACTACACACGGACTCGCGTGACAGTCACAGACACGCACGCGGGTAACACGCGTCATTCGGCCGAGATAAGCGCGCAATAGTGTAGAATCGTTATCTAACGTTCTCAAAAAAAGCAAATGTTGCATGGCACCAGATTTATTAATTGTGTGTTTACTATTCGATTACAGAATAGGTGTAATGCTCTTCCGAATAGGAATTGAGTATTATTTAACTCTTCGTCGAATTGTTGGCTTACATGTTTCCTTCCAACAAAATTAACCAAGTATAAATTTAAAAGTTTATTCCCTGAATTTTTTTTATTTAAAAACATTTTGTAAATGGATCACATCAAATATTATCCATAAAATTTGATACTCCCACGAATCGTATTTGTACACTCATACAAACGTTAACAAGGGATACTCAGATACCAACACACAAAATACAGATACAATACCAAATACGCAAAGTTTCTACTAACAGCTAAAGATAATAAAATTGTCAATATTTACTTTTTACTAGGCATACAATTTAAAATAGTAAGCATAAATTTGGAGAAGCAAAGTCTGCGTTTTTATGTAGAAAATATATTGAAATTGTTGCAAATCCAATTAAAATAATTCGTTTTATACGAATATTAATTGTATACGAAAAAAAGAAACTCTTTTAGATCCACAAAAAGCTTGATATGAACTTAATTATATTAATTTATCGAGCTTTATAAATATCATTTTTGAAACACGCCATCACTAATTGAAACTACAGGGATTGTCACCTCAAACATCAAGAATATTGATTTGGTCAATTTATCGGCGTTTCTCTCTCAACTTCAAAAATATACTTAAACTAGTAGGCAAGTCCAAAAGCTATATCTTGCACCAGAAGCCATGAAGAAAACAACTGCGTAAGTACCAAGGCATTGCGTGAAGCGTCTCTGGTACCACGAAGTTGGTTTGACGTGTGAGGCCGAGATAGCTTAACGAGGCCAACATGCTCTTCAGACCCTTAATCAGCATTGACACCACACGGCAGTCAAAGTGCGAGAAAGTACTGCTCTACTCTCTCTCCCCTCTTCTCTCCTCTCCATCCTCCCTCTTCTCTCTCATCTTTCTCCTCTCTTTCCCTCTCCTTCCTCTTTTCTCTCTAATCATTCTCTTTCCTCTCTCTCTTTCATAAACCCTCAACATTTTCAAACTTTTCTCTAAACTGGCTCCAAATCTTTGATTAAACGTTTTCCTCGGATATATTAAAGAACGTTTAAAAACATGGTGCAACTGAGAGATGTGATGATTGATGGATAGTGAGTGTAATTCTCTATGGAGTTAATCATTAGAAATGAACCATAGGGCATGAGTGGCTAATCTTAAGAATTTGTTTTGCATTATTTGTATTTGATGTTTGTGAAGCGTTTGTCCAAATGAGGTAAGCATACAGCATTATAGGTCTGATTATTGTCTTATATAGGGTTACAGCATTGTTTAAAGAACGACTGCTGTTTTGATTTAGTAATGTTTTGACTTAATTATGCCGCTCGGATCCCGTGGTTCTCTTCAACCAATGCCAAGCGAATGATGGAGCAGTACCTTAAACAATGGGTTACAAACAGTTCGTTACGTTCGCCATTTTATCTTCACTCCTACCCCATCTTGACTCCCATCCTTATAGTCAGATTGACTGACTCCCAGTCATATTACATATATTCTCATTGTTCACGAGGTGAGTATTAGTGGAAATTAATTGCATGAATAATTTTTCCAGTTTCTTCCAATACATAAACAAGCTTTTAACTTTCTCGCGTACGTATATAACGAGTAATATATTTAGCGCAGAGAAATTTGCGAGCTTAATACTGCAGAAAAAAATCCCGATTTTTCGACAGAACAAATGGTATTATGGGGCCCTGATGTAGAAAAAGTGAATGAATGTCGTTCTAATACGTAGAGAATTACTTCCTTTAACACGCTGCTAGTCATATGTTATGATTTCTGGGTCCTTGATACCGAAAAATTGGTTTACGGCTAAACGTCCGTCCATCAGTGCGTCCGTATGTGCCTACACTAGTGCCTTAACTATTCGTTAGATTTTTTCCTAAATGAATATTTCCTGATCGATATGGTCCGATTCAAAAATCTGCGAATTTGAAAAATATTCTTGAAATTTTGGGGTTACTTTATTTTAAAATTTAAAATTAATTTTAAAATTTTAAATGAATGAAATACAGTTATAAAGGACAATTATTAATTTTATTTCCTACACCTACGATAATGAAAATAGCGATTTTTGTTCAAATGAAATTTGTTCTTCACATTTTTTCTTAAGAATCTCACCATTTTTTCTTTAAACTTATTCTTGTGATAGTGCTGAACTATCTCTGATGATCTGGATCAGATTTTTTTTAAAAAAAAAATTTCATTTTTAATGTTCCTTAATTTTGCAGTGATTTTTATACGTTTTTTTTATTACAACTTAAAACGATTTTGTACGAAGTTTCTCGAAAAGTCAAAAGTTTTCTGTGAAAATAAGCTGCAAATTGAGCATTTTCAGAAACTCACAAAAGCAAATTGTCAAAACGGATCCAACTTTTTCCTCGACTTTTGATATGAATAATGATAATCTGACAGAATAAAATTACATAAATGCCTTTTTGCTGTATTTTTTAAATTTATTTATTTAAGATCACTTTATAACATCGAGGTCATCAGCGACCACTATCATTATACGATTTTAAGGAAAACATAATAGTTACATTTTTACAACAACATTCAATCTATGGTATTGCAATATTTTTAATTAATATGATTTTCCAGTTTTGTAATTTCTTAAAGTTTTATTACTTCGGTACTGTTCGGTCTGTGGAACTGAGTTCTGATTTTGGGATTCCTTCATATTGACAAATTTTCTAATATTCTTTGTAGCAGGGCATTTAAGAATGAGGTGGGAGGTAGAAACTGCTGCACCACACTTTGGATAGGGTTCTGGATCAGATCTCTTGAATAAATTGCAGAAATTGAGATTGAAATGACCTACCCGCAGCCTTGTGATTATAACCTGTTCTGTTCTCATAAAGAGTGTTTCGGAGAAAACTGGGCCAAGAATGGATTTTCTGACTAAATGAAGATTGGAAACATTCAACTTCCCGTTAGAGTCCCAATAGCTGAATCAGGAGTCGTTTACGAACTTTTTGAATTGTTGGAGAATGCCTTGAATTTGGTTGTCGGTGGATGTAAATGATATGACTAGTTTAGCGGCGGCATCAGCTTCCTCGTTGCCAATGATTTTTTTTTTTGTGCGAGGGGATCCATATTATTTCTATATAGTTCCCACTTACAGTTTGATTCTCTAGGATCTACTGGATTTTTAATAATTGGGTTGGAAGTGAATCTGTTCTCAATTGCTCTCAGAGTTGATAGCGAGTCGAAAAAAAATTGCAATGAGAGTGTTTCTTGGAGCCTTAATACTAATTATAATGGCTTGAAGGACTGCCCATGTCTCACAGGTACCTATGGAGAAATAATCCGGGAGGCTGTGAGAGTCAAGCTTATTAATTGATGATTGGTATTGTGACATACCAATATGACGGACATTGTATTGCGTGACATTTATTGTAAACAGGGTGAATGGTAAAGATAGACATTTGCAAATATGGTGGCATAGCAACGGTAGGTGAGTTGTCGTCAAGATCAACTAATATCATTGCTTTGAAATACAGGGGCGCGGCTAGTTGATAAAGTAAACTGTTTGGGGATTGGCCGAGAAAGCAATGACAGTCTGGGGCGCAGCTAGTTGAATTTGTAAGTAATTGAGGATTGACTAGCCATGGACATTTTCTGACACGAAACAGTAGAAAGATGAACCGAGTTTTTAAGGGCTGAAAGAGGTCTATATGGATGCATTCCTACTTATGCCGTGGTGCTATGCGGATCGTGTGTAGACAATTGATGTTGGGAGTTTGGAAATTGTGAACATTTACTTTGGAGCGTATGGTTGTCGGACTTAGAATATTGATGTAATGTGCGAAATTGGAACTTGGAAATATTTCGAGTGCAGCAGCTAGAATTGTGAACTTAGGTGAATTTGTCGGCAACAGGACTGGGAGTATTTGATGCAGATAATAGTTTGCTGAATTTTAATATTTTAAGTATACGCGTAGAAAGAACTGGGAAATTTTAAAAGGGCAAATTAAGTCTTATCAACTTATTAGACGGTGAGGATCAGTGACTTGAATACACTTGTGCCAGAACGGAAGAAAAGAAGATGGTATTTGGACCTGGAGCCATCGACACCGGGGAAGATTGAAAATGGTTCTACGCGGCGACATCGGTCAACAGCGCGCGAAGACGGTACTGCAATATAAGGTTTGAGACTGGTCATGACCGAAAGTTTCGTATTGTTACCAATGAACGTTGAATAAACTTACAATTTTCTGTGAATAGAAAAGATGATTTTCATTTAGCTAATTCCAGCAAATGAGTAGCTTGAAATGTATATTTGCTTTTCAGATTCCTCGGCCACTCTGTACAGATGGCAGATCGAATAATCGGCTATTAGTAGGCAATAGCGATTATTTCTTATAAGACCCATCGACCCAGTTAGGCGGATATTAATTTAATGAAAATAGCAGTTGAAGAGTAATTTTAATAATTGAATTAACGTAATCTTTTCCTGGCACCCATATCATTTTATAAATTTGGAACGGGTTACGTTGAATTAATATTTTATAATGTTAAAGGGCAGAGGAAATATTAAATTTAAAAATTAAATCAGACAGTTTGTTTCAGTATATAGCACAGTCTGCAATTCTGTCACGTTTAGACCAGTCTGTGTAGACTTGGTGGTAGTAGTTGTTGTATTCTTGGAGTATTGTAGATATTCGTTCTTGTAGCCTGTCAATAGGTTCAGTGATGTTCGTTGGGTTGGTGTTAGTTGTGATGTGAAAGTTCTGCCAGGGTGGGATGGGATGATTGCACCTTGGAATACAAAGTGGTTTGGCGGTACAGAATTTTTCTAGATATTTAGGGAGGCTCTCTCTGAGCGGTAAATGTGATCTGTGAGGTGGGTTCATATTTGCTAGGTTTAAGGTTGTTAAAGATAATTGAATTAGTAGGGTTGGGGATTGCTAGATGTGTAGCAGACATCGGTTATGCACTGAACGTTTCTTCTCAATTCCAATGGTAGTTGTCTTGCTTCTACAAGTAGACTGTTAATGGACTGGTTCTGAAGGCTCCAAGACTTAGACGGCATGTATTATTGACCAGGGTTTAAGGTATTCCTGTAATCTAATTTAGATTGAATTAGAGCCTTATATAGGTTGAGCAAGCATTCGACTTGTGCTCCCCATCTGATGGAAGATAGCTTTTGGATAATCTTAAGTCGATTTTTACATTCCACTTTAAGATCCGATACATGCTGCTTCCATGAATGTATAGAATCAAATAGTATATCCATAATTTCGCACACGTAAGTCCTTTTCTATTAGTGATCGCCCAGTTTAATAAGAACTTCATTATCTTCATTTCGTCTTCTTGTGAACACTATAAACTCTGATTTAGTCTTCAAAACTAGTAATTCCTGCATTGGTTGACCAGCTGGTGATACTATATACCTATTCTTGCATAATACTTTTAGTAACGTAAGGTTTTTATCACTATATATCAAGGTAATATTATCTGCCAAAAGAAATATTTTCACTGGTTTTGTGCTCCTGCTTGCTTCATTAATACTAAGAGGAATAATAGAACACTAAGGACAGATCCTTGTGGTAAACCATTCATCATCTCAGTAAGATGGGATGAACTCTCTAGAATTTTGACCCTAAGGTATCTATTTTTATAGAAATTTATAATGAATGCTAATTTATTTCCTAATATATGGATTTAGCAAGAATGGATATAAGTATCTCTTTATAGACTATTTCACATGCTTTCTCATCTACTACTTCTAGTTTTTTTCAGTTATTTCCATTTCTAGTTGATCTTGTGTTTTCTTACTTTCCATTTCTGTATTCTGCGTGGGCTTACTAGGACACTGATTGGCAAGGATTTCCAGTTTGTTTACATAAGAAACAAGTCATGTCATCAGTTGAGAAATAAATGCTATAAAGTATTCCATCATAAAGAATTGTGGTAGATTCTGGATTTTTATATCTTCAGGTGCAATAAATGTTTGTCTTCTAAAACTCATATGTGTGCAAACCCAGGCTCAGATATTCATGCACGAATGAAAGATATGTTTGAAGTGACTTGGATATTTCTGTTTAAAAATTCTTTTAGAATATATGATGAGAAATTATAGGGCATACATTAGATATGATCACTCTCTTAAATTTGTTAACTAATGGCCTGATATTCAGTTCGTGATTTTTGGTTTTGGTATTTCTTTTAAGATTTTCTGCTATTATTTTGCTACTGAGGAAAACACATATTCTATTGTTTGAGACAGGTGACAGGAATCTAATGTCATTAGAATTTACTAAGATGGCTAGTTTATTAACGTAGTCTCCAATAGTAATACCTTCATAGACTTCAATGATCACTACCCATTCAGCTTCACTACCCATAGGAATTGGAACTTAGACATTGCAAAAGGCCCTAGCTGTGCCGCTGGACGAGTGGGAGATTTAATCCTCATTTCGGGGGCGGTAGAATCCCTCCGCAATTTCCCACGATTAGTGACCACAGCCACAATAAAATTAAGGCCCAATCATTAGGATGAATGAGGGGGGCTAAGGTCTCTGCTTAATTACACTGTCAGAAATTACATTAAATTTAATGTAGATTTAATGTACGACTATTAACTTCTGTACATTAAATTTAATTGTATACGTAGATTAAACTTAATGTACACGTACAATAAAGTTACTGTATCTGTACATTAAATTTAATTTACGTACATGAAAATTACTTTCATTTACTTTTACATTAAAAATAATGCAGAAATGTCTGACGGAATAATAATGACAGAAATGCATTAACTATGTGAGTATCGCCAGAAAACAAGGACTAAGAGTTCGAAAGCTATCAATGACTTAACTTAAGAGCTTGCAAGCTTCAAGCTTCTGTGCTTATGCTTATGCCAGACATAAGGAATGAGCCAATCAGAGTTCGATAACTCAAAATCGAGTATCGAAGTCTATAGGCGAACTATTCGTGTGCTGCGTGGTTGTGTTTGTCGTATTTGTTTTGAAATCTCGAAATCGATTCTCATATCCAACCAATAGTAAAGTAGAATGTCTCATAGCCAATAGTAACTCTTATTTGGCCTATGTTTATGTTCGACATTGTGAATACGCCAACTCTTCGCTTATGTTAATGTCTATGTCTATGTGTTATGCTTATGTTTGAGACTGCATTGTGAATGAGCCTTAAGGGACGTTCGCGGTTCTCGCGCAGCAGAAGTGCGCCCAGGTGCAGCTCCCCCTGCCGCTGCACTCACTTGCTGATGACGAGCGGCTGCGAGAAGTCGACGGCGGCGGCGCGCTCGGGCAGCGCGTCGTAGCCGCTGAGCGCGGCGTCGGCCTCCGCGCGCTGCACCGCCCCCACGATGCCGTTCCAGCGCCCGCCGGCGCCCTCCTCGCCCCACAGGTCGTCCGCCGGCGGAAAGTAGTGCGTCCTGCCAACGCAAACCCCTCCGCCTTGCACGACCAAGTACAGGGGCAGATACTCGGTCAAGTATCGTCAGCCGCCGGCGCCCTCCTCGCCCCACAGGTCGTCCGCCGGCGGAAAGTAGTGCGTCCTGCCAACGCAAACCCCTCCGCCTTGCACGACCAAGTACAGGGGCAGATACTTGACTTTACTCGTCCAAGTATCGTCAATGGCCATGGCAATGGACATTATTGAAATGGACATGTGGTGCTTTGCGAACGCAAACCCCTCCGCCCGTTTCTCCTGCCTTGCACGACGTTGGCGACCAACTACACGGGCAGATACTTGACTTTACTGGCTCAAGTATCGTCATGGCCATGGCAATGGACATTATTGAAATGGACATGTGGTGCTTTGCGAACGCAAACCCTCCGCCCGCTTCTCCCTGCCTTGCACGACGTTGGCGACCAAGTACAGGGGCAGATACTTGACTTTACTGGGTCAAGTATCGTCAATGGTCATGGCAATGGACATTATTGAAATGGACATGTGGTGCTTTGCGAACGCAAACCCCTCCGCCCGCTTCTCCCCTGCCTTGCACGACGTTGGCGACCAAGTACAGGGGCAGATACTTGACTTTACTCGGTCAAGTATCGTCAATGGTCATGGCAATGGACATTATTGAAATGGACATGTGGTGCTTTGCGAACGCAAACCCCTCCGCCCGCTTCTCCCCTGCCTTGCACGACGTTGGCGACCAACTACACGGGCAGATACTTGACTTTACTGGGTCAAGTATCGTCAATGGCCATGGCAATGGACATTATTGAAATGGACATGTGGTGCTTTGCGAACGCAAACCCTCCGCCCGCTTCTCCTGCCTTGCACGACGTTGGCGACCAACTACACGGGCAGATACTTGACTTTACTGGGTCAAGTATCGTCAATGGCCATGGCAATGGACATTATTGAAATGGACATGTGGTGCTTGCGAACGCAAACCCTCCGCCCGCTTCTCCCCTGCCTTGCACGACGTTGGCGACCAACTACACGGGCAGATACTTGACTTTACTGGCTCAGGTATCGTCAATGGCCATGGCAATGGACATTATTGAAATGGACATGTGGTGCTTTGCGAACGCAAACCCTCCGCCCGCTTCTCCCTGCCTTGCACGACGTTGGCGACCAACTACACGGGCAGATACTTGACTTTACTGGGTCAGTATCGTCAATGGCCATGGCAATGGACATTATTGAAATGGACATTATTGAAATGGACATGTGGTGCTTTGCGAACGCAAACCCTCCGCCCGCTTCTCCCTGCCTTGCACGACGTTGGCGACCAACTACACGGGCAGATACTTGCTTTCACTGGGTCAAGTATCGTCAATGGCCATGGCAATGGACATTATTGAAATGGACATGTGGTGCTATGCGAACGCAAACCCTCCGCCCGCTTCTCCCTGCCTTGCACGACGTTGGCGACCAACTACACGGGCAGATCCGACTTTACTGGCTCAGTATCGTCAATGGCCATGGCAATGGACATTATTGAAATGGACATGTGGTGCTATGCGAACGCAAACCCTCCGCCCGCTTCTCCCTGCCTTGCACGACGTTGGCGACCAACTACACGGGCAGATACTTGACTTTACTGGGTCAAGTATCGTCAGGCCATGGCAATGGACATTATTGAAATGGACATGTGGTGCTATGCGAACGCAAACCCTCCGCCCGCTTCTCCCTGCCTTGCACGACGTTGGCGACCAACTACACGGGCAGATACTCGACTTTACTGGGTCAAGTATCGTCAATGCCATGGCAATGGACATTATTGAAATGGACATGTGGTGCTATGCGAACGCAAACCCTCCGCCCGCTTCTCCCTGCCTTGCACGACGTTGGCGATCAACAACACGGGCAGATACTTGACTTTACTGGGTCAAGTATCGTCAATGGCCATGGCAATGGACATTATTGAAATGGACATGTGGTGCTTTGCCAACGCAAACCCCTCCGCCCGCTTCTCCCTGCCTTGCACGACGTTGGCGACCAACTACACGGGCAGATACTTGACTTACTGGGTCAAGTATCGTCAATGGCCATGGCAATGGACATTATTGAAATGGACATGTGGTGCTTTGCGAACGCAAACCCTCCGCCCGCTTCTCCCTGCCTTGCACGACGTTCGCGACCAAGTACAGGGCAGATACTTGACTTTACTGGGTCAAGTATCGTCAATGCCATGGCAATGGACATTATTGAAATGGACATGTGGTGCTTTGCGAACGCAAACCCTCCGCCCGCTTCTCCCTGCCTTGCACGACGTTGGCGACCAACTACACGGGCAGATACTGGACTTTACTGGCTCAAGTATCGTCATGGCCATGGCAATGGACATTATTGAAATGGACATGTTGTGCTTTGCGAACGCAAACCTTCCGCCCGCTTCTCCCTGCCTTGCACGACGTTGGCGACCAAGTACAGGGGCAGATACTTGACTTTACTGGGTCAAGTATCGTCAATGGCCATGGCAATGGACATTATTGAAATGGACATGTTGTGCTTTGCGAACGCAAACCTCCGCCCGCTTCTCCCTGCATTGCACGACGTTGGCGACCAACTACACGGGCAGATACTGACTTTACTGGGTCAAGTATCGTGAATAGCCATGGCAATGGACATTATTGAAATGGACATGTGGTGCTTTGCGAACGCAAACCCTCCGCCCGCTTCTCCCTGCATTGCACGACGTTGGCGACCAACTACACGGGCAGATACTTGACTTTACTGGGTCAAGTATCGTCAATGGCCATGGCAATGGACATTATTGAAATGGACATGTGGTGCTTTGCGAACGCAAACCCCTCCGCCCGCTTCTCCCCTGCCTTGCACGACGTTGGCGACCAACTACACGGGCAGATACTTGACTTTACTGGGTCAAGTATCGTCAATGGTCATGGCAATGGACATTATTGAAATGGACATGTGGTGCTTTGCGAACGCAAACCCCTCCGCCCGCTTCTCCCCTGCCTTGCACGACGTTGGCGACCAAGTACAGGGGCAGATACTTGACTTTACTGGGTCAAGTATCGTCAATGGCCATGGCAATGGACATTATTGAAATGGACATGTGGTGCTTTGCGCACGCAAACCCCTCCGCTCGCTTCTCCCCTGCCTTGCACGACGTTTGCGACCAAGTACAGAGGCAGATACTTGCTTTCACTGGATCAAGTATCGTCAATGGTCAAGGCAATGGACGTTAATAAATTGAACACGTGGTGGTTTGCGTACATATTCCTCAGGGAAGTGTCAGTGATCTGATTTTATTACTTTGCTTTGCGTGGTTCCAATCGTTCAGAGGCAAAATTATTATAAATCAGAGAATAATATACTCATTACAGATATTTTATGTAGTTAAGAAGTGGGAGGTTGCAAAACAAATGTGTTGGAAAACCATGAATATACTCCAAGGGTTTCTTAGAGAATATTTCTCTCTTCCAGCAGCAAAAACAGGTAATCGGACCTTATGGTAGGCATTTCAAGGAGTTCCAAATCCTATATTTTGTTCAAGATACATGCGATAATTGAATAATAACGCTTAATGGGTTTATATTAAAGGTATTCTTTTTTTACCTTCAAACATCTGCAAGTGAATAACATAAACCGAGTTAAACAAAAATAAAATAATGATTTCTCAATCTCAGTATTGTTACCAATTGGAAGTATATTAAAATTTTCAAGGTTATATTAAACTAGTTTTACATGTATTATCAATTTAAGTAAAAATATACTTACGTGAAATTCAGAGCCTTTTCTAACATCAGCCACGTATGGCCGAAATAGCCTCCTCTCACTCGTATTTCCGGAGAATCGGGCGTGTCATGTAGGAGCAGTAATGGTGAGTACTAAGAACAAAAGTTACATTTTAGAGTAGATTTGTTAATTTGAAACTGCCTAAAATAAGAGGAAATTAATTAAAGAATTGATGAAGGGCTAAACGAGGGTCTTACTTGACAAACATTTTTTTAAAACTTGCTTTTATTGTTATATCATGATAAGTTTATGTTTTTTTGTTGTTTTTTTTTTGCACTTCCTAACTTTAAGATCCAAAATATAAACTTTTATTATGCTTTTAATTCGAAATACGTTAGAGGAAAAACTGACACGTCATGCTTACAACTTATTGATAAAACTAAAACTGAATCTGGAATTTGCTGCATGAAATTATAATTTCGTAATTCAAGTGAACATTTAAGGCATTAATAATTTTAAGATGTATTATTGTTTCTTGTTAATTCTTTTCGAATTAAATAAATTTAACATTTTAGAGTCATGAATTGTATATTCTCAAGGCAGGTCCGTGATACACTGTATCACGGAAACCGTTCTAATTTTTCAAAATGTTTCTGATCTATTTGAAAGTTGTTTATAAGTATTGTAATAATTTAGAAATTGTTTCTGTTGACAGATCGATCAAAAATAATTATTTATTGCGTATTTTACGAATCATGTGCAACTATTTACCGACGACCGCACGCAGAAGAGAACATACAGAACAGTAGAAAGACCATCTTCCTAAGTTAGAGAACTACTTTATTGAACAATGATCTCCTCTTATTCAAGTAAAACCTATTTTGCGGTGAACGGAAAAACGTTTGAAGCAGTCGCGGCTCGTGGTTTCTGAATGTGGAAGGCTGCAAATGCATTACATTACATTGCATTGCATTGCATTTCTATTCATAATCTCTTTCGATCACGAAGACTACATTCCTGTATGCTTCGCGCTTCTGATAAAGGTTTAAAGGGAGTAGCGCTCCTACCGCATATTACGAAAACTAGTCGCAATGCTACTCGCTGAGCTGCATAGTAACGCAATCTGGTGAGGACACTCTTCTTCAGACCCTAGGCCCCACCCTTGAATTCTGCCTGGCCGCAGCCTTCGTCCACTGGTAAGAATCTGCAGTTAATGTATGACGTCACGCCTCCTCGTTTTATACAGACCTTATGGCAGAATGAAGTGGGAGCCTAACGCTTTTCTCTTCCTTGTCAACAGCTTCAAATGCGTTACGGACGGCCGTTAACGAACAGACAAAGGAACATTTTGATATGATTGTTACATAATACAACTCAAAAATCAATTTTTAATAAATACATTTTTTTAAATATATGTTTAGTTCTTCTATTTCTATAGGAGAGGCTCCACCTTACAGCCTTTAATGACGAGCCGCGCCTGGTTGAACGTAAGAGCGCGAAATAGCTTCACCAGTACAGAGAAAACAAAACTCGCTTAAGGGTTCGTTCGTTAAGCCTGTTTTACACGGTCATTTTTTCATCATTTCCCGTCGATACTGAGCAGACTGGATGTAATTTGTACGCAAAAATGAAGCATGCTTCATTTTGGTACGGAAAATGAAGCATGCTTCATTTTTCCGTTCAGATTTCATCCAGTTTGACTACAGCGCCCTAGTGTTACTTTATGAAACTTCCTTCGATTGCGTGAGTTCTCCGGCAGGAGTATATATATCTGGTGCGTAACGTGGGCACGTGTTGTTTGTGATATTGAGTCTTTGCGTTCAGTGAACCCTCACGCAAATAAAACCACAATACCTCACACATCTTTCTACTCCTTACTCTGCGAATTCGTGATCATTCTTCCCGCTAATTTAATTTGTTTCCATAAATGCGATGTTCAACTGTTAAACTTCCAGCGCTTTTTGCGGCGTTTGGAGGAAGTATTTTCATCACGATTACGTACAGACCAGGAGTGACCGCGTAAAACGCTGGAATTACGTTCATCCAGTTTCGGTACGCATAGAAGCGAACGTCCTTTTTCCATCCAGTTTCTGTACAGAAAAATGATGAAAAAATGACCGTGTAAAACAGGCTTTAAACGCAGCCTCCGCGTAGTGAAATGCGGGGAGGCTGGGCGTGTGAGAAGCGCACCTCCTTGACGACGGCGCGCAGGCGGGCGCCGTTGAGGTCGTGGCGTCGCGCCCACAGCGACGCGGCCGGGGGCGCAGGCCCCCCGCCCACCAGCCCCAGCGGCGGCAGAAACGCCTGGGCTCTGCGCCCGGCGCCGCCCACACCTCCCACACCCACCACCTGCCGCAAAGGGCGCTCCGATGCAACGGGCTGTGGACTGCTTCTTACTTCCTACAGTATCATTCAATGAATTTGGCCACCAGGTTTCCACTAGCAGACAGCTTTATACAAAACAACCGAGTTTTGCAACTTCCCAATTTTTCATAGTTGCAAACTAACTGCAATTCCAAATTGCAACTACCTGCAATTTTTTGCATTTAAAACTTGCATTTTAAAGAATGTATGGTAATACAATTATATGACTAGCAACTTAAGTTATTTATTTTTAAAATACATTCTGGTATTTTACTAAAAGCTGTGTATTCGAAATTACAATTTATAATGACAAGTTATTTAGGCTCAGATACTAAATTTCAGGTATTCCTAATAAGGCTAAATGTGAAATTTCTCATAAAATGTACATTTGTACATAGCCTATACGTATAGGAAAAAAATGTTGACAATAAGAAAATGTAAATAAACTGTATATAAATTACAATATCCATCAAATATTCCAGGAATATCATATAGCAATTATTTCTTCCTTTCTTATTAAGCTGAATATTAAGTATCAATTTATTCTACTATTATATTGTGATCATATATTGATGTAATAAGAATTGTTCAGAAGATTTGTACCATTCTGAAATATTTATAATTATTTCGTTTTTTTTCAAATATTGTAAATCTTATGTACAAATCATGTGGTCGTTCATGACCTAGAAGTTTATGGGAACTTAACAAATAAAGAAAAAAATAAATAATATACATATATACAATCAAGAGTTTCTCAGGAAATTTCGGAGCGATGTTTCGGGAAACTCATTTTTCCCCATCCTCAGGCTAGGTTGTGTAAAGGAGAATTTTTTAAAATTTGTTGCGCCTTCGTCATGACGCAATACGTCTCATACGCCCCATTGAGCGTTGAACGCTTAGGAGTAATCCTCCGTTACTCATGTTTTTATATCACATAATAACTGAATAAAAAGATCACGTAATTACTGAGATTAAACTAATAAAAAATATTACAAAGAATCATAGCACTCAATGTAGTATAACATAGAGACTCGCCAATTTTAACAACAAGAATTCAAAATGAAAATAAAGTATAACAAATAACAGACCGTGCGAACGCACGTCTGGCATGAATTCATTGAATTGTATTGTACGGCGGTGAACGACAGATAAATTTATGTAAGTGATTTTTACTTTCTAGCGTTAGCGTTTTCTTCGTAAGAAGTGAAAGTTATGTAATCGTGCGCCAGAAAACGGCGAATGGTTTTGGAATCAAAATTTTTGTTACGCTTTCATACCAAGAATTTAAAAAAAGTTTAGTAGGAATGTGCAGCATACAAAAACAATTAATTTTTTAAAAAAGTATCTGACATCATTCAAAGATTAAAATTTATGTGTGAATTATAGTGAGAAAGAAATCTCTAGGTTTTAATACTGGCAGTGTAGGGCAAGTCCGAATACAAATTCGAACTTTTGTAATTTTCAAAATGTCAGAGATTTGAATGAAAATAGGAACTATATCATATTTATAAATACACTTCCTCCTATTCGAGCAACAAAAAAGGGGAAATCAGCCACTCTCCAGAAAATTATGAGCATGTCACGGGGGTTTCATGCAAAGAATTCTCCAAAATTAAAACATCTTTATAATCTCCTAAACAACTCAACTAGATCGTGTTCCTGAAGTATCTACCATGTCTAAAATCCGCGAACTATCATGTTGTTCCAGCTGTTTGCAAGTACTTCAGAATTAAGGTCCATTAGTACTACAATAAAGGTAGTTAAGATTGATACAGAAGATACATGTAATTTTGTACTTGAAAATCGATTTGTGTAAATGGATGAACGGGTTCGTGTGTCAGGCATCACTTTGTTAGATTATATGCTTTTGAGCTGAAACTTGTAAATACTTAGAGGAGTAAGATGTAGTGTGCCGTTTCGGACATCATTAAGATGTTTTAATTTTTTAAAGTAATATACATAAAGTCCTTGCGACATTTTCAACATTTTCTGAAAAATGGCTGAATATTTTTCGCTCATACAGAGAAGAGCATTCATTTATAATTATAGTGTAGTTCCAATTTTCATTAAAACCGATTTCCATCTAATATTTCCAAATTATATTTAAAACACTAAGGAATTTTGTTTCGCGAGAATTTTGGGTTTTCTAATAAACCAATGTTTTATCGCTTACACTTATTAACCGGTTTTATAGTATAAAAGCTAGATTTTTATTCCATAAAATTGTAGAATGAAGTCTTATCTGCCGACATTTGTTCATTATTTCATTGTGTGAGTATCGTAATACGATATATCGTGTGTGTATATATATATATATATATATATATATATATATATATATATATAATCGTATTGAAAACATTCGGCATTTCCTCTTCGAGAATATATGTTGGTGTAAGATTGTTGTTAGATAAGCGAGTGCCCACGACACACTTCAACGCCCAGCAACAATGCAGCTCAGGTGGATGGGAATTCAATTTAATTGAAGCACCAACTTGTGTTGCAGCGCCATCTACTGAAGAGTTACAAAAGCGAACAGCATAAAACCTTCGCCACGAAAAAAAAACAACAGAAAAATATGCGAAGTATCAAGGAGATCGGTAAAACGGTATCAAACGTAATCGGTCTGGTACAAACCAATATCCATATTCGTATATAGAGATTTCCATTACATTTTCAGAAAGATGTTGATTTTTAGGTTCACAGTGAATGGGGATTGTAATGTTCCAGAATGCGTAAATCTTCCTTATTTCATTATTCTTTGAGACTTAATACTGAACGACATGAAACAATGTTTTTATGATATTCTATTTTCCTATACTGAATATGCAGAATTTTCCTAACTTTTCTACAGCAGCATCCACACCAGGTACTACAACCGGCGTCGATAGCCGACTTGCTCAACAACGGTCCGTGAAGTCACGGAACTTAAGCAATTCGAGACACGCGGGTACCTGGATGGGTGACCGTTTGGGAACCGCGGATGTAACAGCGTCGAACCCCTAACCAAAGGGATCAAAGGCAATGACTGACTGCGAATAATGATGACTGACTAGATTAAAGGAGGTTTACCCTACTACACGTTCGATGCCAATAGTTGAGGGGGCAAGAGTAGAATATTGTTACGAATTGACTAGGAACATACAGATCTAATTTTTGGAGAGAATCCTTGCTGCTCGAAAGATATGTCCCGAATTTCTAAGCCATTTTCAAATATGTTGATTCTTGTGGCTTGTATTTTTTCTGCATAAATTGTATTCAATTGTTGATCTTTAAATGATGCCATGTCCTCTTTTAAAGCATATAAGTAATTGTTGAGTAATAACACTTAGAGGAGGAAAGTTTCGCTCATTCTCTCTAGTTACGTTTCAGAGAATTTACAGCGATCCACATAATTGATTTGTATTAAACCGAAGGTAATCATAAATAAATCACAGAAATCCCATTTGGACAATTGGTTAGGTTTGTGACCACATCAAAAAAATATAGACAATCTGGAAAGGATAAATCATTATACGATGATTTAGTGTTCGAAATCTATGCCCCCTCCTACCACTACTCCGAATTAAGTAATTAAATTTTAATGGAAAAACTATTTAATTTGGTACTTCACTGTGTAGTTCGAATAACACTTGATCTTTTATGATGGTCAATTGAGTAACCCACTTTTAATTCAATTTCAGCAGAGGCAGATATATCCAGCTAACAGAAAAAACCTCCCAAAATCTTTCATAATGAAAATTAGTCATGCTATTGTTTCATTATCCATCAGAGAGAGAGAGAGAGAGAGAGAGAGAGAGAGAGAAGGACAGACAGACAGACAGACGAAGAGAGAGAGAGAGAGAGAGGAGACAGAGAGAGACACACCCTGCAGGTGTTACTAATTAGCAGCCTAGCATCACCCATGTTCCTCACTCGAGTGTAACAGTGGTGTATCCTCACTCTGGACCTAGGGCTTTAGCAATGAAGAAAAATCTCCCACTACTCTTTTCGCTTATATATTTAGAATAAAATTGAATTATTTAAACAAAATCCTTATTTATTTTAAATTATAATATTGTAAGAATGAGGGAAAGACAGTCGTAAAATAACAAATGAGAATGAATTTCTATTGCAAAAATTGGAATAATGAATTTTTAAGTATTTGAAAAGACATGCTTGACATTTTCCCATTATTCGGTTCTCGTCATCATCAAATTAAATTCTGAATCCTTATCAGGTTACGACATGATCGCTCATTATCAGTTGTTTCCTTTTTAAACGAAAGAGAAAGAAAGCAAATATTTAAAACAATCGTTCCACTTTTTCACTATCCCTATCAAAAATAACACTAATTTCATGAGCATCGCTAAATACTGCAATGCGCAACGGAGACTATCACAATCACGGACGCTCGCTCTACAGCAGGGCGTTAAATAGAGATGCAACGCCTCGGCACCTTTTGTTCTTGAGTGGGGGACGTCGCGCGCACGCGCTGCCACCTGCCGATCCGAAATACAGACGTTGGAGGCATTCGCCAACAGGCTGAGCTGCGCTCATACACTGCCTGCATCATGGACGCACTGGTGCCGATCTATGACGCTGATTGCACAGAAGACCGAATAAATAAAAATATGTCAATAAATTGAAATAAAATTTAAAAAAATAAGTTTCCTGGGGCGTTGACACCCAAAGCAAACGCCACTGCCCTAGGGCCGTGAGGGCAGTATTCTCACCCGGGGTGCGCGTCGGCGCCGAGCGGAGGGCGGCAGCCGAGGGCGGCAGGCGGGGCGGCGGCGCGCGGCGCGGCCACGAGGAACTCGCAGTCGACGGGCGGCGCCAGCCCGGCCAGCGCGGCCCAGTCCCCGTCCCCCGGGGACGGCAGCAGCAGCAGCCAGCGGGCGCGCGACAGGGACGCGGGACGCTTTTTTTAATTTGTTGCGTCTACCATTTTGACGCAACGCGTCTCGAAGACCCTTACGGGTCGTTGAGCGCTTTGCGCTGTGGAGTAATCCTCCATTACTTTGCGCGATTTTTGGAGTAATTCTCCATTATCACTTTCTGTCATGTCGCGTCACGTCGCAGTCAGTTGTCAAGAGGCCCGTCAGGTAGCATCTCCGCGTACGCGCCTCCTACTATGCGCTCCTGCGTCACTACCCAGCGGCCAGAATTGGGAAGGAATAAGGATAGGGGTAGGGTTTAGGACACTTCACAGGGGTTGGACTAGCCCTTGTGAAGCAGCCAAACTCGTTTTGTTGGAACAAATTTCACATGAGATTCGGCGGGAATCGAACCCGGACCTCAGTGGTGAAAGGCTAGCGACTTCGCTATGTGCCACGAGCGTAGCTTTCGAGAGGGGCGCGTCAACTACTAGGTCACATAAGTGTAGTACATGTTTCTCCCTCGGCAGGTGGTGGTGTTTTTCCCTTATTGGATGGCGAGATCCAAAGACAAACCCACCTCGGCAAGCGGGGTTTTTCCTAACCAGGTATCTCCCACCAACCGGGCACCGCCCCAGCCGGGAAAAGCTCTAAGCTCCCGACCGATTTCCGGTATGTGTGGTAGTGTGGTGCATGTTAGTGTAAGTGTGTGTGTAAGGAGAGATGATAGAGTAAGGAAGAGGAAGGAAAGATCGTAGGTGGTTCGTGGCCTGTTTGTTAGGGAACTGCTCCGGCAATCGCCTGATGTTGTTCGGAGAAACCACGGAAAATTACCGATCAGAGCAGCTGATCGGTAATCGGTAAGGCCTCTAAAATTCTCCTCCAGACAGTGACTGAATTCGACCTAGCTGAAAGCTAGTGTCGAAAATCCTGTCACCTTCGGGATTTGAACCTAGGGCCTCCCGGTCAGAGGGATGCAGTGACATCAGTTGTGGCCCTGAGCAAGCGTGCGCGTTAGCAGTATGTAGCGTATGCAGCGCTTCTTGACCTTCGCGTGCCGTTATAAATAAATCGAAGTATAGTGACCTACACTCCCATTTACACATGGTGACACTTCAAGGTCACGAGCTGGAAGAAGAGGAGGGGTCGCTATCATGCAAAGGATGGTCCATCTAGGTTCGAGTCCTGATGGCGGCAGGATTTTCGACACTAGCTTTTCAGCTAGGTCGAATTCAGTCACTGTCTGGAGGAGAATTCTAGCGGCCGGCTGCTCTGATCGGTAGTTTTCCCTGGTTTCTCCGATCAACACCAGGCGAATGCCGGAGCAGTGCCCTACCAAACGGGCCACGGACCGCGCGCGATCTGTCCTTCCACTTCCTTGTCCTATCCTCTCCGTCACTGTCTGGAGGAGAATTCTAGCGGGGTGGCACATTCCGGGAGACCGGTCGGGAGCTTAGAGCTTGTCCGGCTGGGGCGGTTCCCCGCAGTGGGAGAGTCCTGGTTGGGGAACTCAGTAGCCGACGGTAGGTCGGCGCCGGATTTCGCGGGAAAGATCACCGCGCAAATCCCGAGAAAAACATGCACTACACCAACGGAACTAATGACCAAAGCAGTTGACGTGCCCGGAAACACGAAAAAATCAAATCAAATCAAACTGGAGAAACCACGGAAAACTACCGATCAGAACAGCCGGCCGCTAGAATTCTTCTCCAGAGAGCGACTGGAGCTGAAAAGCTAGTGTCGAAAATCCTGCCGCAATGAGGACTCGATCCTAGGACCTCCCGGTAGGAGGCGCTGTAGTGACACCAGTTGATGTCCTGAGCTACCGCTCCCGGTCGTGCAAGAAAAGTGGCGCGAGCAGTAGATGAAAGTCACCTGCGAGAGGGCGCGCAAGGCGGCCGGCATTACGACGACGAGCGGGCGGCCTCGCGGGCAGGCGAGCTCCAGCCGCTCCGGGGCCACGCCCCTCCGCCCCCGCGCTGCCCGGCGCGCGCAGTCGCCGCAGCAGCCACAGGAGCTGCGCCGCGCCCGCCAGCCCTCGCGGCCCCGACCCGGTGCGCAAAGCACGCGCGCGCCACCGCTGGAGGAGCGCTCACGAAGGACCAGGCAGCGGAGGGCAGGGAGGCCAGGCTTAAGGCTCATTCACAATGCAATCACAAACATAAGCATAACACATAGACATGGACATTAACATAAGCGAAGAGTTGGCGTATTCACAATGTCGAACATAAACATAGGCAAAATAAGAGTTTCTATTGGCTATGAGGCATTCTAGTTTACTATTGGTTGGATATGAGAATCGATTTCGAGATATCAAAACAAATACGACAAACACAACCACGCAGCACACGAATAGTTGGCCTATCGACTTCGATACTCGATTTTGAGTTATCGAACTGTGATTGGCTCATTCCTTATGTCTGACATAAGCATAAGCACAGAAGCTTGAAGCTTGCAAGCTCTTGAGTTAACGTCTTACGTGTTATGCTTATGCGAACGCATTGTGAATGAGTCCACTTGTAGACGTAGTCCTAACTTTTATGTTAACGCCATTCTTATTCTTATGTTTGCATTGTGAATGGGCCATTATACCGCGCGCCGACGCGCTCGCTACCGCAGAGCGTAGCCAGTGAGACGGGAGCCTTAAGGCGAGGCTATCCTGGGCGTCGCCTCCCCTGTTTAAGGAGGCGTGGACTCCAGTTTAAGCAGAGAGTGGAGAGAAGAGAGTGAAGAGAGAGGCAGCAGGGAGTGGAGAGCGCTACTGTGAGCACACCGTCCGTCAGCTCGGGAGCAGCCCAGAAGAGGAGCCGTGCTACCCAGGGAGCGGCCAGGAGGCGGGCTAGGTGAAGTGGCAACACGGAGATCACCACGACCGCCTGCGTGTAGGGCCGAGGTGACAAGGGACTCACCGCCGCACGCAGCCCCCGACGCCGCAGCAAGACGGCGCTACGCCCTGGCCGAGAGCGGCCGGGATTGCTATATGGTCGGCCTCGAGCACAGGGAAAGATTGCGGGAAGAAAATTGTAAACTGATAGTGAATAAAACATTGTTAAGTTTAATGTTGGACTTTCATTTTGTTAACACAAGGGGACATACAGAAAACAGTGACAGAATGGTGTTATACTAGAGAGCTACAAGGGTAGGCTATAGAAAGAAAACAGAAAAATGAAGAGTTCCTTCCCAACATAATACACAATCATTACTAATCAAACAGTTCCACTTATTTTTGACATTCAAAAATAAACGTATTTAGCGTAAATTATTGCCTATAGTATTTTCTGATGACGTTTCGGGTACACCTTTTAGCCATCTTCAGACCTGTGTTTTAATTGTACATTTTAACAATTTTTAGTACATAATTTTTAATACATTTTACAATAAAATCTGTTGACAGAAGCTTACCTTATAAATTACTATACTAGCATATTTACATTAGAACATTATTGTTATTGTAAGCGTGCGTACTTCCGCTTGCTGTTACTACATTTCTGTTTAACGTCTCCTTGAATACTCGAGACGGTTACGAGACGAAACATATAATATTCAACGGCTAAGGAATGGGGAGGAAACAATGAAGAAGAATTAATTTTGATATGTATTGTTAAATTGGAAAAGCAAGTTGTCTTGATTAATAATGAATGTTTGATTAATAATAATTGATAGACAGTCATTGAAAAGAAAAAACGAAAGTAAAAATAATATACAATCAATTGTATGCAGTAGTCTAGTTCAAATTCAGGTTAATCGAGTTAGCGTGAAGCAATACAAACACACCACCCATTAAAGTAGAATGTTAAAGAATTTGTCAAAACAGACATCTATAAAGTACAATAAAAAGTTTAATTCTTGTTATAGTTAGTAGAAAGTGAATTAGTAATTCCTTATGCTGCTTTACTTACCATTTTCATTGGGAGGAAGCACGTGAACACAACTAGGTTGGAAGTGGCGCAAAACAGCGTTTATGAGATTCAGAAGGTCTTCGTTTTTCGTCGGCGTCTCCTCCACCACCTCGCTTAAAAGCGAGAGGATGATCACCACACCCCAGACGGAACGGATGAGGGAAACATCTTCCCTCATTTAAGATAACGTCACTCCCACTCTCCCCTACAAAAAAATTAACGAATTTTGAATAATAATATTTAGACTGAGGAATTTCTGCAATTCTCTGTTGTTTTTTTGTCAAGATTAAAAATATATATTTTTTCAAGATATGAGCTTTGGAAAGAGTTATTTCACGTAAGAACTTTGCATTTATTCTTTCTCGTATACGTACGTATGTATATACGGAGATACTGCGGTATATGGTATACTTTCTGTACATGTAGTATAGAAAACGTTATGTAATGCGAGATTTCAACGGAAATACAGATTTTGGGTTTCCTTGTGAAACTCCAGCGCCTAAACTACTCATAAGATTTTTTCAAAATGTATATTCCCCGGTCTATCTCGCTCGATTCGTAGCTCTGCGTTTTTGAAAAACATTCTTTAATGTTTGAGAGCACTTTAACATTTTGAAATTTGGGAGCCCCTAGAACATTTTAAAAATTTCCTCAAAAAGACTCTAAGTTTTTTCTTTATTTTTTTATAAGAATAGAGTAAAATGCACTTATATAGATGGCGTAAGTCCCTTTTTCGCTGTTAACTCTGAATTTTCGAAAATTGCGAAAGCTTAAAATATTTTCGACTCTTTCCTACAACTACAAAATTGAAGATTGAGATTTATTGAAATTAAATTTGTTCCCCATAGTTAGTACTTTCATTGAGGTGAGGCACACTATTTTTAAAAAATTAGTACTTTTCGCGCAATATTGCATCAAATATCAAAAACAAGAATTTATCAAAAACGCCTCCAGATTTTTTCTTTAAACTTTTGGTAGTGTTAGTGTTAAACGTATTGCAGCAGATGTTATAAAAGCCATTTTCCACTATTCTTTTGCTTTTTTAAAATTACGAAAATGTATTTTTTAAATCTCTCTCAAATTAGTATGTTTATTGCCAGCGATTTTTGGAGATTACTAGTGAATCCGGCAATTCTTCGCTATTGCAATGAATTACACTTCACACGGTACTGGTCACGTGAATGTTAATCACGTTTAACGCTAAATTCTGAAAACATTGTAAGAGATGAAATACTTTCTCGCGAATATTCTACGTACTGGTTTGGACATGGTTGCCAAGTATCGCATTGTTGAAACGTTCTGCCTCAAGATTGGGCATGTATTTGCTATGAAAATCTATTGAAGAAATGTGTTTTACTTATCCGATAACGTTCAAGTAATAATTTCGGCTGATATTTCACAATCGCAGGGGGGTCATTTGTAGAGAAAACGCACTTCATACTTGAATGTGCGGCGGGTTACTAAAGCTTCTATTCAGGGCGCTTGAGTCAGCATAAACGTAATCAACAACGTTCCCATTTTGCGTCTAAGTGTGACAGACATACGCACATTTCCATTGTATAGTGACTATATTCTTAGCGCACGTGCAAGCACGTGCAAGCAAGATAAGTTTTATCGCAATCAAATGATTTATGGCAATCAACCCTCTTTAATATCTTTACGGCAGATATTCCTCAATTATCAAATTGTGCTACGGCTGCCAATTCTGACGGCATAGCAATCTTCACGTCTAGTGACTTAATCTCTGAAGTAATAAGAAACCTACAATAAAGTCTTATATATTTTTTCTCAATGGACAAAAAATGGGGATTACAGCTAAAACCATCAAAATGCGTAACAAAATGTTTACCTTGCGAAGAACAAATATCCCTTCCCCTTTAAAAGTAAATAATGATCCTATTACACGGGCCCCTTCATATAAAACAATCAAATACCTAGGCGTCCTCTTGGGTACTCGTCTTATATGGAAACCTGATATTATACCAAGTCTGAATAAAACTTATGGAGCCCTACTCAAATTATATCCCCTAAAAGTCATCTCCAAAAATTGAAAATTCTCTGTTTCTTTAAAAATCAGTGCTAAGACCCTCAATAACTTACGCAGCCCCAATTTGGGGAAGTGCCGCTTCTTCCGTTATAAAACCCTTACAAACATCTCAGAATAAAATCCTTCGTACAATTAACAATGCCCCGTGATAAAAATTCATGAGAACTAACTAGAACCAATTGTAAATTACATTTCCTTACTGTCATCCACATTCTTTGGCAACCTTCAAACTGCCCCTTGCACCAGCCACTTTAACCTAAAAAAACAGCATTGCCCCATTAAATCTCGTCTCCCAAAAAGATATGTTCCGTCCCCCATAACTTACAGAAAATTGTGCCTTATCTCTCACTCTCAATCTTGTTTTCTTTACAAAATTAACAACAATCATCGTGGAGGTACCCAGTGGGGATGTCCTCGATCAAAAATAGGGTTAGGATAGTGTGCAAATTTACAGTTACTCGTAACTTCGAGCATCTATCTATTATAGTATAGAGTTAAAACAAATACTCACCTGTAAAGCGGTAATCCCACTGATTTGGTTAAATAAATTTTTTAAAAAAATCAAAAGAACGATACGATAGCACTTAAAATGCGAACAAAAAGAAAACAAACAAAAATTGATATTTATACGAATATTAGATTGCATTTTTGAGTGAATGTGCTTCAAATGTGTTCCAATGAAGGTTTTCGAAATCTCAAAATTTTTCTCTGAAAAAGTTTACTTTTTACTTTTTACACTTACGTACAGTTCTTGATTTATAAAATTGTAGGTTTTGTTCCACCGTTACGTGTCTGTATTTCAGTTCCACCGTTACGTGGCTGAACAATTGAGAAAATGTGAAAAATATAGTTTGGGTAGCGATAGATGGCAGTTGGTAAGAGGATGGAGGAAACACGAAAAGCTATCCCTGACCAAAGAAATTTAGAAAAGTATCTAGTACGAGAAAGTCTGTACCATTCTGTAGCACCACTACATTAAATTAGTTTCTTTTTGGTTAATTTTCGACATCATGGTTTCCATTAGTTAATTTTTTATGTGCGAATTTTCGGCATGTAATGAAATCAAATTTAAACCTATTTCAATACGATATTAATACACTATTAACATCATACATTATTGAGAGTAATTTTTTGTTTATTAAAACATTAACAAATCGTGTCTACTTTTCTATATTGTTTACTTATGACCTTCTTTATTTTGGAGGATATTTCATATTTTCAGCCAAGCCAGAGATCCAGCCAAACAGAATAGTGTCCTATTCTTTTTAAACATTTGTTCAAAATATGTCTTTGATCTTTTAATTGTATCTGAAATTCTCCTTTTCGTAATGTCTTCGAAACGTTCTTAGTCATTACACAGATTCTTCAAGTTTAATTTCGTGACCCATATTCTTTAGTGTTTTATGTTCTTATAGAAATATTCCTGATAGAGGTCTCTCAGTAAGAGTTTCCTACACACAGAACTTAGTGTCCGTTACGATCGATATATTAATATTTCCTTTACGGTGCAAACGTTACTCACTCAAGCAGCAAAATTATACCAGAAAGAGGATACTATGCCTTTGATGTCTTCCTTTGATCTTCAAAGATAACTCTTTCATTTCTCGACTTTGTTTTTATGGTTGATGATATATTATATTTTTATGTAAAATAGTTATGTGATGCTGGTGCCGCCCATTAAAATGTAGCACAAAAAGATTCACAAACTCAACTTTTCAATACTATTCTTGACGTTTTACATTGTGACATTTACATTGTGACTATATTATCATTACAATTCAAATAGCGTAATGGGTGGGACAAACTATTTTAATAATATACAAGCTTAACTGATACGATGTATTGTAATATGCTTATTGTTTCAGTAAAAACAGAAGGAGTAACACTGTTGTGATATTTGCGAGTTGTCTATTTATTTAGATTTCAATGCCCGATAAAAATTCTAAAACACCAATAAATGACTATTTTCTTATCAGTTATAAAGTGAAATTTAATTATATAAGCAAATAAGGATAATGAACTTCCATAAATCTTCATTGCAATTATTTTCATCCTTTATTTACATTCCTTCTAACTTTACATTAAAAATTCTACATATCTTAAAAATATGATTAATAATTCCATATTTTTATAAGGTTACTGTCAGTGATCAAAACAGCCGTTACTATGTTGTTATTTTAAACTCCTTGAAAGACTTGTAGTCGAACAGGTAAAAATAATTTTTTTTAAAAAGTTAAAAAAATAAAACACCAATAAATGACTATCTTGTTATCAGTTTAAAATGAAATTTCATTAAATAGGCGAATAAGGATAATGAACTTTTGTTCGTTGAAAGAAGCAATACGCGCAATTATCAATAATTTTTCAGATTTAAAATAAATACTACCAGTCTTCGGCAAAGATTAGTTCAGAAATTCTCTACCTCTTGACAATATTTGGAGGAACGATACTTCGTTTATATATTTGTGAAAGCAAACGTGTTGTAAGGATGATATTTATGCTTAAATGTCCTAGGCTTATTTATTTTTAAATTCACGAAACTCATGGGAGATAAAACGTAAAGGAAGGTACACAACTTGTGGCTCAGAGCAAGATTAAATGGCCATCCAGAATATCCTATGGATTGAATTTCATCTAGATATTTTACTTAATTAGAATAGTAATTAAATAAATGTTACCATTGAATAGATATTTCTTTACATCAGTACCTTGTAATAATACAGCAGCCTGATGGCAAAATTTTACGACTTAATTGTGCTACCATCTTTCAGCTACTATTGATTGATTTTTTCGTGTTTCCGGGCGCGTCAACTGCTTTGGTTATTAGTTCCGTAAGTGTAGTGAACATTTTTTCTTAGGAGATGGCAGCGATCTTCCCCCGCTGGATGGCGAGATCCGGCGCCGGCTAGTGCGGTGTCCCCCTAACCAGAACTCTCCCACCAGCGGGGAACCGCCTCAGCCGGGACAAGCTCTAAGCTTCCGACTGGTCTCCCGGAATATGTGGGTGTGTAGTGCACGATAGTGTAAGTGTGTGTGTGTAAGGGGAGAGGATAGGACAAGGAAGATGAAGGAAAGATAGCGCACGGTCCGTGGCCCGTTTGGTAGGGTACTGATCCGGCATTCGCCTGGTGTTTATGGGAGAAATCACTGAAAACTACCGATCAGAGCAACCGGCCGCTAGAATTCTCCTCCAGACAGCGACTGAATTCGACCTAGCTGAAAAGCTAGTGTCGAAAATCCTGCCGCCGTCGGGACTGGAACCTAGGACCCCCCGGTCAGCGCTGCAGTGACATCAGTTGATGCACTGAGCTACCGCTCCCGGTGTTACCATTGATGCGCAATAGATTTAAATACATACGGGAAAACGTCAGTAAGGTATCTCTTTATATGATTTTATGAGCATAAGTTTTTTTAAATGCAATATGCATTTTTATTTTCAATGTGATGGATTCAGACTCTTCATTTCATTTTCATGAATAGTCTTTGGGTATCTGAGATAATGAATACAACTGAGAGAAGGACCACAAAACAAGAGGATAGTTATTTCGTATACCTACGTACATATGGAGAAATACAGAGAAAGTTATGTAATGCTGAGGAAAATCGATTTCGAGATTTCAACGGAAGTACACGTTTTGAAGTCCCCTGACACCGAAAAACTGTTAAATGATACACAGCCCTAAAGACAACCGCGATATGTCGGTCGAAATGTCGGCACCTCAGCCTTCGACGCGGCGTCACCCGGAGTGCCCAGATCACCGAACGTCCGTCCGCCCGTCTGTCAGTCCGTCAGACAGTGAACACTACTGGCGCCTAAGGCAAACGTAGGATTTTTTCAAAATGGATATTCCCTGGTCAGTCTGCCTCTAGTTGGATCTTTGAAATTTTGAAAAACATTCTTTTAAATTTAGGGGTACTTTACAAGAAGCCTCTGGAACATTTTCAACATTTTCTCAATAAAGGCTCCAAATTTTTTTGTTTAAATTTCTTGTAAGAATTTTTTATATTTTCATAAACATTACAATTTCGTTTTGTAAACTAATAAGCAATTTTGTTTTGACCTAAACTACTTTGAAATAAAATTTGTTTGAAGAGCTAGCCCATTATCGTCCTCTTACTTTCAAATAGGTTTTAAAAATAGACTTTCTTGTGTTTGTAGATACACTGGTACTTACACTGTAATTTTTGTTCTTAAAACACTTTGTCACCTCACTTACACAAGTTCGAAAGGTTTCTTTCTCTTCAATGTCACTAGGTCCAGGAGAAGAATTGCTTCGGTATTGTCATGTTGGTGGAGCCTTTCTTTGTGTCTCACGAACCTTTGTATTTCTTTATGCACTGATTCAACTTTCAGATCGTTGTGTAGATCTTTATTTCTTATATTAACCTGACGATATTTCCTAGCACTTTGTTCTGAAATCTTTGGATAATTTCAATGTTACTCTTTCTGGTACATCCGTAGAGTTGTATATCATACGTCCATATAGGTTTCAATATTTGCTTGTAATGTAATTTTTTTAATTAAAGGAAAACATCTTCCAATTATGCAGTACATTTTTCTGTATTTAATATTTAATTGTTCTCTTTTTTTTCTTTACATGCTCTTTTCATCGAAACTTACAATTCATTGTCATGTTTTTTTGATAAGGTACCATGTGGTTGTTTATATAAATTGGAATGTGTTCAGTATGCCTCTTTGTGAAGGTCTTATGAACACTTTTGTTTTCATTTAATTTTTTAATTTTCTATTTTTGTCATGTGTTATTGCTGATTCTGGATTGCTTCTTCGTTGCTTTTTCATATGACTAAAATTGCAGTCTCATCGGAAAGTTCCTATGCCTGTTTTGGTTTGGGGTCACACAGTAGGTATAGTAGTGGTCCCAGCACACTTCCTTGCTGTATCCCTGCCTTAACTTCTTTGAGACCCGTAAAGGCATCGTCTCGTCGAACTCTCAAGTATCTGTCAGTTAAGGAAGATTCTAGAAGATCTACATATTATTTGGGAAGAACAGTCTTCATAGTTTAATGCTTTGTTCCAGACTTTGTCAAAGGCCTGTACTACGTCCAAGAAGATTGCAGAACAAATCCTTTTCTCTTCCAATGATTTTTTGATGACGCTGAATTATCTAACAAAACACTCTACGTGATCTATTGTGAAGTGTTTTGTTCTGAATCCGAACTGAGGTATACATTTTCACTCCTTAATAATTGATTTCATACTTTTGAGCAACAATTTTTCAAAACGTTTAGCTAAAATAGGCAAGAGTGAGATCGATCTGTACTATGTAGCCTCATGTTGTTGTTTTCCTGGTTTCAATATCATTACAGTTTCTGCTACTTTCTAAAATATGGGTACGTATTTCAATCTAAATGCAGCGTTGATAAGATATGTCAATTTTATTATACCCTTCCTCGGCAGTTTCCTTCGAACTTCTGCTGTTATTAAATCAAAACCTGGATCTTTTTTAAGTTTCAGATTTTATAATTCTTTTTGTACTTCAGTTATTGTAACTGTGGTAATACTTTAGTTATTTCCCTGGATACTACTGTTTTCATTAATTATTTCTGCTTCATTTCCTTTCTCATGAGGCAGGAATATTTCTTCTGATGCTCAGCAAATCTATCGGCTTCTTGTACGTTGCTTCGCCCATTTGGGGCGCTTGAACGATAGCTCTTGTTATTTTTCTTGATGACTTTCAGAGGGAATAATCAGTGTTCTTATCTGGTGTCAATTCTTTTAGGTACATACTCATGCATTTATTTTTAAAATCTTTTACATTTCTTCTAAGTTGTTGAGTGAGGTTATTGAATTTGGTTTTATGGTATGGTGTTCTTGTTTGTTACCAACGACTTCTCATTTCTCTCTTTTCAATAAGAAGGTTCCTAATTTCTTCTGGGTAATTGCTTTTATTGTTCTTTCGATTTCTGGAGTACTTCTTCAGGCTACCTGCCGAATATATTTTGTAAAAATCTCCAGCTCGTTATCTAGTTTTTCATTAGTCTTTAATGCAACATGGAGGTTTTTTCTTCTAGACATTGATTGAGTCATTCCAGTTACAATTTCGCATTTACAGTAACACATAAAACGCCATTTTCTGAAAAACAGTTCTAAATTATTTAGTGCAAATTGCTATTTAAGACGAGGTTTTACTCGTCTTTAATATCCTTAAAGTAATATTTCAGTGCTGCTATTAGGAAACCGAAAAATTGAGAAACTATTTCAAACAAATGTACTTTGAGCGGCTATAGATGGCAGCTGGCAAGGGGATGGGGGAAATCGTAAAGCCAGTCCACACCAAGGAAATTAGAAAACATTTATACGAGAAACTATGGACCATTTTGTAGCATCACTAGATTTTCAACCTCCAATCGATCCCTTAAACAAGTAGGAGAATTCGAGAATGTGCAGTGGGCGATTGCTTATCTTTTTTACCATATCCTCTGCCAATACAGACGTGTACGTAAATAAAGCTGGTACGGTTAGCGCTCCCGATAAGGGATAGCTATGTGTTGCTATTCGGTCTCCTCAAGAAGAACGGAAAACTGCAGCAGAAATTTAAAAAAATTAGCCGAGTATGAATGGTGTAAAAGATTAACTAAATGAAGAGCGCTGGCCATTGGAGTTGTCCTCATTCATAACAACGCCGACTCTCAGAGTGCTGTTGTAAGCAAACATTACTGGGGCAGATGGGTCGTGCTTGATTATTCCGTTTGAAGCCCCACTTAACGGCGAGAAACTTTCGTCTCTTCTTTGAACTAAAGAAACGGATAAACGGCTAAAGCTTCCAGACCGACGAGGAGCATCAAAGCAAAGTTCAGGTCCATATCTAATCAGTGGCGGTAATCCTCGACGTAGAGAGATTCAAAAAACATGTTCATAGAAAAAACGTTTGTCTGAATCTTCACGGCGATTATATAGAAAAGTAATGTTTGGTAATAAACCCATTTTTTTCTCTTGTCATTTTGATGTAGTCCATAAGAATTTTAAAAAAATGATCCTCGTAATACCAGCCATTTGAGATACATTTACTACGAGAGAGCATCAAGAGTTTTTAAATTAAAATTCTATTTAATGTTTATGAATAGGGCTGTGATTTATATGCAACAAAAACAGCGATATACAATCGGTGCGGTGCGAATATTTTTTCAGCATAAGCTGGGGTATTGGTTAAATGATAGTGATGTGGGTAGCTTATGATTAGATAGCTTGGCATTGTGCAGAATAAGAAGTCGAAGGAGTTATTTGCATTGAATTATAATTGTAATTTTTGTTATTGTTATTTGAGATTTGAATTCAAGTAAACTCCGTGTTTCGAAGGGATTTTATATTAGGATAGATGGGAGGAATTTTCAATAAGTCGAGTGAAGTAGGCAGCCGTCCGTAGGTGTTTTATCCGAAACACAGTCACGGAAAGTCGCGACCGCGTATTAATTTAAAAAAAAAATATTGAATACTATAAAGTATCAAGTAGTTGAGGATACACGGGAAACATTTTTAATCTATCTAATGAGAGCCAAGAACGGGATAATAGGGATATTGAGGACATCCCACGTTAATATCGAGCCCGTTAATATCGGGCCCGAGAAGAACATCTGAGAAGTCATCGCAGTAATCTTAACAACTATATTTAAACCCGTACGGGACTTTAATGTTTGTACAGAGAAAAGGTTTATCATTTTATTAATGAGCTCAATAGAATTTGTAAAAATGTCAGAAAAATGTTAAATTTCTATTTTTTGAGAAAAGAAATGATTGATAATTTATTGTAGTCGCTATAAATTTAATAATTGGTTTTAATCAATAAAACTTTGTGGAATCGTAATTCTGTATAAAATGACAGGTCCACATGCAACAGGTAAGGAGTAAAACGTTGTAAGTCGAAACCCGCGATTAAAGTTTATAGTGAAATTAATAAAATAATGTTTAATACTGAGAGAATTTATGAGCATATCAGGACAACGGAAGAAATATAATAATATTGATAATTGCAGAGGAAGTAATCCCTTCTTAATATTTGTATAATTGCTTTTAAATAGTAACAAGATTTAGTAATATTAAATATCAAAAAGAGAGAGTATTTCTCAGTTTGCTGTAGAACATTTACAATGTACTTTGTTATAAAAAAAATTCCTTCACAGTGTCACTGATTATTATTAAACAACTGATTTCATAAAACATGACAGACTCCCATTTTCATTGACGATAGTGACAATTAAATCGAAAAAACGTTTTGTTGAAATACATACAGATTAAGATGAGGTTACGTCTTTCTCTTCAACCGACGGAAACAACACCTTTTCCCACGGCCAGCGAAAAGCATTAGGAAATACAGACTACAAACAGTATAAAGATATAATCACCACTCGTTCCAGAATCATCTGGGTCAATTTGTTTTTAGTCAGCCAATATGTATATCTCTAAATTAGTTAAAGTAATAATGCAAACTAATTTAAGCCTGAAGAGCTATAGAAGCCGTTCACTATAAAAGAACTACATTGTACGTTGATATTAAATGGAAAATCGAAAAGTCCAAACATATTGTTTTATATTTTTCAGTACTTATTCTCAAAGTATAATGAAACGATAATTGTTAAAACCTTCTGCCACAATACAATTACTATTCAGTTAAACCTTTTCTGGAAACATTATTGAAATGTTTTATATTTATAAAAATCAGTATATGTATGTTACATTGGACTGTAGAACACACAATTATAATTGGTCAAATGTTTGGTAAAGGGACTCATGTACCAGATGGTTGATAGACACTTCCTTTACCTCATTATCACTGCAATTACAGAAGCAGAATCTTCGATAAACTTGCTATCTTCGCTTCGTCAACTATAACCTCACACTCGGACGCTTGCTCGCACACGACGAAACGTCGAGAGGTTTCTTGCAACTTACACAACTGAAAGACCGACACCAACGAAGTTAGTCTTGAAATGACGAAATGAATTAATGGAGACACTTCATCGTTCACACTGTTAATTTTAAGGAATTATTAAAATTTAATGTCTGTACTATAAAATTGGTTAATAAAAGGAAGTGATAACACATCTAGGGCCCACTGTCTTTTATTTAAAAATATTATGAAATTTGATTGAGTGCAACCTAAAACTTCTTTCTGAGCGAAAACCTTTCGTTTTTTAAATTTAAATATAATCTTAAAATATGTTTCAGTCGAACATACCTTGTTATATTCACAGGCATCTTTGAAACCAACGGGGCTAAAAGTTTTGGGACACGTAGAGCAAGGCATTTATATATCGGTACATCATGTTAATCTTCATACCTGCACCACACTGTTTTCAGAAAGGAACCCGTCTACACAATGGCCAGGCAGCTCCACACAAGCCAAGCGTATCGTGACTTCATCATATCGAACGCAAAGCGATGCTTTCATAGCTGTGATGTCACACATCAGCTCTGATAATACGGCTATTCACTGGCACCAACCATCAATTCAATACACATCAAGCAATAATGGTGGTCAGAATTAATCACAACTCTTCTTTCCAACCAACTTACTTTGTAAATCCATACGTCAAATGTTTGGATCGTAAATAAAAGTATGTAGTCACTCTATAAACCATACTGTACAAAATATAAGCAAATGTTAACTATTCATTCGAATTTCAATTTGAAAATGAAATTGTGGCGTTTATATAAAGGAATATGGGAATCATAATTTCCTTTATATTTTTATCATATACAATATAAACTTGTCTACTGATTCATTGTCTTGGAAAACAGTCGACTCCTCAGAAAATATTTAAAAACATAAGATTCCGTCTTGTTTCAAATGAGATTTGAACATTAAAATAATTGTGATGATAGTTTGTATGTTTATTGTGACACTGCGTCATTGTCAGACAAAACTTACATTTTTATTAATTTTTTCATTTTAGTTTTCAAAGGTGAGTTTAGATCATGCAATAGCCTCTAGCAATTAGAGCAGAGTAACTGCCAGTGATCTTTTAGTTTCCCTTTATTGATCACTGTAATGACTACAACTCGTTTAGACTAAAAATCGTATATCTAAAACCGTATGTTCGATTCCAACAAATACATTTCAACATGTCAGCAGTAAAGAGATCCTGATCAGCTTTTCAATATTTGTCATTAAATTAAAAATGAAAATGAGGGCTTTTCGTGAATTTCGTGTTTAAAATTGCATATGGTTTCCTTTGTGGAAGATCGAAAGATAACGTGGGTCTTTGTGATAAAGAATAATCGATATGATTGTAAAGATAGTGTTTCAACAGTATTATTATAGTGAACGTGATACAGGCGACTTTTTATTTATTTTACGTCAAAACAGTTAAAAACTGTGTGTGACATGCTATGGGCAGTCGTGAATTCTGTGCATGTTTTCAAAATTCTGTGATCCCTACCCTAAGCCATATACCACTTGAATTGTGAATACAGAAAAAATAGCGTTTTTTTGCAAGGATTGTTAACAAATTGTTTCGAAACAATTACAGAGCGAGATATATAAAAAAATGTAGTTGATAATAAATTGAGAAATTTAAAAATAACAATACAATAACAATTGTTTGTAAATTATTTTTTATAAATAAACTTGTTAAAAAACTGGGTTGAAAAAATCTTATATCCTAATATGTTATGACTCTGAAGCAAACTGACTTTAATACAACACTCTGGACCCCCATTACTTGATTGTGTTAGGAAGCCTCCGTTGGGAATCCGAGAAAATTGTAGACTAGAAATTTCTAAGCTTCATATTCACTCACTGCCATCTAATCGCAAAGGAACAATTATTTATATTCTCTGTAAAAAATATGTCTTTAAAAATATGAAAAGTGTGAAAAATAATATGCATAGAAATAATACTTCTATGCATATTATTTTCACGCATTCTATGCAACTTTGAGAAAACCTGTTAATGGATTAGCATCTGAAGTCGATTTCATTGGAAATTCATGTCAGATGATGGATATAGAAGTCTGCTCCTTCAAAAAGTAATGGAGCGAATGAACCTACTTTTGGTAATACAGCCCATTTAACAGTTTTTCCATGACATATGAATTATACTCAAAGAAACTTAAATTGTTAGTAATTATATTTTTATTAAAATATCTACAAGCATTTTAGTAATATTACGATCAGAACAATTTTTGCTTTAACCCTTTCGTGATCGCGTGGATTACTATTGTAATACAGTCTTATTCATTCGCTGTTTACAGCGAGAGTTGACAACTTTTTGACATGAACTTGGCAAAATATGGTTCAAGTGGTTACTGCTACACGAACGATAAGCGCCGAAAACAGTTTGGATTACAATAGTAATCCACGCGACCACTCGCAGTTCAGTTTATGACCTATATCACGAATACAGCTGCATTTTATACTCTGAATGTTCGTATAAAGAAAAACAGTGGAGATAGTTTGACTAGGAGAGGAATTCTTAAGGATCTCGCTTTATCCCTTATGAAACAATGAATGAAAAGGATGATGGAGAGAGAAACTGAGCCGACAGCAATAAGAACACGCGTGACACTTCTGTGAGGAATCCGAGAAGGGACGGAGGGGTCCACGTAGTCACCAAAGAGCAACGAAGATCGTTGTTATCTCAGTGAACTTCAACGAAAGAAGCGCACTCGGCAGTATCACGACGATTGTTTTCAGTGGGTGTGCACATAAAGAAAATATGTGTAAGATATTCATTTATTTTTGACATTGAATCGTTTAGAAAACAGGCTCCAAATGTTTAATCAATTCTGTCAAACTGCTTTTTTAATTGTGATAATGCAAAGAATGTCAAGTTCACAAAACATATAGAGCACAAGACTATTAAAAAACAAAATCTACTCGCATATATTTGAATATATTTATTTAAGGACGTTCTACATTTTTATACTACTACTTTATTTGAATATATTTATTTAAGGACGTTGCAATATATCAACATTCTAATAAATTTAATGGTATAATAAGTCTATTGCTTTTCGATCCAGAACGCGAATGACGTGGCCCAGAACCCCGAAAAGGAGATGACCTCATGTGACGAGACACTTGCTCCTAGAAAAAGAGATACTCGACCCGGGGATTTGTAACTAGTCAGCGTTTTAGATAACGTTACTCGTCTATGTTTCAAATAAAAGTTGATAGTCTTTGAAAATATTATTAATAATATTAAAAAAAGGATTACAATTGTAATCCACGCGATCACTCGCGTTCCAAATTTGAGCGCGACCACTGAAGAGTTAATTCACTCATACTGCTTTTCAACGCATATGAAAGTGCCTATATAAAGTGAAATCTGCTAGAACGGCCACCTACATTAAGCATTCTCTTTCATTAACGGCCATTTTTTGAAACTGATTGACTTTTAGCAAGCCGCGAGCAAATATTGCATTTTAGGAGAACACCTCGCCTAGCAGTTAGTAACAAGGCATATTTCGAAAATTACTCTGAATTACGTCACAACTTCCTGACGTTTGTAAATATTGATATTATAACACAGAAGGAAGCGACGAAACAAGAGAACAAGATGCCTCAAATAAGAACGATGAAATAAATAGCGAGCAAATAACATTAGATTGAATGTTCACTCTCTCATGTTATTGAGTACTGAGATGTCCTGACATCTCACACGTGCACTAAATGTTATAGGGAGCCGACGCTCCACTCACAGCCCCGTCCCTCGTTGCCATTAGCTACGCACAGCTGCCTGGCGAGCCAAAGGGGCTGACGCACATAAAACTCTGAAGACTTGCCACGGCGCCAGTGTGTGAGGCATCCTCCCAAAACCCCCACCTCCCACCCCACCGCTTGCCACAAGGAGGTTCCCCTCCTCCTGGGCACCCGCCTCCAACGCGGAAGGAAGTCACCCGTCCCTCAACAAATCGTGCTCCGCGCACTCGACATCCTCCTCGGTGCCGCGAAAAGCCACATTAGCTTGGTTCACACATGCCCTCGCTCTAATCCTCCGGGGCTAGCCATAACTCCATCCTCAGTAGCGACAGCTAGCAAGTGTCTTCCCCGACCATCCTCGTCAACAGTAGCCAAACAATTACAACCAATTACAACTACTAAATAAGTAGGTCATCAGAGTGGGGACTGCCCGACCATTGACAACCCAACAGCGGAACATTCAGAAGAGCAAGGAACCAATGGAAAACGGGGTACCACGTGATCACAACAACTCTTCTGCAGATAACGGCAAGCAAAGAGAAGGGGAGTAGGGAGTCAGATGAGAAAAAAATCAGACACTTTCTGAACTTCATCGAGTAGTTGACGCATTCCGAATTTCAACGAGTACAGACGCTTTCTAATGACCTCTCCGGCCACAATCCGTCTGTGATCAGTTTTAGCATAGAAACATAACTCACAAAATGTTCGCTCATCCGGAAGCCATCCTCATTTGATCCGGTTTATCACTGTTAACCGTCTTCTCGAGCGATGTAATTACGCCAAGCGGAATTTATTCCGTTCTTTGTACGAGAGTAAAAACGGTCCGAAAAGCACTGCCATGGAGTGCTACCTGCCGTGACGTGCACCTTGACGCGGGTAGGTCTTGCATGACGGCCTGTCTAAGCATCTTCAACACCGGTACGAGAGCGAGGAGCCACTGGCGTGGCGTGAGGCCGCTCCCGTCATCTGGTCAGCATCGCTGAATCTCCTCCCGGGGCTTCATGAGGCGTGCGCAACTTGGGCGCAAGTCATTTTCTTAAGGGGCGGTGTTAAGTCATTTAGGTGAAAATTTTCGATTTTCGGTTTTCGTCAGTTTTGTATTCTTTGATCTTTTAGTAATAATGTAGAAACTTTTTTTGCGTTACGGCCTGTCGAATATGTTAAAATGGCATTTAAATATCAGTAGGTGCTGTTGCTATTTTCAATAGATCATTGGAGAGGGGGAGGTATGTTAATTACTTAGGAGACGGAGACAGCAAAGGCTTTTTAAAAGTGGTGGAAAGCAAGCCATATTCTGATGTGTCCATACAAAAATTAGAATGTGTGGGACATGTCCAAAAGAGAATGGGGGCACGCTTGAGAAAATTAAGAAGAGAAATGAAGGGCAAGAAATTAGAAGATGGACATCTTTTGTCAGGAAAGGGAAGACTTACTGACAAAGAAATAGATAATATTCAGAATTATTATGGCATGGCCATTAGAAGCAATGTAAAATCATTGTCCAATATGAGAAATGCTGTTTGGGCAATATTTTTTCATAAAATATCAACAGACAGTGACCCTCAACACTTTTTGTGCCCTAAAGATGAAACCACGTGGTGCAAATACCATAAGAGTTTATTAACAGGTGAAAAATATGATCATAAACATTCATTGCCAATGGCTGTTAGGAATGTTATTAAGCCAATTGTTAGAGCTGTGACTGAACCACAATTATTAAAAAAATGTTTGCATGGACGCACACAAAATCCTAACGAGTCTTTTAATAATGCTATTTGGAGTAGAATTCCAAAAAATGTTTTGTTGGTATGAACACTTTGAGTGTTGGTGTTTATGATGCTGTGCTAACTTTTAATGATGGCAATATTGGAAGAGCAAATGTTTTGAAACATTTATATATTGATCCTGGCAAGAATACAATTGCTGCTTTCGAGGAAATTGACATTTTACGAGTTAGAAAGGGTGATAAAGATATTGAAAAAAGTTTCTAAAGAAGGTAGGAAGAAAATGAGGCAAAAGAGACATCTGAAGAATGATGATGATGACATTGACAATCCAGAATATGCTACTGGGATGCACTGATACAAGGTAAAAACTTTAAACTCGTTTTTCTCAAAAGTGAACACATTTCCCATTTTCTCAGAAACTATATGTTCAAAAACAATGATTTTTTTACACAATGTTGTACTATTATATAATGATCTACTGAGTTAGTCTCAGTCCCTTTCAGGCAAAACTTGTGATGTAATAAAATATATATTCACAGAAAATGCAACAAAAAATAGCTTTCAGTAAAAAAAATGTTTAAAATGTTGGATTTACATGTAGGTATCTTAAACTAACTCAGTAAATGTACAAAATATATCTCAATAAGAATGCCAAATTTGGTTTATGTCCAACAAATAGTTTCAGAGAAAATGGGTCACAAACTTTGCAAATTTAACATAGCGGGCATAGGGCTTAACACCTCCCCTTAATCATTTTCTAAGTGGCTCCGGTCGTGGCAGATAGCGCCAGCCTCTCACCACTGCGATCCGGGTTCGATTCCCGTCGAATCTTATATGAAATTTATTCCAACAAAACGAGTTTGGCTGCTTCACAAGGGCTAGTCCAACCCCTGTGAGGTGTCTCAATCCCTACCCCTTTCCTAATTCCTTCCCATTTCTGGCCGCTGGGTAGTGACGCAGGAGCGCGTAGTAGGAGGCGCGTACGCGGAAGTTCTACCTGGCGCCCTCTTGACAACCGACAGACGAGACGAAACTTACAAACATATATACTCTCTGCTAACATACGAGAGATATTAATGGAGAATTTCTCCGCGCTCAACGCTCGACATGGGGCGAAATGACGCGTTGCGTCGATAATGATAAGGACGCAACAAATTCGAAAAGATAATAAAAACGTCCATCACACTATCCAAAAACAAAATTTAATTAAAAACGACATAACCATTTTATTGGAAAAATTTTCTCTATTTCAGAGGCTTCATGTAAAGATTCCCCTAAAATTAAAATATCGGTTTCAAATTCAAGGGCTGTGACATCAGTCAGATCAATTGGATTGATCAATTGGTTGCACAGTTTAGCCGCTATCGTTGTTTACAGATAGACAGACGGACGGATCTCTTGCTATCATTTGATTTTTCGGTATCAAGGATTCACAAACCATGAATTCTGACTGCACCGTGTGTTAGAGGATTTTTTCCCTAAAGTTAAGAACTGGATTTATCCACTCTTTCGTTATAAGGGCAGGGCAATACCGCAAATTAACAGTTTTTTCGCGCAGCATTAGATAATGTTCTCTCCACTGCGTAAGCGATAGTGAGAAAGTAAAAAAATACACCATTGTGTCCCTCATAATGTTAGAAAAAAAATATTTCTTTACCTTTCGACATCAGGAGAATGTATTCCTCTAGAAAGTATTTTATGTAATGTTGAGACCTCGAAAAAAGTCGGTATGTACCTAATAGCTTTATCATCATATATACCGGTGATCAGTTTAAAATGCAACCCACAGAAGGGAGATCGAATTGCACTGTCAACTATATTTGAGCGGATCGGATAGCGGCTGGCGGCTTCAAGCAGGGAAATTTTCGCGAAATACGCTTAATCCCCTCTCTCTAATGCCACCCAGAGGGGGAGAGCAGGTGACCGAGGTGGCCACGAGTTTAAAGAGAAAGGCACGCGCCTGCTTGTTTGGCGTCGAAAAGAACAGTGATTTTTCCCAATTGTTTAAAAGTGAAATAAGCTTACCACATAAAATATAAATACAGGGAGATATAATAATAAACTTTGCTTATTTTAGTTTCATAACAAGTATCCTCCAAAAATGTAAATGTTTTATACTTCTCTATTTTAAATAAATTTTAATAAATTAATTCCAGAATTCGCACAAATGTTTGTTTTAATTGTAATAATCATAATTATTATTATTATTATTATTATTTAAATAATGTTTAATAATAACAATATTTATTATGAAGAATTGGTGTCCGAAACAAGCGAACCTGACAAAAAATGTTCAAATGCCCTCCATTTGCTAACAAACAAGCATTAACTCGCTTGAGAACACTTGCTATAACTCGATGTAAAGTCTCTTCATCAATCATGGGAATCGCTGCCTCAGTGTTTCTTTGCATCTCTTTGAGATTAGCGAGCTTGTTCGTCTAAACTTTACTTTCGAGGCATGCTCAAAGACAAAAATATGTGATGCCGCTCCATCGTGCAAAAACCAAACATTTCTCTCATCTTTTCCAAGATGGGATAAAAAATTTCTCAATATATTCTGATACGTATTCCCCGTTACTGTTTCTTTGAAAAACAACAGACCAATGAATCTGCGTCGATACATGGCCCACCATACTCCAATCTTCCTTTAATGCAATCGTTTCTCTACTGTTTCCTATGGTCCCAATGTAATGTTTTGCTGGTTAACATATCCATCCAGATGAAACCAATCCTAATCACTAAAAAAACTTTACCAAGTGACTCAAGACCTTCGCCAACAATTTGCCATAGCCAATTATAGAAATTCAAGCGAGGAGCTCTATCAGGAATCTTAAGCTCTTGAGATGTCTTCTGTTTAAATTCGCGCATTTTCATATTTTTGTAGCGCAGTACGCACTTTCATACGAAATATTATATTGTTGCTGAAGCTTTTTTATGATGTTTCCGGGTAATTTGAAAGAACATGCCGAACTTTCACTAGTTTTCACTGCGTCATCACTATATTTCGGCGACTACTTTTCCGATCAAATACGTTCTGTCTCGCGATAGCATTTCACTAACGGAAATAAAGTACTCTTGTTCGGAATAGACTCCAATTAAAATTTTTCTTTGAAAGATTGCGTTCGGAAATACTCCTCCACCACAATTCTGCGCTACTCTGTGCTGAGGCGCATCGTAAGTTAACCTCAAAACAGTGAATAAAGACGCAGCCTGCTTTGCTTTGAGCAGGTTTGACCCAGACCACAGGAAGGGCGCGGGTGAAAGGAAGGCGGTGATGAGTGAAGCGGCTGTCGCAGAAATGAAGACGAAGGAGCTGTCCCAGAAACAATTGCAGTTCTTTTACTTTTCTCTCCGAGCCTCGAAAGGCACGGTTGTGTTTTAAACTAATTACCCGATATTAAAGCTGTAGAGAGGCCGATTTTGATGTCCCTCCTAATCGGTTCCCAGTGAATGCTTTTAAACACATTAGGTACCAAAACAAGTTCAAAAAATTAGGAGTGGAAGAAGTGAAAGAAAAAATATTATTATACAACTTTCCTTTATTAATAAAGAGCTTGAAACTTTGCGTTGTTTGAAATCCGCGGCTAGAATGGAAACAGGAAGGTGGCGTCATTCGCATCTTCCCAAAATGGCAGGAAATGGAAAAGTAAAATGGCAGAGCGAGTTCTTGCTTTGACAATGCGTTGCGTTGTTAAAATGATTGTAATTGTTACTACCGACTAAATTACGATTGTTACCAATCGTAAGTATTTAATGAACTTTCTTATATACTAACTGAACCCGTGCGATTACATGTTAAATGAAACACAAAAAATAACAGGGCTATTGAATGACATTCTGATACATCTTCGGTTGAGTCCAAATATCAAGCGTTTATCAAAATAATAGCAAAATGGAAATACATATTAATAATACTTTCTGATATTAAATGAGATTTTGAGAAATTTATGGATTTCATTGGGATAGGAACCCAAATAATAACGATGTTATGCATATACAAAATAAATAAGTATATATTCGAATAAAGTGCGGTATTTTTGTTTTCTATCGTGATTTTCTTATTTACTTCGCGAATTTTAATATATACTTCGATGTTCACCATTTACACTCGCAGTTCTTGTTCAAAGTTCAGCATTTCGCTCATTTTCCCGCGCTCTTGAGCAGCGTGTCTTCTGGCACTGGCCATTAATTCGAACACAGGACTTGGGGTCCTATAGTTCCGTTTCCGTAATTGCGACCGGGAGACTACATATACGATACACGATGCAATTAGAAAACACCTTTCAACTAGTCCTTGCGCGAAAGCTTCGAATTTGTAATAGTCATAAACAGAGAGAAAGAATTCGTTTTAAAACGTTGTTTAAAATTACGACATTAATAGTCAACCTTACAAATACCGAATAAATATGCGCACATTTATCCCATGGTCTGCATTTTGTAATGTCTCCCCTTGTTAATAAAACCTTTTTTCTAATTACCTTTACGTATTGTATATCTCCTGTATGATTCTTGATCATTTTAGAATTATTACTATTTTTATCAAAATATTTTCAAACTCTTACCACTTTTCCCTCTACTTCAAGCTAAGAATAAATCCTGAGATAAAATGACATGAGATGAGATAACTGAATAGAAGACCAAATGTACCTCATCTGGAATGGACACTACGATTTTAAAGGGACCAGAATGTGAAAATCACTGCACTCTCTGATTACTCCGAATAATAAACAAAATTTCCATTTATTAGGGCAAATCAATTAAATTATTGCTTCATTTCAGTAATTTTGTGTTCTTGAATTTCGAGAAGAATGTGCAAAATCAACCGCGGTCAAATTTTACTATCACTTTTAGTATGCCAAAAAAAGACCTGGCAGTTGAGTTTCAGCTCCAACATCGATATCGCGACAGCATCGATGGAAATCCGGTGGTCCTATGGATACTGTTTCGACAGCCGCGGATCTTCGACTATAGCTTCAGAACTGGGTTGATTTCAACCACTTCTGCCTCCGATAGAGCGTTTCCCGCGGGCAGTCCGATCAATACCAGCGGAATGCCAGAGCAGTACTTTAACAACAGGCCACGATCTTTGATTGATTGATTGTTAGTGATTCTGGGCACGTCAACTAATAAAGGGATTCGTCCCATAAGTGTAGTGCGGGTTTTTGGCTCGAGAGGTGGTGGTGGTGGTCTTCCCCCGATGGATGGCGAAATCTAGCGCCGACCTACCGTCGACTAGCGGGGTTTTTCCAACCGAATATCTCCCACCGGCGGGGCACCGCCCCCGTCAGGACAAGTTCTAAGCTCCCGACCGGTCTCCCGGCATGTGTGGTTTTGTAGTGCATGTTAGTGTAAGCGTTTATAAGTAAGTGTATAGTTGTTAGGCGGAAGAGTAGGCTACATGCCCTGAGCCTCGACACCAATAAAGACATCTATTTATTTATATAGGGTGAGAATAGGATAAGGAAGAGGTAGGAAAGTTCGCGCGCGGTCCGTGGCTCGTTTGTTAGGGTACTGCTCCGGCATTTGGCTGGTGTTGATAGGAGAAACCAGGGAAAACTACCGATCAGAGCAGCCGGCCGCTAGAATTGTCCTCGACAACGACTGAATTCGATCTAGCTGGCAAGCTAGTGTCGAAAATCCTGCCGCCGTCGGCACTGCAGTGACATCTGTTGGTGTCCTGTGTCCATGCTCTCGGAACCACGATCTTCCCTCCTCTCCCCTTGCACACACACACAGCTCGGACGGCGAGTGAGTCAGAAGCGTAGAGCTCGTCGGACGTGTCGGTCGGCGCAACTCACGTTTCGGACTGGGAGGGACATCGCCACTGCCAAGAAATTACATGCACTACCGTTAAGGAACTAACGACCTAAGTAGTTGACACAACCGAGATCAATAAATACCTTCACACACGCAGAGTTTGGAATTCGAATACAAAAGAAAAGTGTGAATATAAATTAAACATCCTCCAACACGCACCTATTTTCTGTTTTCAGGATGTAGCTGCCCCGGCTCAGTGCCAAGCGAGACCAGGTGCTGCAGTTCGTCCCTCGCGGCCCACTGGTCACACGAGCGGTTAAATGCGAGGCCCAGGCGGTCGGAGCACTCAAATGGACGCGTTCGGGCCTCACCTGCCGCACTGGGGCGTGTTCGCGTGCGCCGTGATCGATGACGCGTGACCGTCGCGTGACATGGGTCCGGATGGATTTTATCATTATTGAAGACGTGTTGCCCTAGAGAGGATCTAGTAAAAGTGGCCACCGCCATAAAATGTTAGCCACGTTAATGGTGCGATAATGAAGAGTAAGTGTGCCAACTCTAAATCTCGTGTTCTACTTTTTTATACTTTGTTTTTCTATAATTGCGTTTCTGTGATATAATTCGTTGAAATGGAGTTTTTGTAAGTAAGAAATCTGCAAATTTCATTGAAAAACTTGAAATCTCTACAAAAAGTTTCTAATTTCAAAATAAAAAACACAAGTTATGATGTAGAACTTCAGAATTTTCAAAGAAATTTAAAGACAATAGATCATTAAATGAATTTATACTTTTTCATGAAAACCATGAAGAAAGTCATAAAATGTTGTGTAATATAAAAAAACTGTCAGTTTGATGAGCAAAATTAATGCCAAATCGTCCAAGACTTGTTTACAATATTTTTACGTTTACTGTAATTTTTTAATAAAATCCTGTACTTGTATTTCTTTGAATAAAATTTGTGACCTTGACACTTATGATTTGATGATTTTTGAAGTTACTGCGAAGGGAAGGAGAAGAGAGTTCATTAGACAGAAAATATACCTGTGTGCTGTATGCCTGACCGGGTATCAGAAAGTGAAATATTCTTCATATGATCAAAAATGGATTGTTGTTGTTGTTATTATTATTATTATTATTATTATTATTACTATTATTATTATTTTTCGGTACTTTTCGCAGTAAGCATTGAGAACCATTTATATGACTTAGGCTCTAGCAAATGCAACTGGTAATGACAGATCTGAGGAAAGACGGAGAAGAAATTCATCTTTGTCCGTCGTTCAATTTAAAAATTTTCGCACAATATGGCAACTCTGGAGGATTAAAGCTTTTTGGATGGTTATGCAGATTCCTTTTGATACTCCTATTTTTGTAAGACCTGAAGCAAATCGGTCTGTCACCACTCCAGTGGCTGAGATGATTGTTGGCACTATTTCAATCTTACTCAGTTGCCAAACGTGTTGGATTTCTGCTGCTACTTTATTATTATTATTATTATTATTATTATTATTATTATTATTATTATTATTATTATTATCCTACGTTTTCTCAGCTATTATTGCTGGTAGAAATGCTCACCTACCCGGAGTTGTTTTGGGGACAGGTTCGGTCACAAAGAAGAACTTCATATTATATCTGGACTTAAGATAAAAATTTTCTTACGATTTTCTTTGCAACAAAACTGGGCGCTGTCCCATGTTCAGAACGTTTTTAGGTAGTTTAAGTTCTGTTAAGTTTTTAAGGAAGTTTTTACTGATCAGGCCTTCCGCCGATATCACGAGTGGGTATGTTTGGTAGAATTTAATTTCCAAATATGTTTTAGTTCATAAGATAAGTTTTCATATTTGGAAATTTTTCTATTTATTTCTGCTTGATATTGTGGGATAATGGTACTGCGATGTCTATTATTACTCCTTCTTTCTTCTTTTTATCTATAAGGAGAATGTCTGGCCTATTGTAATCGACAGTACGATCAGTTAAAACTGATCTGTCCCAGTACAAAAGGGTGGAACTTGTTTCCAGCACTGAAGGAGGGGTGTACTTATAGAATGGCGGTGTTGATTCATCTAATAATTTATGCTCTATTGTAATTGCCCTGTGCACGATTTTCGCAACTTGATTATGCCTTACTAAGCACTGTCTGAGAGGGAAGAGCATGCAGCTGTGATGTGTTCTATAGTTTCTCCTACAGCTCCACACTTCCTACATTTATCCACCACATCTTCTTTTAAACAATACTTTTGATAGTTTCTGGTCTTGATAACTCTGTCTTGAATTGATATTATAAAACCCTCGGTATCAGGGTATATTATTATTATTATTATTATTATTATTATTATTATTATTATTATTATTATTATTATTATGTTTTTATTTTCTCATCTTATTGGCACATTTGAATGAATTGCACAGATATACAACATCAAAGCACAATACATCTATTTTTTAAAAGGAATTTATAATACATTGTTTCCCATAAATTTCCGCACTATCCTTGTTGTTGAAATAACAACTGCCTTCTGCATGGGTTTGTACAGGTCTTCATTCAAACCCAGTTGCTTAAGGCCCCACATCAGACTCCTAGGGATGACTCCGGTGCTTGAAACAATTATCGGGATAATGTTGACTGTTTTCATATTCCACTGTTTCTCAACGGGTTCAAAAGATTTGCATATTTACTGATTTTTTCAGTGTATTTGGTTTGAATGTTGCCAGTATTTGGGACAGAAACATCAATCAGCATGACATGTTTCTCACACTTGTTAATCACAACCAAATCCGGTCTGTTGTGAATCACTGTCTGGTCTGTTAAGATAGTTCTATCCCAATACAAGCGCCACTCTTCGTTCTCCAGAACACTCATAGGTTGGTACTTAAAGTACGGTACCTTATTTTCAGTCAGAAGACGACATTTCTGAGCGAACGCTTGGTGTAAAATTTTGGCCACCGAATCATGTCGCTGTTTATACTCGGTGCCTACCGAATGTGTACAACCCGAGGTAATATGATGAATTGATTCCACTGTTGGACAACCATAACGACATAAATCATTCTGCACATTGCTATCTCTAACAATTCGCTTCAAATAGTTACGCGTTGGAATAACTTGATCCTGAATAGCCAACATAAACCCTTCAGTTTCTGGAAAGATCTGTCCTGATATAAGCCAGTAGTTCGATGCTTTCAAATCGACATGTTCTTGGCTCATCTCATGTGGATGTCTTCCGTGAAGAGCTTTAGCCATCCATAAATCTCTCTTTTGACCGTCATTGCATGAGAAGTCCGCAACATCCTGTCTCGATTATTATTATTATTATTATTATTATTATTATTATTATTATTCGGACAAAGGTATCGATTTAGGAACAACTGATGATGCAAACCACAAGAACAATAAGTCACCCAGTCCAGTGAGACTTCTAATAGGGAAGGCAACCTGGCGCTGGGGAGTCGCCAGGCGAGTTAGAGAAGCACCACAGCGTTGCACGTGGGGCAGATGACGTAGGAGGTCACGTGGCTCGGCCCTTTAGAAGGGAGAGCCGCAAAGTCACCCAGGGGTACTCATTTTCAATCTGCACATAGAAAACGCGCAGAAGAAAGCGCGTCAGACCAAAGGCAGATTGCGTCGCAAACCGTCAACGGCAAACTGCCTCACGCTTTATGAAGCAATTATTAAGCCGCAAATGGACTACGCATACCAGTAGTGTCTCAGATCCCCAGTAAAGTACCCCAGATCTGGTTTCCATATGTGCATACAGGAACTAGAATGATATTGTAAATTAATAATTTATTTTTAATTTAAATTAATAATTTACAATTGTGACCAGGAAGTTAATATAATTTTCTTAGTTGTATCAGTAATTGTTCTTTTTTTGTTTGAATGTGTTTCTTCCATGTGAGACGTCTCTGCAAATGAATTTCTAGTTATTTAACGTACTCTGTTTCCGGTATTTGGTTTCTGTCGATAACAGCAGATGAACAAGTTTCTTTCCGAAGAGTAAAAGTGATTTGTGCTGATTTATTCTCATTTTTTCTCTACTTTCTATTCCATTCTTCAAGTGTAATAAGATTGTTTTGTAGTTTTTTATGCTTCTCGAGATTCGTTACCAAGAGCCAACAGTTCTGTATCATCAGCAATAATTGTTTTTTCAGTATCCGGAATATATGCTGTGTTGACCAAGTACACTACCTTGGGGTACTTCGGATTTTATAGGAAGAAGGTCTGAGGTTTGATTTGGTATTTAATTTGGCAATATAGATCTGAAAGATAGATTTGGAAGTAATCAAAATATGACTGGATAGATGGCGTTTAAGTTTAACAGAGACCCTGTGCCATAAATTATTGAAGGTCTGAGATATATCGAGGAAAGCAGCGAAACAATAGTATTTATTTTGAAAGTTGCGTTCTATTTGCAATGTTTATCTGCTCTACCATTGAGTCTCACGGGTGAAATACTAATTGATGATCTGGTACAATGTTGTTGCATACTAAGTAAGGTCTAAGTATTGTCAGTAGTAATTTCTTAAATACTTTAGATATGACTGGAAAAAGGCTAATAGGATTATAAACCGAAGCTTTAAAAGAAGATTTATCAGGTTTTAAGAATACCATATTTTAGGCTACTTTCCACTGGATGGGTTTTTGTGTCCAATGCTAATAATACTGTTGAAGGATGCTATGATGAACGCAATCCCTTTGCGAGGGATTTTATTAACTGAACGCTGATAATATCATAACCTGGAGCTCTCCTGCAGAGAAGGCCGTTCTTTATTACTTTGATTATTTCTTTGGGAGTGAATAATTTTATAGGAAGTGCCATTTGTGCCTGGTTCAATTCAAGGTATTCTTGAATACACTTATTACTTGCATCATTCGCACGTGGGATACTTTGAAATATTTAGCAAAATGATGTCTGAAAACTTCAAGTTTTTCTGCTGTACTTCTTGCTCATTTCATATGTGTGTCTGTACTTGGTACATCAGCTTTGTATGGTTGTTTTAGGTTTCTCGTGTCCTTAAGTATAGAATAATCTGAGTTTGTAAGAGGCTAGAGATGTAATCTTGAAATTTGCTATTGTAGTTATTTTAGACATTTATTTAATTGTAGACAAGCTCTATTGTAGTTTTTTATCTGTTGGGTATCTTAAAGCTTGCTATATTCTTCTTAACTTCTTAACCTCTTATTATAAGATATTTTATTCTCAATTTGCATAGAAAACTTTATACAGTTTTTAACAAAGTTTTCTTGTGACGCAGTACACCCCTCAGCATTCTGAATGCTTCGCGTGAAATACTCAGTGGCTTCAATGACATCTGCGGATTTTAAAGGCGCGCGAATTCTAGTGTTGTGGCATATCCATTCACACCAGTTAGCTTTTCTGTAATAGGAACGGGCTGTAGAAGTAATTCAGCATCAACGGTGACTATGATACGTGTATGGTCAGATGACAGTTCACACATTACTGTATAATATAGTAACTAGATGAAATACCTTTTACGAAAAAAGGTTAAATAAGTCTGGATCCATTGGCTAGTTTGTTGGTTCCGATGTGGAAATGGTTTTTTAGATGATGTGCTGCCAGCACATCAATCAGCTGCAAGTTCTCATTCTCTTATGATAGCCAGTCCTGATTCACACTGCTTGAGTTTTGATATGAAGAATCCCCCTGATATGATCCTTGAGCCTCAATTGTTAAAGAAGAATTCTAATCGTGTAATAGAAAACCTTAGTGGTCAATGTAGAGAACACTTACTATAAGAGGCACACTCCAGTCACTAATAGTTATGGTAGTGAATAGTATAACTTGAAAGTTATTGACAAGCTAAAACATGTTCGATCATGATTTACAATTTCTTACTAAGAGAATATGTCATAGCTGAAATCTGTTAACTCCTTTTAAAATCAATTCAAATTTTGAGATTAGAATTATAGAAACTAAAATTTACAGCAAAGGAAAATGTAGTGAGTTTTAGAAACCATGAGGTGAATTGCGCATTAAAAATAAATTGCTATGAAAAATGCATACTGCCTATAGTACAACAAAATTGTCAATTTGGAAACAAAATGTATAAACACCCACACCAGCACACGTTTCAACTTCATCTGGCTCCAAGGCTCGCGGCGCGGAGACCGAACGCAGAATAAGTGCGGGTTGGTGTGTATGCGAGGGTCCTTGGTCTATGCATCTATGTTTGTATGTATGTATTGTAACACACCAACATGTCACACATTTATTTACTAATATTTATCGTAAATGAGGTAAATATACAAGGATAAACAAGTAGAAATATGGCGCCCTAGCAACGGCAGCCGAGCAGATCAAGTAAACAATTTAGGGATTGATTGAGAAAGCAATGACAGTCTAGGGCATAGCTAGTTGATTATGTAATCTATTTAGGGATTGGCCAGGAGAACAGTGACTGTCTTTTCACGACGGAAGTGCGTCGAATGTTGCTGCTGAAGAACAGTAGAAAAAATAGGCCGAGTCTTGAAGGGCTGAACACAAAGATTATTTTCACATTCTGACATCTGTCGTGGTGCTGTGCGGGTCGCTCGCGGATGATTAATTTTGTGAGATTGGGACTTGTAAATTTTTCTTGAGAGTGAATAGTTGTATATGTATATGTATGTATTTTGTTTACTTTATTTATCTATTTTTTTACATTATTATATTTGTAATTGTAATTGTACTTTCGTATTGCTGCATTCTGCCACCAGGCATCATCTTCCCAATTGTGGAATAAATTTCTATCTATCTAGAAGAACGAACTTCAAAAGCGACCTCCAAACAAGGAGGCCTTCTATCTCGTCTCGCTTTGCTGGCTTTAATTATATGCTCTGCTCATTTTCTTTTCATTTTTGGCAAATTTCTCCGTTATAGTACCCTGAGTCCAAATTCCTTTTTGCTAAAAGAAACGTACGTTTCAGCGCTTCCTCAATGATTTTTAATTTTTTTCAAATGTCATCCAATTTCTCTGCTAACTGTTCGAAAATCTCATAGTTCATTTGTAGAAAATGATGCATTCTTTTACTAAACCTTTTAGTTAATGCCCTAATTTATTTCTGATTTTTCTATTCTCCCTTCAAACATTAGCGTTTATTTCAAGAAAAACAGTACTGTGATCACTTATTGGTAACATTCCATTAGAATAACTTATCTTCAGGTCTAATAAGAATATATAATATAGAATTTTGACGTGTCGGTTTGTCAACAACTTGCATATGTTCTGCATCCCAAACTCATATTAACTGTGTTTTTTCTATCGCAAGCAGTACCTTGCCAATTAACGTTGCTTAGTTAATCCCCGTAATAACTTCTTAATAACAAGAATAAAATTATTTAAAATAATCTTGCACACTTGTTTACATAATAAAGTGGGTTTGAAAATATATAGATTTTTTATAAAATTATATTACTATTGTTTTTATTTTCGATAACAGACATCACGTTAAATAATTACAGACGTTGACTTGACCAACATCATTATTAAAAGAGCAGTTTTTGATGGCTAAGCCATAACCGTAAGTTACCTGCTGTTCGGAAAGGCGCTCCGGAATTTCGGCAATGGATGTCTGGTACTCCGTAATGCGCCCACCGAGAGGGAAATTTTAATGTGTACGTCCCCACTCAATGTGTGATTTATTTTTTAATATGTTGATATTAACCACTAATTGGTATATATACGAATAATCTTCGTGTCGGGAGCGGTATCAAGTGATGTCATTGCAGCGCCTCTGACCGGGAGGTCCTAGGTTCGAGTCCTGACGTTGGCACGATTTTCGACACTAGCTTTCAGCTAGGTCGAATTCACTCACTGTCTAGAGGAGAATTCTAGTGGCCAGCTGCTCTAATCGGTAGTTTTCCGTGGTTTCTAGGATCAACATCAGGCGAATGCCGGAGCAGTACCCTAACAAACAGGCCACGGACCGCGCGCGATCTTTCGTTCTTCTTCCTTGTCCTATCCTCTCCCCTCACACACACACACTTACACTAACATGCATTACACTATCTCATATTCCGGGAGAGCGGTCGGGAGCTTAGAGCTTGTCCCGGCAGGGGCTGTGCCCCGCTGATGAGAGAGTCCTGGGTAGGGGGAAACCCCGCTGGTAGGTCAGCGCCGGATCTTGCCATCCAGCGGAAATAATATGCACTACACGCAATGACATGCACTACACTTACGGGACTAATGACCTAATCTGTTGACGCGCCCGGAATCGCCAACCAACCAACCAACCAGCTATAATCTCCGTGGCTCGTTTGTTATGGTACTGCTCTGGCATTCGCCTGGAGGTGATCGGAGAAACAACGGAAAGAAACATAATTGATAACGGGAAAAATATATAATATATTGGAAAATAAAAACAGTGAAAGGACTCGTGAACAACTTCCGTAAATAAGAAAGTAAATTAGGAAAATTATTACGAATTAATTACCAAAGAATAAACAAGTCCAGTGCTAGAGTGCCAGTGATAAATATGAAATTAGAAAATGTGCTAGTAAGGGAATGCCTGCGCACTACGGCGAAGGAGAAACGTGTTTTGGGTACGATCTCGCGCTGGGAAGACTGATAAACTGCGCCTAAAACGAAAAAAACGTGTCGCCGATCTTTTGACGCGCAGAAAAATGTTATCAATAGACATGGAATTATAATCGCGTAGGAGGAGGAAGCATATGCCAATGATCTTCACGAGATTCAGTAAAAACGGAACTTCGAATGGATACTGGACGCCGTTCAAGAGGGCGGAGGCTACACGAAAGGAAAGTGAGTAAACAGGAAACATATCAAATTATCTATTGAAGACAAGTTTCGTAGTAAATTAAGGATTTCTGGACTAGTATTTATAAATGATAAGGCCATGCATGCAAGGACAGGGACTTAGAAAGAAAACAATACACAATAATGAAGGTTTCATGATTTTTTTAAATCTTTTTGAAAATTGTTGTACTTATCGACTGTTAAGTTTAGATGTAATACAGAATGAATATTTTGCAGAATAGAGATGAAAATGTTGTTAACTCGAAGTATTATTATTCCTGGGTAATAGAAGCAAAAGAGTTCGCAGTCCCACGTGAGAAGAATTATCTTACGTAAATTTATCACCGAATATATGTGGAGACGGTCAATCGGACCCACTAATAAATGTTATCATGACGAGACAACTTTGGTACACCCTTCGGACAATTGTTGGATGAAAGATCAAATGGAAATTTAGGCAGAATAAGCAAATAGAAAGGTTCCAGGCACATTCCCCCGTCTGAAAATTGTTTACGCGGCTTATGAGGCTTGCGGTTTCCTTGCCGCCGAAATGCACTTCTATTTGTTTCTTAAACCTGTGTTCTTACATTTTCATTTGAAGCAAAGACTTTCTTCGTGCGGAGAATTTGTATTTCTACTTACATTTTGTTTTTATTTGGGGGAAAGTAATCACTGAAAATACATTGCGGGAAAGAAAAATGTAAATTATTGTAGTGCTACAAACTTCGCTACTTTGTAAATACATAAATATTTACGTTCTGGTTATCTCCTGTAACCATGCATTTGAATTAAATAAGATAACACACATTGCTTTAAGAAGCGGATAACTGCCTTACCTAAACAATGTTTTTCGCTTAGTATTCAGTTACTGTCACGAAGCATTTTTGTGCGCGCGCCGCCGACCAAAACAATGGAGTTCGAGTGAAGAAAATAAATAAATGAAAAACTTTAAAGATATCATTTTCTTGGTATTGTTGCTTTGAGAAACCACAGTATCATTTCACAAGCTGCCACATTATTACCAGAAGGTTATATATTTGAATGTTTATAAAATATGTACGTCATTAACTTGATTTTGACTCTGAAATTAAAATTTGTTTTTTTATCTCGTTAAAAAATGGTAAATTAACGGTGCTATATCAACAAAATATATTATTAAATATAAAATGATAATGGAGCAATAATTTCATTTAGTAAGTCTGTGAAATTAAATATTTGCAAAGAAAGGACACCACTTCCTTACGTGTTCCAAGGAAAACGTAAATAATATTTTGTAACCCAAATCAACACAAAAAGGAATATCATTATCAGAATGAAATGATAAAATAAAAGGGTAACTTATTCATTACTTTTTGTAATTAAAAATTTGCAATAAGGTAAATTTTTGAAAAAGAAATGTAGAGAATAAGATCCATATGTTAAATGCCAGGAAATTTAAGAGGAAAGAACGACAATAATCTCTCAAAATGGCAACAAGGGTGAAATAATTGAGACAAAGACCCTGGGCGAGGACAGAAAAGAAATGTATACTGTTATTTTGGATTATGTAGATGTTTGTATTTACAATTAAATACCATGTAATTTTTTCCTGAGCCATCCACGTTCACTGTATGGGCAGCGATTCGCGAGACTCGGAATAAAACTTTTTCTGGGGTGTCCCGCTCTGGTTTTCCTCAGTCCTCGTCGCCCTTATTTCGTTGTGACGAGAGGAGAGAGTTAGAGAGAGAGAGAGAGAGAGAGAGAGAGAGAGAGAGAGAGAGAGAGAGAGAGGGGGGGTAGGAGAATGGGAGGAGGAGAGGGAAGACGGTGGGAGAGAGGGAGGGAGAAGGCGTGGGGAGGGGGATAGTAAATGACAGTGATGATGATTACTCTATTTAGGAACAGCGCCAATATATTCTATCTTTGAGGATTCCATCTTTAGAAGATGCCGAAAGTGCAGACGATTAAATACCTATTTCTGTATTACACGTAAATTGCATCCTAATTTCAAACAGCTACCTGATTTTTTTCAAACTTATGTTATCTAATTACGAATATTCTATGCCAGAGGAAAATGGGCCCAAAGACGTTTTGAGAAGTTGCGTAATGGTTTGATGCATATATTTACGTTACCTACTTACAATTACGTTGATTCAAGCATGTGGAATGAGGATTACAGAATACATTGATGAGGGTTTATTTGACTTTACAGTAGAAGCTACCAACAGAACAAGTGTGCCAAGAACAGAGAAATGTTTAGGGATTTCAGCCAATGAATTCAACCGATGGTTGGAAATAAATTGTTACGTCGGCTGTTCAGTATCCTGTAATTTTTACTCTATGTCTTTTTCTTCTTCTTCTTCTTCTTCTTCTTCTTCTTCGGGCGCAACAGTCCATAAGTGAACTTGGGTTCTCCTTGAGCATTTCGTTCCATGTGTCTCTTTCCCGTGCTTTCCTCCCCGTTTCACGTTCCATGTGTTCCATATCTCGGTTCCAATTCCCTACCACGTCCGCGTGAATATCTTTGTCCGGCTTTCTTTCCTGAAGCTTTCTTAACAATAGATCTTTTACCAGGTTGCGTTGTTTACCCTGCGCTGAACTCCTTCCTGGTAGGACCAGGATTTTATTTCCGGGTTCACTCCCATAGGACGGTTGTCTTCATTAGCCTACGGAGGCCCCCTTCCCCACTTGGTTTTCTATCGGGTTTTGCTTTCCTTAGCCCAATGCTCTCGTTTTGAGAGGCCAGAGACTCGCCTTTCGTCCTTCTCCACTCGTTCACAGTGGAAACACAAACATACGGATAACACATAGACGTGATCGTTAACATAAGTGATAGACCGAAGTATTCACAATGTCTAACAGAAACGTAAGCAAAAGAATAGTTTCTATTGGCTGTGAGACATTCTAATTTACGATTGGTTGGATTTGTTGGATATGACCGGGGGTAAGGACTCTTGCCATGGATTGTTCGTCTATCGACTTATTTCGATACTCGATTTTGAGTTAACGTACTGTGATTGGTTCATATCTAATTTTTGACATGAGCATAAGCACAGAAGCTTGAAGCTTACAAGCAATTAAGTTAACGTCTTACTTGTTATGTTTATGCGAATGCGTAGTGAATGAGTCCGCTTATGGACGTAGTCCAAACTTTTTTGTTAACGACATGCTTATGTTTATGTTTGCATTGTGAATGGGCCTTTACACTCTGATCTTCCACCACAGGAAGCATCCAGGGACCTCCACGCGGAGGAGATAGATAGGACTTGCAGACCTTTGCTCCCAAATTGGGAATCCCTATTAAGGGGGGTATATATATTTTCGTGGTGAGCACCTGTGGACATCGGTAATCCCTGCCAGATCCTGGTCAGTCTTTTCACCCCCTCGACTGTATGTACTGGCTGAAAGATTGGAGAGTGCCAGTTTCATTGCTGACGCAATGAAAAGAACAGTTCTTTTAATATGCAATAAAATATAATGCGGTTTTGAGCCAGACTAATCACCAGGTGAAAAAGAAGCAAACTATGTTTGGGAATTCGCTCCTTTGCTGGAGAAAATATTAGATGGGTGCCTCAAGCAAGAGGTACGCGCATTTCTATTGAGGAAATGATCCTTTCATTCACTAGACGGTGTGGAATAAAATAATATGTAAGTGCAAATCCAAATCGTGTTGCAATCAAACTTCTTGTATTGGGAAATCCTAACGGTATTGTACGTGATTGTGGTTGAACCAAGATGATAAGACTTTTAAAAAAGAATTCAAGTGTTTTCCTCTTGGAACTGCAGCAGTTCTGCAACTGTCAACAACGCCAGTTTCTGGCCACGTTATTCCCCATGATAGGGTTTTCACGTCCGTGCATCTGAAAAATGAACTATTAAAAAGAGGGTCCTATTCAACTGAAACATAAGCAAAAAATCGTATTCCAAAGAACATAGTCTTAAAAGAAGAAAGAGTGCTACAGAAAAAGGAAAGGGGTTCTTATGACAGTTACTAGACGCAAAGGGAAAATGACTTACGTTTATTGGTTTGATAATAAAAATGTTTTCATACACTGCACAAGGAACTGACACGACTTTAAAATTCCGAAGATGGTCCTAAAAGGAAAGATCATATGCAGATCTCCCACGTACGAATGTAGTGGCTACATACAACTCTACGATGGGAGGAGTGGATATGGCTTGGCGTATGTTGGCTTACTGTTCACCTGGAGCACGAACAAAAAGTGGACTAAACATGTAATTTTGTACATGTTTGATATGGCTATTATCAATTCCTGGTTGAAGTACAGAAATAATCAGTTAAAGAAAGGGAATAAATTGAAGAATATTAAACATCTCTTCAAATTGACTTTGGTGAGAATCTAAGAGAAGAAGGAAATCCGAAGTATGAGATAGCAGATTCCTCAGAAGAAATTGACCCAACTTCAGGATAACCAGGATACTTTCCTCAGCCAAGCAAGAAAAGGCAAACCAGCAAAGCAGGTTACACGCCGACGTGTGAAGTGAAAAATGAAGATTTCAAGGATGCAGAAGCAAAACAAATGTTTAATGCTCTGAATGTAAGATGCTCCCTTACCTAACTTCAAAAAGGAATCATTATGCTCAGTATCTTACAGATTAGAACAGTTCTTAAATGTGATTGATTGATCGATTGGATTTTTCGTGTTTCCGGGCGCGTCAACTGCTTCGGTCATTAGTCCCGTTAGTGTAGTGCATGAAGCACTTCCAACCGCTTCAAGCCGTTGGCGGACCCACTAACTGCGAGCCAGTGGATGCAGGCAGTGCCGTCGTGTCTCTGGTTCAAGAGGTGGGAACCCCGGTTCATTGATTGATTATTTTTAGTGTTTCCAGGCGCGTCAACGGCTTTGATCATTAGTCCCGTTAGTGTAATGCATGTTTTTCTCGGGAGATGGCGGTTATCTTACCCCGATGGATGGCGAGATCCGGCGCCGACCTACCGTCGGCTAGTGGGGTTTCCCTAACCAGGACTCTCCGCTGCGGGCACCGCCCCAGTCGGGACAAGCTCTAAGCTCCCGACCGGTCTCCCGGCATATGTGGTAGTGTAGTGCATGTTAGTGTAAGTGTATGTGTAAGGAGGAGGATAGGACAAGGAAGATGAAGGGCAGATCACGCGCGGTCCGCGGCCCGTTTTGTAGAGTACTACTTCGGCATTCGCCTGGTGTTGATCGGAGAAACCACGGGAAACTACCGATCAGAGCAGCCGGCCTCTAGAATTCTCCTCCAGACAGTGACTGAATTAGACCCAGCTGAAAAGCTAGTGTCGAAAATCCTGCCGCTGTCAGGACTCGAACCTAAGACCTCCCGGTCAGAGGCGCTGCATGACATCAGTTGATGCACTGAGCTACCGCTCCCGGCCTTAAATGTGAAATAATCACTAAATTTGTATTATTGAACACACTAATAAAATGTATATCATCAATGAGTGTATTTATTGAGCCCCGTTGTCCTAATTTTCACCCCACCATTTATTTACAAATTATGAAAAAAAAACAATTTTTCTTTATTTTTTCGTTATTATTTGTTAATCTTAGAACCAACTAGATGAACTTTCAATAATATTCTTAACGAAAACACTTTCAGGATTACGGAGGTTATGGATATAAGACATAAACCTTTCAAAATGAAAGTACCCGCCGAAGTTGCCACGCTAAGCTGGTAATAAAGAAAGTGTTTACTGCTTTCAATTCATCAATTTCATTCGAATGCTGCATTTTTTCACTCCAAATGTGTAAAGCACATTTCATAATTGTTTTTCTAATACTCGTGCAAAGAAGTGGTTCTGATGCACTACTTAAAACAGGAAATACTATTTAATTATACACAAATTATCTATTTCAATAGGAAGTTACATCAAATAATATTTAAATGTAAGCAGTTATTACCACCAACCTTACTATAACTTATAACCTTTCACCGATTCTTATACTTATATCTCACCACAGTAACACAGAATAACTTTTTCTCTGCTGAAAACAGTGTCGCCAACTGTAGTCATGATGTGCATGTTAGGTTTGCGTGAACCTTCCTATCTTGCCTGTAGGAACTTCCTTCCCAGACACGACAGCTATATTATAGATAGAATTGAAGTAAGGGATATACGTGTTTACCGAGAATTCTTCAATGAAGATTATTTATTCATACACAACCATTTTGAAAATCGTTTTTCCTTGGTTACCAATCATAAGTCACTAATTTCACAGTTGTATAGGTCACTGAAATATCGGAAACGATTAGTGGAGCAAGTTAGCAATCACGAAGAGCTTTAATGAGAATCAGGGATGGCTATTTAAAATCATTCATTGTTATACTTCAATTGAAAAAAAACTATTTGACAAGAAAATAACCAATTCGAAGGATTCATCGCAAATAGGATCTCCTGCAAAATGATACAGTTTTAATCCAATGCCAATCAAAGTAAATCCAACCCATTCAAAGTAAAAAAATGAGTAAATTTGTTGGTTTATTTCATTGGGTAATACGTGAGATTATAATTCAAAACTTTGCTTTTCATAGGTGTATGGTTTATCAAACCATAAAATATAATAGAGAAGATTGTAATACGAGAATAGTTAAACTAATCACGCACGTTTACGATTGGATTAATAATTGGAATTCAATAATACCCTCTGACTGAAACTGGTCTAAATGTTCTGAAAAAATCCCAGTGCCGCAGTGCGCCTGCACAATTTGGCAGTTTACAAACACACTAATAAAATTAAATGAGGTAGACCAAATAAACGAGAAGTGCGTGTCCAGCGCGTTGGTCCAGTCGCTCTGTGTTCATATTTCATAACACAATAAACCCCCTCTGCAGAATTTAGTACGCGCCAAAAATGGAAACCAACACATTCACGCCTTGTGTACACATCGGGGTCGTTTGTCAGTGGAGTAACGTACTTACAAATTCCGGTTTTCCCCTAACCTGTGACCAACATTCATCGGGTTCCACTGTTTCACATTTCTTTCCCGTAGAAAACCGTGCCCTTGAAATGAATGTCTTCAATCAAAAGTCAAACGGATCAGACACGTCATTTTATTGTAAATGAAATGTCTATTATTTTCATACAACATATCTGAAAATTATTTTTTCAAATGTTCTTTACATTCTACAAAAAGTGTTGGTTGGTGAATGATTGGAACGTTTTATAGAGATTTCAAATAAAAAAAGAACAGGGGCACAATTTGAAAAGTTATCACCATTTGTACTTAGTAACTAAATGTTATCAATGACAACAGTTGCCACTTCTTCAAGTAATGCAATTTTTACTGATTCAAAGAAATAAGCGAAGAACGCAGAATCGCCTCCTATATTATTTCAGTAGTATTCATAACTTTTGCGGCTCTCAGATGCAACCAATCTTTGAAAATGAGGTCTCTTATGAAAGAGAATTTCAAGGAGGCGTGACGAATAGCACTTTGACCTTACAAATATGAAGGATTTATTTAAAAAACGCTAACTAAATATCCATGCCAAATGCAAAACAAGGAGACGAATTGAACAAGGGACGAAGGATATCGGGGTAATGAAGAAAAATATATATTACAGGCTTAATATAGAAATGTAAAAATAGGAAAGATGGTAATGCAAAACAAGGAGACATAAAAAGGGACGTAGGATTATAGGGAAGATGGTAGAGTTTAACATGCGAGAGTTCTCCTTGGGTACCTAGTAAAATTGCTAGTGCATTAACTGGCGTAACTTGTGTTAAAGATAACAGCTCTGAGATGATAAATATTGGTGATTTATGCTGACAAGAGCAAAGACAAATATTGCTTCACATTTTAAGATTTTATCTTGTAAGATAGCTTCATGCTTACTCCAATTTATTTAGAAATATAAGTGAGCATAATGCAAATTATAAAGTTGAAACAATTTTCGTCTCTCCTGAAATGTTTTTTTTTTATTTTAAAAAAAATACAATTTTCCACGATACTGTTAATGTCTGTTTCACGAAGATCATGTAATCTTCAGTTATGGTTATAAAACTTCATATTAGAAGATTATTGATATATTTTGTGAAATTATTGTATATTTTAATTGAAACATTTTAATGAGGTACGTTGGAGAAGCTAAAGGTTTGATGTAACATTGTATAAATCAAGTCTTAGGCGAAGAAGTTTCTTACGAACATGTGACGATAGTAACGTTAACGTTATGAACCATGTATTCAAGTATATTTTATAAAGTAATCGATTCAAGTACTTATATTGTCTGTTTTATCCTCGTTTTCTCTTTTTTCTTCATCCCCGTCCGTTATCATCTTTGCTTTGGAAGATTGCCTGTTTCAAAAATATAACGTCTTTCAGATCGCGTCTTCTCCGCCTACAACGCGGTAATATTAATAACCGCTAGAGCCTAACCCTCCCAGTGTTTGAGGTGCTCTTGAAAATCGATCAAAGCGATCTCCTCTTTCCGCCGGCGTTTTCGGTTCTTCCACGGGAGCCCTGCATCTAGATGGCTCGTTACTGCCCCCCTTTCAGCTCTACTCGGCCATTGGTACAGTTTCATGGAATGGAAATTTGTCATAATTATCGGATTTATGGGGTACAGAAAAATATTAGAGGACATTGATTAACTTAAAGTGGTTATTTTGATTTTAAATTCGAATATATTTTAAAAGTATTTCTCTGCCAATATTTGACATCTTTCAAAACTTAAATACAAAACTATTACGTATTATTTTCTGCTACATAGATATTCACTGCGTGTGCCGACTCAGCGCCTCGGTCCGAAGGGTCACGTGTTCGACTCTCGCCGTGGGCTTGGTTGTTTGTCAAACAGCTCTATGGACAAGAGGAACATATTTGTCGTTTTTTATGAGAAATTCGTCGGTGGTCATGATAGGTGGGACTACACAGACTCTGAAAACGGAGACGTAACAAGTATCACATATTCAATTATTGAATTCAATGATGTGAAGAAAGAAGCTATTACTTTTGCTTCTGCCCATTTGTTTGGTTTTAACAATGTCATGTTTATGTTCAATTTTTAATGTGATATGAGATTAATAATAATAAATATGTTGCATGTTGACAGCGACTGATTATTCTGATTTCTTCGCATGGCTGCAGTTTGCCCTCAATCTCGGAAATCCATGATGTTGGCGTTGAGTACTGTATACAAACGACAACGCAACCCGCATGACTGGTGTGTATGAAGAAATTGCATACTTACGCGAGCTAGGCGCTCATTAAAGTTTTATCATGAACGGGATAACCTGATTGTAAGTATTTGAAATAAAAGAATTATTGACATTCTTTGTGACAATATGGTAGAATTTAATTGAAACATTTTAATTAGGTATGACGGAGGAGCTAAAGGTGATAGAATGAATTTCAAAGAAATTGTAAGAAATGTAGTTGTAATTGTTGAGAGAAAATTTGAATTTTAAGTTTATAGCAGTCATCAATCATTCAATGTATAGTGGTAAATACTTTAAAAACTCCAGATCAATTAATTTGACCGACGGAAAGAAAGGCGACGAACTATCTGAGGAAAACGGAAGTAAATAGAGAAGATACAATTGTTATATTATTTTAAAGAATTCTTATAATTATATAAAGCATATTTGAGATGTCAGAACAAACTCCAGATACGTTCAATGTAGTATCTTGATTATTTCAATATAACAACAGGAAATCAGCTATCACGATTTCAGATATGATTGTGTTTGACCAGACTACCACTCCATTATTAAGATCAATAATACAGCATGTCACAATGTATCGATAATTCTTGTACCTACTCATAATCACTGATGTAATTACTTCAAGACGTATAAAAAAACTCTTGTATTTAGCCACAAAGTAGATTGCTCGTCTGAAGAACTTAAGAGGAGATGCTGCCCGAGAAAGAGAAGCATACTTTTATCACACTAATTTCTGCGAGAAGGGAAACTCAGTCCGTCCAACCGCCCATTATTCCTCCCATAGACGCACAACCCGCGTGACGTCAGTCGCGAGGTGGAGGTAGGGGCCGCGTTACCATCGCGGAGCCCATTCACGGGGCGGGGGGCGGGGCGGCGCGGGTGGCGCAGAGCGCAGAGTGGCTCGCTTGCGGGGGACATTGTTCGCGAGGGCACGGGAGCTCTCGACTCTCGAGATGCGCAGTCTATCGACCGCGTCTGCGCCGCCCCGCCCCCCGGTCCCGGCACTTCCCTCCTGCAGCAGCGCCGGTAGTCCTCTTACTGGCCCTAATCGCCTTTTTATTAAGTTCTCGTTACACTGGAGAGGGAGGGCCCGACACGATGGACCGAGCGAGACGCGAGCGCTGCGCACCAGATGCTGCCTGCCATCGCCGAGCGGATTACCGCTCTCGGGCTGCGAGCCCCGTCGCCCGGCGCGCTCTCCCGGGCGGAACCTGCACACAAGGCGCGCCACGAGGTCGGCGCATCAACTTCTCGTTTTCAAGTTTCCGCCATCCAATAAACGTCTCTCTTCATTCTCAAGTTCAAAAGTGTACCAGGATTACCCACTAGTACAGTCGATGGTACTCTGTCCGAAATAAAAACTTAATATTTTCAGCAAAAATTAGCTGTACATTGTTTTTAGAAAACATTCCACAAAACTTAATATTTTCAGCAAAAATTAGTTGTACATTGTTTTTAGAAAACATTCCACGTCTTGAACGAGAAAAACAATCTCTTTACAATCATCGCAATATGTAAGTGTATAAGTATTTATCCACTAGTTCGGTTGATGATAATATTTCCAAAATAAAAACTTAACATTTTCAGCAAAAATTAGCTGTACATTGTTTTTAGAAAACATTCCACGTCTTGAACGAGAAAAACAATCTCTTTACAATCATCGCAATATGTAAGTGTATAAGTATTCCAAAAATAAAAACTTAACATTTTCAGCAAAAATTAGCAGTTCATTTTTTTTTAGAAAACATTCCACGTCTTGAACGAGAAAAACAATCAGTTTACAATTATCGTAATATGTAAGTGAGTTTAACTTAAATACATTCTTGAAGATTATATTCTCTATAAAATTCGACAAAAAATGCACTTAGAACTTTTGGGAAAATAACGAAAGAAGAACAAAATGTTGATTTTCTCATTAGGAGACCGAGTGGTAGATGTATCGTCTTTCAACTAATTGAGGAAAACGAAAACACAGCTTATCTCATTCCTTTTAATGTAGCATAATATGTACACCATTCATCGGAGCCTTTCCTTTCAGCCGTTGCAATCATGATATTCAACTTATAAATGCGGGTTGCAACGTTTTGGGTAGATAATTTGAAGTCGCTTTTATATCTTTTCAGGTGGTATTTCTTTATACCTCGGTTGGATTATACAGCTTTTGAAATGCTATGAATGCTTTAGTCAACAAAGTGAGCGTTAGCTTTTGCTTTGTACTTAAAATTGTCGTTGTTGTATTTCTTTGACCCTCAATTCTTTGCAAAGTTCAAATAAATTTCCTTTTATGTATTGCTACAAAAGGATTACATGTTCTACAAGGTTCAACAAAGTAAAATTTTTAGGAATACGTTCTTGGTGATATTGCAGATTTTTGCCTACAGAACCTTTTGTTTGGCAGTGGATGTGAATCGTTAAGGATTATGCAAAGTACGCTGTCAGTGTCTATAAAGATCAATGTATACTTTTCTATCGAAACTTTCATTCTTCGGTAGATTTAAAGTAATGAAATTATACTAAGAGTTTGTTTGTTAGCGAGATCTCTTTAAGATGTAAAAAAGTTTTTGTGTCGTCTTAGAAACCTAACAAATTAAATAAAGCATACAATGTAAATTCTTTTTATCTACTGCAGAAGGGGACGATTAACTTCACCAACTATATATTACTATAACTATATAATTACTACTATAACAATATCTTTATTGTATTCATTAATTACATCTTCGTATATTTACCATTTGTTAGTATTTTTACATATCTTATTTTTTTTTTAATGTTTTCAATTGACAGAAAAAAAAAATAAAAAAACATTATTTTCAGCATAACGTGTGATACTATGGACTTAATCAAATAATTCTGTTACTTCTGTATGACTGATAATGATATTTATGTTTCTTCCTCCTTTCCTTTCTTAACTTGTCTTGTAGAAACATCAACCATCTTTTATTGTGTGCTTGTAATATGAATTTCATTTTCATGCCCATAATTTCTTTCTACAAATCGACTTCATGAATTCATTTTCTACAACCACTCATGAAATACAGTGATTGCAGAAGTGAAATAACTTTACCAAAAGCATCCCAAAACATGAGATGACGTATGTGCTTCATGGATGTAAATTTTTAGAGATATTATTGCTTAACTGTATTGGAAAAACGAAAAGAACACAAATCAAAAGACACTTCCCCTTGGAGAAATTTTCAAAGAACGATAGTTACAAAATTAAAATGAGGAAGAACTGAAAAACCGTTGAAGGTACTGAATAAGCTCTTTCTTTTTTACTTCATTTCCTGTTTCGGAAACATTGACCGACATCCACGGTCGTTTTTCTTCGAATTACAATTTTTTACGTAAATTTATAAACAACAATCGCACCTCGATTGTCGGTTTTCTTCGACTATCCAGTTCTAGAAAATACTGATATTCATTCAACACATTGGCGGTCTAACCTCTTCGAATTCTTTAAAAAAGCACAGAGGCTTCAAGGTTGAGAACGCCCTGCTTTCTTTGTCAACACAGAAGCTACATTTTTCCACTTTTGGAAATGTCACCAGCGCCTCCGGAGACGCGTCGATCGATTTGCAGGCCCTCCGCCCGCATATGAAACCAATATCGCTTTCAATCGGTTTTGCGTAAGTACCACAGCGCGACACCCGGAAAACGTGCCCCCCTATCGACCGCCATGCTCCCGCGCACACCATTAACGCCGGGCGCATACATCACCGGGCCTTACTCGCCTCGGCCTCCTGTTGCTGCAGCGGCGACGGCGGCCGCCTTAAATTCCAAAAGCGAAGCGGCAGGCGCTGTCGACAGCAGCGGGACGAGACAGCCGGGGTGGGGCGGGAGGGACCGGGGCACCCGCGTCGGCCGCCTGCCATTGGCCGTCGCGGGGCGGCGTAGGTCCAAGGGCGCGCATGCGCAGGCGGCGGGGCGATTCGGGGCGCCGGGGCGCTGGGCTCTATATAGAGGCGGGTCCGCCCGCAGCGGCAGTACTCGCCCGGCGCCCGCCCGCAGCTTCGCACCCCCCCCCCCTTTGGCCCAGCGGGCGCCGCGGCCCCCGCCGCCGCCCAGCAGCCAGGCCAGGTACGGCCCCTGCCCCCGCGCGATGAAGACAATTTTTATTTTCATTCCGTTGACTTCGCAAACCAGATACCAATGTTGGGGGAAGAGCTTCTGAAGACAATGAAGTCTTGCTCATTTTGCTCATTTTCAAAAAGTAGCACTTCAGTTGAAAACTTTCTTTCAAATTCTTTATTTTGTATCCTCTTCTTTATTTCTTCTTTCTCTCTTCTTTCTTTCTTTCTAGTTTCTTTCGTTTTATTCTTTCGGGATAGTTCATCGCAATAACAGAGAATTCTTCCACAGCGTATTCGGTATGAAATCTAATTCCGACCTCGCCCTCACGATAGCATAAAGTTCAAAGCTAAAAGTCAAATCATAACACTTTTTACATGTTACTATTTCGTAAAAACTCTCATTACTCCTATAACAGACTTCCATCAACGCAAGTACTACAGTTCCGACTGATGGGGTCTTGATGAGAGCGTCGAGATGAATTTTAATTATCTCACTTTACGTTACGTTCACATTTTCGGGTTATTTTTTTCCTTCGTAAAGGCGAAGATCACGAAGCTGTTTAGGAGTTTATTTGGATACTTTTAATATTTTTTGTTCAATTTTTGTTGTGAATCAGAGTTTGATACTTTTTCATTTCTTTGCGCTAGGCCCTCGCGTTCTCAGAGTGCACATCCCGTCTCCGCGCGAGGATAGTTTTGACACGTACATGGCCAAAACAACATAGTTCAAATTAATGAAAAGCTTAGTAATAACAGGATTTTTCTACACATTTGAAATCTGCAATGTTTGAGACAGCTTGTAATTATCTTTCAAATTCACTCAACAAGAATTTTCATCGATTTATTAAGTCATCTTCGTCGTCATTTCTAAACCATCTAGCTAGCATAGTTTTCAATTTTTCCCCTACTCCATTGATAATATTGATATTGTAATTTCATTTTATAAGAGTGTGTGTGCTCCGTTTTGTGCGTGAATGCTGGCGCGTTCTTTGTCTGCGAATGTGAGTTTGATGACAATGGACCTGACCTCGTCCACCGCCACCCCCTCGCGCACAGTCAACGCCTGCTCCCCCAAATGAGCTTGAGGGCCGCAGGAAAGCTCGCCATGACCTACGCTGGAGCACAGAGATAGTCTAGGCACAGGTGGCTGCTTTTCATATTCCGTAAACGTTGGATTGAATTGAATGGATGCCTTATTTTACCTGGAGAGTCTCCGGCCAGGTCTTCCGTCTGTCCACGCAAATTTCGTTACGCTCCTTTCACCAACTAGAGGAGAAAGAATATATTACTTGCGCGACGAAACACGCAATTTGAAATTAGCTCAGAGTTCTTCTCATTCCATTCTCAGCTCTTCTCATTCCATTTAGGCTTAACCATGTTTTACAAGCAGTAAATTCACTACATAGGATAGCCGGCTTTACTTACCCTCCGAAGGATTTTCTCGCCCTTGAAAATCCACGGGTTTCAACCGGCGAAAATGGGTATAACATGGGCATACGCCTACCATTACACTATCGACGACCGCCAACCACTAGTACCCTAACCTTTCTAGTGGTTAGGAAAGAAGAAAAAGAAGTTTGGTGCCTTAATATAATAATAATCATTAAGTTTTCTAAGCATTGAAACTCTTAATTTTTATTATTTTAAAGCGTTATATTAGAAAATATATTTTATTTTTACTTTTTACCATTTTGTGTAGGTCCTTGATTTCGAAAAATCAATTGACGGCAAAACTTCTGCCTGTCGTCTATCTGCCCTTCTGTCTGTCTATCTATCTATCCGTCCGTCCGTGTGACTATCTGCAGTCAACGCTAGCGCCTAAACAGTTCAGCCGATTCTCTCGAAAGTTGATATTCCCCGATCGATCCGAACGAAATCAAGACTTTGAGTGTTTCAACCAAACATTTAGATTTTTGAGGCTACTTTGCATGAAGCTTCAAATATATTTTGAAACTTTTTCCGAAAATGGCACCAAATATTTGCTTAAACTTTGTCCTCGTACAAGAATAGTGCGTACAAAAATAGTGCAGATCTCATGTTCGTTAAAATTCCTGATTTTTGGAAAATTTGCAAAAGTGCAAGTTTTTGGGTCTTCCTACAACTGTAATATTAAAGATAGAGATTTTTTGTTCATCCTTAAAGTCACCACAATTTTTTTTAAATATGAGTAGTTTTCGCGTAAATGTTTGCATTACATAGGCAATTTTTAACTTTTTAAACATTTTTCTCTAAGAAGGCACAGAATTTTTATATTTTCTCCTCGTATATATCAAGGGACGGTAAAGAATAAGGTGCTAGTCTCATTTTCAGTTTACTTTTCTCGAAAACTGCAAAATGTTAAGATTTCAAAAGTGCAAAATTCAATATAGAGATTTTTGTTTAGACTAAGTCTGTTGTAACAAATCATCTATTTAAAAAAGGTCATGTACAATTATTTCGAAATTTTTTCATTAAATTTTCTCCTCGTATGTAATCATGGACGGTAAAAATAGTGCTAATTACATTTCGTGCAAACTCTCTGTATTTTCGAAAATTTTCAAAAATTGATTGTTCGAACTATTGGGTTGAGACAATTACATTTTAAATGTCGACCCGAGTACCTTATCATTCTTCGGTGGCCTGGCTGATGACGAGTTAACTCGAAGGATCTGAGTTAGGTCTAGGCGCGGAAAATAATGTTTATTGGCTGAACACTTCTGCATGTATGTGTAGTAATATAATATAGCGTAGAAATAATGCGCAAAAGTATGTGCCGTTGTAGCTTCACTAGTTGATATATGCACAAATAGAAATATTAATGAGAAAATAAATAAAACTAGGAATCACTCCATTCAAAATGTAATTTCTCAATTCGATTGATTGATTAGTGGTTCCGTGCACGTCAATTGCTAAGGTCATTAGCCCAGTATGTGCAGTGCCTGTGTTCTCCTCGGGAAGTGGTGGTGATCTTTCCCCGCTGGATAGTCAGATCCAGCACGACCTGTCTATCGGCTAGCAGGTATTTTCCCAACAAGGTATCTCACACCAGCGGGGCACCGCCCCAGCCGGGACAAGCTCTAAGCTCCCGATCGGTCTCTCGGAATATGTGGTAGTGTAGTGCATGTTAGTGTAAGTGTGTGTGTGTAGGGAGGCCTGGTAATGATCGTAGAAACCAGGGAAAGCTACCGAACAGAGCAGCCGGCCGGTAAAATTCTCCTCCAAACAGAGACTGAATTCGACCTAGCTATGCAGCTAGTGTCTAAAATCCTGCTACCGTCGGGACTCGAACCTAGGACCTCCAAGTCAGAGGAATTGCCGTGACATCAGTTGATGCCCTGAACCACCTCCACTGGCTTATTGAATTTAAAAAATCGCATAGGTTACGAACGTAATAGAGTATTATTATATTTATTATTCTTTCATGCAAGAAAACCCGATATCTTTTTTTTCGATTTTCGTATCCTGTACCTACTTTGATGTAAATTTGGAAGAAAAAAACAGCGATATTCTAAAAGGAGAATAGTGATGCGGCTAATAAATATTGAGAGCAGGCCCTTGGAATTATTCATCCCTGATTGAATCGCATCGCATGGAAATCGCGCAGCTGGTGCGTGAAGGGAAGGTAAATTTGCATTCTCTTCCTTCCGCGTTATCGCGCATAATTTCGAGCATATCGAATTTTGAAGAATCTATATTTATGAATTTGTTCCCCTCAGTAATTGGCAATCACTAGAGAAATCATGTTGATCTGCATCACTCCAAGTTATATATGAATTAATCTCTCGTGATCCCGATTTTAAAGTAACGACGCAATCCTATGAGTTAATTTCCGCATTCACATTGCTATTTAATTAATACTTGCAGTTTTTGGTAATACGTTATCATTTAGATGTAATACAAATATTAATCATACTTGAAGTGGGTCATGGCTCCATTTTTGTGTAGCAATTTCTATATAGTAACCAATAAAATGTCTGAATGAGACCAATACCTATTTTCAAAACAAATTAAAAATAATAATATAAATATTCGCACAATTATTATCCGATTGGAATAGATATTAAGTTGGCTATAATATTTCACGATATCAAACTTTAAATATTGTTTCTGGAAAAATATATAAATTTCTCTCGTCACTTTTAAAGCAACGATTTACAAAAGGTGAAACATACGTACGAGTACAACTAGCAATTTTCTAATATATTATTTCCAAGGACTGGGTAACTTATGAATCAGATGAGTTAGGTGTTCGAGAAATGTTTATTGATCGTAAATTTTCAAAAATTTTAATTTCATGGATTATTTTTAAAAAAAATTAATCGTCAATACTTACTCTTCAAAAGCTCTAAAGAATAATGATGTAGTAGTAAACTAGCGTATTCTGAAAATGCTGGATTCCAAGTTGTGTAAAGCTTTTGGGAAAGTACCGGCTAAGTTTATTTCAGAGCCAGCGTTGACAGCATTGTCGAATCTGATCCGGAGGTTCCAGGGTTGGTCTCTTGACGTTGGCGGTTTTTCGATTGTAAAGATGGGTCAATTTAGTTGCTGTCTGGATGACGATTTTAGCCCCCGGCTGCTCTGACCGGTAGTTTTCGTGTTTTTTCGAATCAAGATCAGGCGAATAGCGGAGCAGTCCCCTAACAAACGGACAGCGGACGAACTTTCCTTCCTCTTTGTGTTCTTTCCTCTCCTATCACACAGGCACATTTAAACCTATATGCTTTACAGTACCACACATGTGTTTGGAGCTCGCCCCGGCTGACGGGGTGCTCCGCTGGTGGAAGAGAGAAGAAATCCCCCAAAATCCGACTTGCAGGTTCGCGTCAGATCTCACCATCCACTGGGGGAGGAGGAACCCCGCCAACTCCCGAGATACAACATCCACTATACTAACGGGAATAATGACCATAGTAATCGACGTTCCCGGATACATCAATCAAACTTTCGAGAAAGTAATTCTGTTTTGTCTATTTTCATCAAGACATTTACACGAATTGTATACGGCACAAAAGAAGTGCAAAGAGTAAAAATATATCTATTCATGTTTATTCTTTAATTTTCACCTTACGAAAGATTAAAAACATATATTTTAATAAAATATTAATGAAAATAAAAACAGCCTAAAACAACCTATGTAAGAGGTTATATTAGAAAATGTTCTACCACATAATATCAGGATCTTATTATCAAGCGTATTCTTTTTGACAAGCATAACCCTAGTTCGTTACGTTCAGTTCAATAAATACACCTTCACTCAAAGCATTGCTAATACTATTTATGACCGTTTTTAATTTGCGATCATATTCTCATTAATGATCAAAGAAATTAGTAGTACCTACATGTATCCAAATATAGAGTAAAACACACATTCATTATTTTGTTCTGAATTTATATGTTGCGTTTCATATTTTAATTTTTATATAACCAGAAATACAATTCTACTTAATTCAGAATTAAAAACAACACGAACAATTTCTCTTCGGGAATACAAACCCTCCAGAAAAATCTTTATATGCTTCAAAAGTACAAACGCGAGAATACTAATAGACCATCGAATAATTCATAAAAATGCCATTATCGGTGAGATCATACAAGAAAAAGTCTTCAAACGACATGAGCTATTAAAATCGAAAACTACAGCTCATCTACTCAATCGGAGAACAGAAGTGAAATCTTTACAAAGAACTATTAAACATTAACACTCAGCGATATAGGTATTAATGAAGAGTTCATGAGAAATGAAAGTTTTGTTGAAATTTCTCTGAAAAAATTCTAACATACCGCTTAAACTCGAAGTTGACATGGAATTCAGAGATAATTACTCGTTAATAAAAATAGATTTTATCTAGTAAGTATTTTGTAACCGAAACTGAAAACACTGAAACGAATAGCAAGTTACAGAGAAGACTATCGAAGTGTTGTATAATCTAAAGGGCCTATATACGTCTCTGATATCATTCTCTTTGAACAATTCTTGGGCTGGATGTTAAATTTATTTACTCATGAATAACATTAAAATATTCATCCTGTTTAAGTATATTCATTTTGGACACACTGTTTGGATGCTTGAAGATCTAGTAATATTTCACAACGAATTTATAACAGTTTTAAAAATTAAAGTTCTCTAGATGTTTAGAGCCTGAATTATTTCAACTATTGAACATTTTCTACAATATGAAACAATTGTAATTTCCTCACCACTTTTTACGATTATTAACCACCAAATGAGTGATTAATGAGGCCTTGGCTATTGAAGCGTTGTCAGTTTAATCACTTTCTAGAATTCAAGTTCATCATTGCAATTTCAGGGAGGCAAATACAGGGAGAAAGTACATTGTTATTTATCACCACTAGTTTAAATGATGTTTTAGATGAAATATTGGTATAAACATTAATAATACATCAATAAAGATGTCGTAGCTGAAGATTAACTTACTCTCATTCGATCATTGATTGTATCCCTCTTCAAAATAACTAATAACTAGCTACAAAATAACCCAAAATAAAATAATTGTGCCCCTCTCCAAAAAATGAAGATTTTGCGAATAATGTAATCAATATACTCTGCGGTACACCGGTGTTTTACATACTGCCAGAAAACAAATTTTTATTATAGAACTAAGTTTGCGTGCTTTTACTCAAATATTGGTTTCCTATTTCAGAGCGCGTATATCAAAAAGTTAAACTTAAAGGTGAGGCAAATTCAATTCGTCAAACTTACTTTCGCTCTAATAAACTTTTTGGTAAATGAAATATATTATCTCTTTTCTCGATCGATAATGAAAAGATGTGAAACATCTTTGTGACATTTTCCTGATATCTTTCAAAGACTTTCTTTTGTTGGTTTCGCATCACCTGGCATCCCTGTAGAAGACTTTATTACAAAATAGAAAGAATTTCGCGGGTATACCTTGGCGATATTAATACTTTGTTTAGAGACGCATGGTTCATTCGAATATCTTTGAATTGATTTTTGTGATTTTGGTACACAAATTTCGGCGGCTTAGCTGCCATTATCAATCGCGAAAGAGATGTGGCGAAAATCAGGATGTGTATTATACCCATCTACCGACAAACCATCAACAAAGTCGAAATTCGGCTATCAAAATAAATATTCTACTGTCAAAACACCATCCTATTTGATTCATTTTCATTTGATACTAACATTTTCCGATTATTCTATTAATCCACAATAATAAAATATTCAATACCAATGTAATTATTCTAATATCAATGTTTGCAGAACTCAGGAATCTGTAACATCGGCAACCAGGTGGTATAAAATCGCAGAAGTTCATCAAAAATACAAAATCAGAATTCCTCATAAAATAAAAAGAACTGTTTTGTCGCCCCATAATGGATGCGTACGCAGGTTTGAGGCTAAAACTCCACTTGTTTGTTTAGACACGTAGGAACATGAGCGCGCATCTGATTCGATAAAAACCACCACACGCAGGACGTGAATATAAAACATTGCGTGCACGTGAATCCAGGGCTTAAAACGGTCAGAACGAGCTGCAGCTAGTTACATTTTGAAATTTCGTTTCCTCGAAACACTTTGAGAGCAGTGGTGTATAATCATATAATTTTGTTTTGCAATATAGTATTTATATATTATATATAATGTATATATATACATATATATATATATATATATATATATATATATATATATTATATACAGATCTTTTATATGATGTTCATCGTATTAGCGGTTTTCTGATTTTTCCTTTTTTCCTCAAATATCAAATCAGATCGCTTTCGTTTAATACTATAGTCACTATATTTGAGAAGTTAGTACCAGCTCAGTTGCCTCAGGGCATCATCTAATGGTTTCAATGCACCCACGGATACTGACATTGATAAAACATAGTAATTATAATATTGCTCGCTTTATACTCTTACTGTTATACTCTCTTCCTGAAATTTAGTACGTGAATCGTTACAATTTGATTAGTCAGATTGCGTTTAATTGATCCTAATTTTATAACGAAAGAAGCATTAATACAAATATTTTAAACAATGCTTTTCACATAACTTTATATGTCCGAAATTGAAGGTACCGGGCAACTGTATCATGTCTAAAATTTGTTTTATTACGAACTTATAAAGTACAAATAAAACTTTTTAACATGAAAATACCCCCCTGAAACGCCACGTTAAGGTATTTATGCAGTATTCGGTGCGGCTCTTAGTTATCCAGCCTTTGTAGAAAAGTCATTCAAGACGGTTCGTTTTCGCCCGAGCACTGAGATTTCACACGTGTGTAATTGACATCTGATTTGATAATTTGTTTCGAAGTATTACTTATTGCAAATGAAAGCATATCCGATATGATAACATTAATTTCATTTGAATTAATTTACATTTTACATAAATGGTAAGATCATAACCTTTGGTTTGAGAATAGTGCCTCTGAAGGAAGGTTATTGGGTTCAAGACCACAGTCGGCAGGATTTTCGATTCCAGCTTTGAAGCTAGGTTGAGTTTAGCCGCTGACCGGAAGAGATTACTGGGGGCCTGCTGTTCTAATCAGTAATTTTCCGTGGTTTCTCCGCTCAACGCCAGGCGAATGCCAGAGCAGTACCTTAACAAAGGAGCCACGGGCCGCGCGTGATCTTTCTTTCCTCTTTCTTGTCCTATACCTACCTCTTAAACACACATTCCGATAGGCCGATACCGACATACACTACACTACAGACATGCCCAGATACCAGTTGGGAGCTTAGAGCTTGTCCCGGCTGGGGCAGTACCCGCTGATGGGAGATACCTGGTTGGAGAAACCTCGCTAGCCAACGGTAGGTCGGCGCCGGATCTCGCCATCCAGAGGGGGAAGATCACCGCCATCTCCCGAGGTTATGATTATTGACCTTATGATTATGACCCTTATGATTATTGACCTTAATGAGGCGCGCGGAATTACGAAGCAATCAATTAACTGAGAAGTAAGTAAGTGAGCAAAGCATGTGTAAAAATAGCGGTTGGTCGCGGAAGGAGCGCATTTAACGTCCGAAGAGCAGCGAGAAGCTTTGGACACACCTTCTTGACATCGTGCGTAGAAGTCTTCATTATATAGCTTTAATCATCTGGTTATTCGCCTCACATTAACAACCCGTCCCGTCTTTCACCGCAGACTAAGAGTGGATTACCTGGAAGAGTGTTTGGTTAACTTAATTTACTTTTATATAGTATTTACTTGTCAATTAATTTATAGCAGTTTGTATTTCTTGAATAAAAACACTTGAATTTTCCTTTGTGAAATAAGATGACTTTTTCGACTTAGATTTTTTAAATTCAGACCTCGTATGATGGTGGAATTGAAAAAAATGAATAAGTATATCTATCTCCTAATCATTCTTTTTAGCTCATATGGATGGAATAAAGTAGTTTTTGTGATGTAATTCTACTTTCTCGCCTTACATGGTATGAATGTGGTACATGGTAAGAACAAAATAATTTATTTTCCTTTTTAATTAAATATGGAATATTTATTAAATAATATCTGAATTAATATAACTATTAAATTCATCGTCCTTCCTTGATAATCTTCAGGAATATTCTAATTTCGAACTAAGAAGCTCCGCAATTTAGTAAGAACAAAATGTACAAAGTTCCAAACAAATATTTTAATATAAGAATGTATTTGACTTTTAGGTTCTAATTAATCCGACTTTAGTCCGCTAGCGGTGTTCCCAGACCTAGGACCGGTTTTTATTTATTACCCACGCATAGGGTACGTAATGGAGAGGTGTAGCCACCATAACGTATTCCCATCACCGTATGTAGCTTATTTGGCCTGCCTAATATTTTTTCACACACGTACAGAAACCGAGATTATTTATTCTAGCAAGCTGCAGCTTAATTTTTACCCCGGCCGGGAATCGAAATCCCGACCGCCTCACAGGAATCTAGCAGGCTATACATGAGCCACCCAGGGCTTCAAACATTTTAATGATCTTTCAAAATTTCATCATTTATTTTTTTACAGTCTGGTTAAAATATCTTTCAGAGTGACTTCTATTTTATGAGCTTTCATTCAAAATCCTTTTAGGTCTCTATTTTACGGTTTCAAGAAGCACTTTATCACAATATGATGTCAATGTAACGTTCTTAATAACCAAAACATGTTTGAACCATTCATCTTACCTTCTTGAAAAACAGTGCAAATATCCATAATTTTTATATTACTGTATTTTCAATTTTTAGACAAAACGCTAGCTAAAATTATTTCGAAATCTGTCAAGACTCAACTTACACAATCTCTAATATTATTTACATTACTACGTCGCAAAAAACTTACGTTGTTTGTTTTATATTGTTCAAAAAACTACATTAATGCGCCTTGCAAATGCATTGCAAATATTGCAATTAGCTTTTTCGGTTTAAGGAAAAAAAGTATGAATATGATACATGGTTTAAAAAATTTTTCTGTAAATGCTTATCTTAATTAACGAAATTTAAATCAATTTAAAGCTTAGTGATCAGAAAAAATGATGTATACAGTATTACGAAAGTCATATTTTATTAGATATAGTACGTGTCACAATATAAGACTCGAAATATTGGAAGGTTTTTAATTTCCAAGGGCATATTATTTTTGGTTTTTTGCGATTAAAAGATAGTGTATGTATTTCCTGACGGAAGGGATTACTCGCATTTGAGATAAATTGACGCTGGTTTGTCGTGCACCGGACGTGGAAGTCATGAATGCAGTCCAAGTGTATAGCGCCAGTCCCTGACGGAAGGGAATGAACACCACCCTAACAAGAAGGTACAAACTCCCTCGTTGGCCCGAAGAGGCAGTGAGGACGTCTCCTGCAAACTGGAGCGTGAAAGTTACTCCAAAGTAATTAAATTAACCCAGTCACAAGGCAAACTAATCAGGAGTGAAGCTCGTCGCCACTGAACTGAGCTAGAAACAACCTACCAACCTTTTAGAGTCCGTCTCTAATAAGCAAGAAGAGTAAATGAAACCGTTAACAATTTACCAAACTGTAATTAAGGGTTTTCTTGTTTTATAAACTCACTGTGGATCATACGGGAAACTATCATTACTCTACTCTTGAAAAAGAGTAACACAATAATTGCAAGAACCTTGTAAAGAGAAATGATGCTAAACTATCATAAAAGTGGATGTTTAATGTCAATTGTGATCATTTTCTCATTTATATTTTCAATAAAAATATGTTTTAAGGAAGATTTCAGAAGGATATCCTACAGTAACGGAGGATTACTTCCAAATTATACGTAGATAGTAACGGAGGATTACTCCAATAGCGCTCAACACCCAAGAAGGGGTTAGGAGACGCGTTGCGTCGTGAGTTGACGCAACAAATGTTAATAAAACAAAATTTTAAAAAATATATACTGAGCTTTAGCATATTGTGGCGAGTTCTAAGAAAGAGTCACACTAGTGTGAGATAGATTTGGATTCTTTAGTGATAATTTCCATATCACTCTCAAACACTGAAAATCAACAACTCTACGCCAAATAATGGTAGGAATTTTAGGTATTAAATATTTTATTTAGATAAACTATTTAAACAAATGATGCATTATCCTTATTCGAGTACGTATAGCAGACAACGGATGACAGTCATCTTTGGTGTCCCTGATACATAATATTTAAAATAATTCACATTTTTCAAGAGTAAGAAGCCCAAAAAGGTACATGTATCTCACAAAGTTCCTAAACATTCGCCAATTAGTGTCATACATGTCATTGAAAACAGTTCGTTTGATTTAGCGATAGCGATAGAAGGAAGCATGACTCATTCGCACATAATTTGCGATCAAAACATTTCCGAACCCCTTTACGTTCAAAAAGTAACTGGTTCTTTCAGACGATTCAGTTAAAGTAGTTCGTACCCGAGCGTTGCTTAAAAGCAAATTTTTGGCTTGAATGTGACATACATGACATGAGAGACTTCATTAAGAATATGCGACAAATGACTAAATGCAACACTATTAATAAACCAAAAGGTATTTCTCCTCTTGACACGTAGTACCATATTTCTGCAAACTAAATACTTTTGAGACCCAAAACCAAAAACGGTTAAAGAACTTGTAGTACCATATTTCTGCAAACTAAATACTTTTGAGACCCAAAACCAAAAACGGTTACTAGTAGAGACCGAACTCTGTCCACCTGAAAACGCAATCTCATCAAACGCGCATTTTCGTCCACAGAACGTGTGCTAAAGCGCTTTTGACGCCGCCCCGTAAATACTAAACGAGGCGTAATTTGCGTACCTAGAGGGAGCGTGTTTCCGCGGGGCAAACGACGTGATAAAATAAATTGTCAGGGCGAAAATAGGGCTGCGAGACGGGATAATTTTCGATTCGACGCCCTCCGTGGACGCCATCCGCACGCGGTCCGCACTGCAATTTAGGGCGTGACGTGGACGGCCCTCGGCCGCGGCGCGAAATGAGAAATGGCGTCACTTTAATTTGTTTTCGGGGGACATCGCGCTTGTCAGAGCCTGGGCGCAGCGCCGCGCCGTGTCGCTCAAATGAATGGTGCGGCGCGAGGTCGCGCCGAGTAAAATGTCGAAATACACGCGCCCGACGAAGAGACAAGACAGCTAGACGTAGTTTTCTCAAATTAAGGGACAAGGAGTATTAGGGAGGAAAGTTTTCCTAAATGGAGGGAGATTCCTGCTCAGAGGTTGGTGAAATTAAACGAGTTGTTCTAATTTTTTTTTTAATTGCGTGTCCTAGCATGAAGGAATCCTGTTTTCTCACGTTTTATCGAGTGTAAGGGAAATTTGGAGATGCTTGGGTCGCCCTGAGTTTTGTTTTCGTCAGGGACATTATAATAAACTGCAGGACACTTGTGGCAAAGTTGGTAAGGGAAGGAATTGATCTCAGGAGAAGACAAAACAAGACATGGAGATGCAGACATGAATTGAAAGAAAAGTACTTTGTGAGACAATCTCAGTTTCGCAGTTACATACTAGATAAACATTTAAATGTTTTCGAAGTATTTACTGCTAATAACTTGTTTTTAATACCTGACTTCTATTGAAAAAATACTTTTTTGATTTGATGAAAGATTGCATTAATGTATTAAACTAATATTTTACTTTTTATGTGTGGATGGATCTTTGTTTCCTCAACTAGTCGTTTTGAATATTTTAAAGAGTGCGGCTTAAAAAGTTTATTCTGTAATATCTGTCAAATTCGCTATTAGTTTGGTACATTTTAAAATCTGTAAGATTAAACAAATAGTAATTAGAAAGACTAAACTCCTTAATTAAATCCCATCCAAATAATTTCTTCAATTAAGTAATTACTTTCAAGAAATACTAAGAGATAAACTAATCTCCACATTTTACTAACGTTGAGGGAGAGTCAGCTTAAAACAAAGGAAAGCGCTATTTATCATTCTAAAATATCGATACATAATTGTTCGGTGACGTGAATAATCGTTGTCATATTGCAAATTTTATTGCCTTCCAAGATACGCCGAACCATATATTATTTCTTTCCCTCTACATCCTGACACCAACGAGACTGAATTCTCCGTTGACGTGTCTATGGAAACGCTTGGTAAGAGGACGCAGCCAGAAACTAATAAATCCACGAACACAATAACCGATGCCACTCTCGGTTCTCCACACGGTCTGCAACGGCCATAAATTCAAGAAACATCTGCTCATGTTTGCCTGCAGTTATTTCTGTTAAAGGGCACGTTCTGTAAAGAGACAGGCCAACTCTGTTAGATATACATTATCTGCGAAGCACATCAAACTCTTGAAGCAGTTGTAAGAACTACCTGGAAATAAAAAAAATCATTCAATTATATTCGTTCGAAATAAATATAAAGACGTAGATAGAACGGAACGTACAGACTGAGAGTGGTTCCCCCGTCAAATTAAACTCTTTGATCCGTCAACGATTGAAAAAATTTGTAAGAACAAAAAAAACGTCCATTTGCTACCGTCATGAGGATTGTGTGTTTTAGCATTTTACCAGAAGGTTAGGCACGCTAGGACATCGAACGTCATATCAGCGTGTGTGTAGCAAACATGTTCATCTTAAAAATTTTGCTAAATCCGTCAAGTAATGATCATTTTAATATTTACAGCAATTCTTCGAGTACAATATCTCCATAATCACTCTAAAGACTGTATGGATATTCGGGGATTCGAAATTGTGCCTCTCCTGGACCAGATGACGTTGAAAACTAATGATGATTTGCTATCTCAGCGTTGTCTAGTATGACCCTTTCAGTTCTTTCTAGCAGATAGTTGCATGACTCTCTCATAGAAAGAACTGGAAAGGATGCAAACAAACTCATAAATGCAGGGAATTATGTCGATAAGGTATTCGCAAATGGAGTCAAGATATTTGCAATATTTTCTAGTCAGAAAAGTGTGAGAAATATAACCCTCTGCTCTTTTGAAAAGTGAATTAAGGACGAAAAGAAGTGAGACCTCTTATGAGCAATCGTAGCTGTCTGTATCACTTAGATTGACATCTTTACTGAAAATGCAGCTCATGGGAACTAATTTTCTGGATCAACATAAAAGCCATAATGATATTAATAATAGATTCTTTGATGTTCTTTAGAAGCACTAGCAATTATTGAAATATCATTAATATAAAAAAATAATTGTCATATTATAAAGAGTACGTTTAAAATTCTTTTCAGAGCACACAATTGGTTCCAGCGCAATTCTTTGAGGCGTTTCGGGGGTCCGCACTAGTGAGCAACATTTGCTGACTTGCTTAAATCAGTTGCTGAACCTTTTTCTTACTGTGGATTAATAAAATATCATAAAAAAGGTTAATAAAAATTATGAGAAGGCTACTTATTACAGTTACCTTATTGTACTCGACGATTGTACAATATTAATAAGAAATTCTACTATATAAAATTCCTTGTGATGCATTAAAGTCCTATTAAAAACTCATTGAACACAGGCTGTGAAGAAGTCTCATCCTATTTTTTATTCGCCGAGGAGTTAGGATATTCGTGGCTAATGGATTGTTTTGGAATTATTCGACAATTAAGAAAATTGTTTGGGGTGTATTAAGTATTTTCATTATGGAGTGATACTTCTCTAGTTTGTGGACTTAATTTTTACATCTTTAGGAACTGTAGAGCGAACTTTTAACAGTCCCTGCAGTTCATCAGTCGATTTTATTACTCGCCAATACATTCGAATAATTTTTTCTACTAATAGCACAATTTGATCTTTAATTTTACATTTACGTGTTTAGTTCAAGTTCATCAGTCGATTTTATTACTCGCCAATACATTCGAATAATTTTTTCTACTAATAGCACAATTTGATCTTTAATTTTACATTTACGTGTTTAGTTCAGAACTTGTAAAATCATCTCTTATATAATGTGAGAAATCAGTTGTCGATATTTTCACATGCTCTTCAACAAATGTGTATTTCTCTTGAACAAAGATATATTACGTATATTTTTGGCAGAGAAAGCTCACTTTCTCACAAAAAAGTCAAAAGCAGAGTGTTCATCTACAGTACTCCGTGAAGTCTTTTAATACTGGCATGTAACAGTAACACAGCTTTATAGAAATCAGCAAAATAGAATGTAATAGATCCCGTTTCTGTGCTTTAGCATACTTGCAAATTTCTTCTTATTCCTTTCATATCTACTTTCAGTTGGTGTATCTCGTATTACTTGCCTCCTTTATACGATATTATACTCGTATAATCATGAGGTAAACTTTAACATTACAGAGTTATAGTTTCCTTCATTTTCGGATTGTAGTTGTTGTTGGAGCGTAATGAACATTTGCCAGAACTTCCCTCCTGCGCGTTTCCCAGCTGACACCGTTTCCATGTTGTTGTGGCAGGAAGTAATAAGAGCCAAAATTTATTGCTTATTTATTTTGAAAATAGATTTTACTACATGGGAGTTTTGTTTTTTTTTCTTCCTTTCAAAATTCAAAATTTATTGCTTATTTATCCTTGAAAATAGATTTTACTACATGGGAGTTTTTGTTTTTTCTCCTTTCAAAATTCAAAATTTATTGCTTATTTATCCTTGAAAATAGATTTTACTACATGGGAGTTTTTGTTTTTTTTCTCCCTTTCAAAATTCAAAATTTATTGCTTATTTATCCTTGAAAATAGATTTTACTACATGGGAGTTTTTGTTTTTTTCTCCCTTTCAAAATTCAAAATTTTTTTTTAAAATTTTTTAAGTAGTATAGGACTAGTGTAGGGATCACAGAATTTTGAAAATGTGCACACAATTCACTTTTCCCCATAGCACGTCATACGCAGTTTTTAACTGTTTTTTTGACGTAAAATAAATTAAATAAATAAATAAATAAATAAATAAATAAAAGTAGTTGTTGTTGGAGCGTAATGAACATTTGCCGGAACTTCCCTCCTGCGCGCATCCCGGTTCCCAGCTGACACCGGAGGCGGAACTCAGGCAGAAATACACGGAATTGTTGAAACGTGTAAAACAACATATTCCCTGAAATTCCCCTCCTTCAGCGAAGCGGCTCGCAGGGACCTGTAGGTCCAACTGGTGCCGCGGAGGGTCTGCCCAATAAACATGGTTGTTGTTGTTATCACTTTTGGATTTTACTTTTTTATGTGCAATGGCACTTCAAAATGAATTTATTTATTAAATTTGGTTAAAATTATCTTTTAATTAATGTCATTACTAAAAATGCATGTTTTGTCGAGTGCAAAAGCAAGCGTTTCAAATTTTAAGGCTCATATTTGTTTCCGAAGATCGTTACAACACCGCTTCCCCATTTATTTAAATTCAGTTTCTCAATTTATAATCATCCGACTTGTAAAGTCGGATCCCTTTCCCATCCAAATGGACGGGACCCGTTCCACTGGAGCACGCCATTTGCAGAGACTAGAAGTTATGGTGACTATTTCATTCATGTCATTTTCACTAATGGTTTTAAAATTACCATTGCTATTCAAGTTCATGATGTGAACCAATCACAACACTATTCGTCTTGAAAAGTTATCACTTTATCTTATCCTGTTTTCCCACCTCCTCGTCGGTGAACAGGCAAAGCAATGGAATGTTGTTACTAAGACGCAATATCTATTCAATAGTAGATATGTTGGTTCTTCCAGTGATCTCTAGAGCAGACTACAAACAACACTCACTAGTGAGAAATCTTGAGTAAGCCCGTCCGCTATTCTCTTCTTGTGATCTAAATAATTACGACTTTTTAATAATAAAATAACGGAAACCGTGCGTCTCAATTTAATTTCAAGCATTTATTGTATTCCATGTTCATGGAAACTTTACAAAATTTTGAAAGTGGTCTTGAGTTAAAAGTTTGACATTACAATTTATTTACAATATTTCAGCTCGTCTTGCGTTATTACATATTATTTTTAATTTTATACAAATATTAAGCAACGAATGCAATACGTTATTGTAGAAGATTTGTTTTTGAAACTCATGAGTAACAACATACCCAAAAAGCTTTTAACAATATGAGAGTTAGACTAATGAAATGCGATCGTCACGAATTTCGGTGCTCCAAAAAATGCGCTGACGTGTTCACAATCACCATTTTCGATCCATAATTCTAGAAGAGTTGAGATTAACGGAAAAATCTTATTATACATTTCCGGTGACTTTGACACATTGGGCCTATATTTATTGTTAGTTTACATAATTAAATTTATTCCTACTTTTTTCTTTAATCAAAATTCTCAATTTTTTCATGAAATAGTCTTCATAAATACCACCCCAGGTTTTTAGTTTCCCAGAAAAAATCACTGATCGTGTGCGGCCCAATGATTTATCGGTAAACTTCAAACTTCTCATTTCATTATTTATTTTAGTAAATACCTATAAATCATTCTCAGGTTGAATGAATGTGATTTAGGGGAAAATTCTCAAAGGACAAATTTTTGCGGGAACTTTTCATAGAATCTTTTTACATTCTTAAGTGGTAGTTAAAAAAAAATTGGGATTGAATATTCTACACTCCTTCGCCGAGAATGAATCCGTACCCTGTGATAAGTCAATTGAATATGATTGATATGTGATGAGTCGATTGAATTGAATTGTTTATTTCAGAAACCCGTCTAACGCCAAATTTGTCATGGCGAGAAAATTGAGAAAAAGTGTCCCAGTTTTTACGATTTCAAAATTATTTTTTAATATTAAAGCAGTTAATAAATGAATATTTTTCAGGTAAATATGGAATAAATGATGTGTCTATCCTCATGGAACAATATTCCACCGCTAAAGCGCATTTTAAATTTTGGTGTTTGACGGGTTTCTGAAATGAACGATTCAATTAAGAAGAGTGATTATTTATTGATTCTGAGCGCGTTATCCACTTAGATCATTAGACGCTTGAGAGTTTATCCGGATAAGGAGCGGTGTTCCTCCCCCTTGGATCGTGACTTCCGGCATCCGGCCGACTTACACTGACCTTTCCGTATTTTCCTCATCTAAATATCTCCCACCAGCGGGGCACCGTTCCAGCAGCCGGAACAAACTCTTCCTTTCACGACATATGCATTCTCCTCCAGACAGCCACTGAATTCGACCTATCTGAAAAGCTAGTGTCGAAAATAGTGCCACCATCAGGACTCGAACCTAGGACCTCCCGGTTTGAAGCACTGCAGTGACATCTGTTGATGCACTGAGTTACCGCTCCCGGTACACTTTCCGTATTTCTCATAAATTAGCCGGTTTTTATGGGCGGAATTTGGAGAGCCTCACCTGCAGCTGCACCCGGCGACTTCCTATCGTGTACACGTAAGCTTCCTCGGCTCGAGTCGATGACTTGTTGGCTGTCCGGGTGACGCCGCGTAGTGGGCTGAGGGACCGACGTTTCGGCCACTACGTGGCAGCGCTGGCTCTCGACGGCGAAACGTCGGCCTCTCAGCCCACTACGCGGCGTCACCCGGACAGTCATCGACTTCCTGGCATAGTCCCCAGGAGCGTTGTCTCCTAGAGAGTGTGAGTTGGGTGGTGCCCCCAGGCGCTGCTGTAAATATTACGAATAATTGAACAGTTAGAAGACACTTTTCGTATTTCTCATAAACGAGCCGAATTTTTTGTGCGGAAGTTCACCTGCAGCAGCCCCTGGCAACTTGCTATGGCAGCGGTTGGGACGGCGAGTGCGAGTGGTGCGGTGGTGCCCGCAGGCGCTGCGGCAGAAGCGCTACGTGGCTGCGCTGGCGCGCAACGGGGACCTGCCCTTCAGCGTGCGGCGCGAGTGGCACAAGAAGCTGCACCCGGCCGTGTCCGCGCACCGCGGTCTGCAGGCGGCGCTGGCGCCGGCGCCCAACCCGCTGGGCATCCCGGGCAAGCGCTACGTGGGGGCGCTGGCGCGCGGCGGCCAGCTGCCGGGCAAGCGCGCCGGCGACGAGCCCGAGGACCCCATCGACCGCGAGGTGAGACCGCGCCTGCCCCCCCTCCCTTTTGCTTTCTCGCTACCGCTTACGTAGTAGACAGGAAGTTATGCAATACTACACGAAAAAACTCTTATAGCCTGGCCCTGATAACGAAACGTCGATAAATCTAGTTGCTAAATTTAGAAAAAATGTAACATGTCGCCGGAATAAAAATATAAAATATGAATATGTACGGTTCTTTAGAACTCATTGCCACATGCCATTAGAGAAAATAGATTCACTAGATTAAATGCCAAGTAAATTATTTTCTGCTGCATAACTGTGTTAATAGAAATAGAGATTGTAGTGAGTACAAAAAAAGAATTTATTTATTATTTATTTTATTGTTTATCTTCAAAATTTTATTTAATTCCAATGCATTAGTTAACATTTGAACTGTATAATTCTGAACGTTTTGCTTGGAACAAGAATTGTACTTCAGCTTCTGGGTAAAAAATCCTCATCTCAATCACTTTCCCTTGATCCAATGAGTAAATGCTGAGATGTTCCATGTTTTGCTTCTATACTTGTACATTGTAGCTTCACTATTCTGTTGAGTTTTTATTTTATAATATTAGTGTTTTTTACTAATATTATGAAATAAAATCTGTTGTTCGTTTCAATTAAGTTCAATGCAAATAATTTTTCTACAACTCGGGGGCAAAATACATATTTTTAAAATATATTACTAACCTCGCTTTGTTTAATTTGGTTCATCGTTAAACTATTCATAGTAAACGGTGGGGTAGGGATTCTGAAGCTGACAGAAATGGGTGCAGAATATACTTTTTTCACATATATCACATACGATTTCTACTGGTTTAAACAAAAATAAATTAAAAATCAAAATAGTACACTTATATTGGACAAACGAGAAATATCTCAAGAAACTTTGTCAAATCTACTCTTTAGCTCATCGTTTCGTTGTGTTTCCTTTAGCATGGAAAGAAACACAAAACAGGTCTCTTCGTACAAACCAGAAGCAAGTTAATGAAAAAAGTTTTCAAACCTTCCACGAAACGCAGCACATTATATTATGACTGTAATTTCTTGCTTATATCTCGTTTCTCTCTTAAAGAAGATATCTTATTTTAGTATTCAAAGAATTATAACAATAAATAAAGAAGAATAAAATATATGTCATTGAGGCGGGCATTATATACGCCGTAAGCGATTCGATAAGACTTCATAGAGACTTCGAGACGCTGACTTCCTCATTCTCAATTTGCTCAACAATGTTTTTAACCAAAGTTTACAAAAAAAAAACGCTGAAATTTAATCTAGTGTAGAACCTGTTAAATTTGTCGTCAAAAATGGCATACATGTTGAGAGCTTCCTTACGCAATCCACAAGACACCTAGAGACATTTTCTACCCGGTATGGAAAATATATCAAGCCTCATTAAAATAGATGCACGTTAAGCGGTTGGATATCTGTGACTTGGTAAATTAACTTGTAAATCAGGCGTAGACGTAAAATGCAATGGCTCCGAGTGCTCTATCGCGATTAAACATAAACCCACGTATTTATTAAGTTAACCACTTTTATAAGAAATAGATAAACTGAGAGTGTTAGCTTTCTAGTCCTTTACCAATACTGACTAATTGGAATTCATGTAAGGTCGCCATTTCCTCAAGGGTAAACATTTTACTTGTGTTCTAAATATATTAAATGAGCAGTTTTCACAAAAATCTTCATACGATTCTACCACAGTCAGGTTTTTAAATATAATATAATAGAGGCAATCTTATAATGGATTTCATGAAAAAGAGAAACTTTACAGGAAGCAGATGTGAAATCACATTCTCGCGTGCCATCAACTAATATGACGTATTTGATGGCATTTCAAATAGTCTAATGATTTGTATTTATTTAAAGAGACAATCTTTTGTCACATTCTCCTTCATTTCTTTCAACTTCTTTGAGGCCGAAACTTGTCGTGTCATCAAATCACTGCATTTGAAATCCGTGACCTCTGAAGAATAGCGCACGTGATCGAGGTGGAAGTTCCTAGAACGCAGGTGGCACAACAGGTGGCTAGCATCGCGTGCACTCAAAACGCAGCTTTATGAACCTCCCACGCGTCGAAGCCCCAGCACGAGGGCGTGCTGTATTGAATCGTGCCCTTCGTTACAACTTCCATGTACTTCCAACGTCATCAAGTGTACGTTATTGCAGATAAACTACGCTGAGTGTGGAACGGAGTAATTACTACTTTATTTTATTATTTTATTTTTATATCTCAGTCTTTACTTATAATTTTATCTCGCAACCTATCGTAATTGTATGTAGTGTGGGGTATGGATCACGGGATCGGTCGTGACCGATCCCGTGATCCATATCCCACAATTTATTAACGGTCGTTAATTCTACAATGGTAGTTGTATGTAGTTTCAAAATAGTAAAGCTAGTTATTCCATGGAGAACTAACATCACATAGACAACTTCCCATTCATCATATTGATTATTTTCTTTTTTCATGAGATTGTACAATGATCAATATTATTTTTCCATTATCAAACTTCTAATGCCAATTACGTATAAAAATGTGTAATTCTATAAAATCTAGCTATTTGAGGTTATTACAACAGTCATGACGAGGTCATAAAAGTAACGTGATTTCTTTGTCTTTCGTACATAATATCTCTATGACACATCGCAAATAAATAAACGTTCAGCAGTTAATTTATCGTCAAATATTTTGTCACCTTGTGGCGTCAAAATCTTATGTATATGTAATGATAATAAACATCTGAAAATATATCTGGAGATGTTAGTTCTATTTTCTGAGAGCGTCTCCGAAGTCACGCCTTATTTCTTTTCTCAAGTATCAAATATTCGTAATTAGATTATTTATTTTCAAATGTATTAGATAAAAATATTTGACCAAAATAATTTTTAAATGCTTGAAAAAATGCAATTCATAGCTTCTTGTAGGTTTAGCGTTATTTACACCATTTTAATGCATTTGTCGTCGTCTAAATCGATGCCTGAAACTAGAACACGAGAGCTAGAAGACGATCGGATCGCATTTACGTCAACCCGAGAGCCATCAGGCGGACTATATCGAACAGAATTTGCGAGCCCCGCATGACGCTAACTGCAAAAGCGACGGGATTGTCAGTGCGACACGGTTATATGGTTTCCTTTAGGGGCGGAGAAATTTGATTGGGTGAAACCAACGCGAGCGCTCCGCCTGCGAACGCAGTCGCTGCGGCGCGTCGAGGGGGGGGGAGGGCGGCGGCGGACGAGGCTGCACGGGGACGGACGGGAACTGGGACGAGTTGGAGGCGGCGCGAGTGAGGAGGGAGGGGATGGCGGAGGGATTATTGATAGTGGAGAACGAGGGCTGGTACAGAAAGGAGATGCGGTTGGAGTTACACATGAAAAGGAAGAGGAAGATTGTGGTAGGAGCAGAGAGGAAAGGGGGAGGGAATCGGTGCCAGGTGCCAGCGGAAAGGGGAGAGGGTGGACGGAGTCGAAGTCGTGGGGGACGGCGGAGAGTGACAGCGAAAGCAATGAGGGTGGGGGCAAAGGCGTGGAGCGAGGCCGGGTCGGGGGCGGGCCGAGGGCATTGAGACACCTCACGGGGCGAGGGCGTGCGCGTGGACAAGGCGAGCAGTGAGGAGAGGGGGCGAGGTCGGGGTGAGAGGGGGTGGGGCGACGGCGGGTGCAGACAAGGGCGGGCAGAAAGGGTTGGAGCGAGAGTGGGTGGGGTCGGGGGCAGACGGCGGCGTGTTTGGGGACTAGGGCGGGGCTGGGGTGGGACGAGGGCGGTGGTAAGTGCGGAGGTGAGGATGGGCAACCAGAGTGAGTGAACAGGGTTGGGGGCGGGTGAGGACGAGGACCGTGGCGAGGGGAGGGTCGGGAGTGAGCGATGGTGAGGGCGAGGACGGAGGCGAGGGCGAAGGGAGGTTGAGGGCGAGGCGAGCGGGCGAGGGCGAGGGCGGGGGCGAGGGGAAAGGTCGAGGAGCAAGGAGCGGTGAGGAGCGAGCGAGGGCGAGGGCGAAGGAGGCAGGGGCGGTGGGCGTTCGCCTGGGGTGTTGCCAGGGCGACCGCCCGCGGCGAACTAACGATCATTATTAGCGCGCATCGCGAGCGCGAGATCAGTTAAATTGCGCCAATCACGAAGCCAATTACCGGGGAATAATTTCATTTGGCGCCTCGCGATGGCAGGCTGTTATCGACGATCGGGCGTCAAATAAGGAAGTGAGGGGAAGAGGAAAGCTGTCCTGAAATAATGTTAAGCGACAAAGCGAATTGGAAGAATAAATTGAGCCGTAGATGAGAGGATGGGACGCGTAATCATGTCGAGAATATCAGCACAAAACTTCGTAAGTCGTCATTCGTAATGACATTCTCATTTCTACAGAAAATCTAGCTTATAATCTTCTTTGCTCAACTTTTAAAAGAAAAGATTGTGCATTGCGTTGAAAAGATTGTGCAGTTGCAGTTTTAGAGCGTCTATAGATTAATGCAAAATCTTTATAACTTCAGTTACACATGATGGTTACTGAGATAAGAAATTTAGTACGAATAATAAACGGGATATTGAGGTTTACCGAGATATAATCTCCGTAAGTTTAATTAAGTCAAAATATAGCTTTCTAGTAATCTTCCTTCATAAACGTATCGTAAGTTAAACTAACACTTAGAATGTGATATTAATGTCATTTTCGTAAAATTTGTGAATTGATAAACTTGAAATTGTACTTTCTCAATGTTTGCAGGTATTTAAAAATGAACAAATTGAAAGAAATATTTACGAAGTTTCTGTACCATTCGAGTATCAATGAATCAAAATACAGAGTAATTCCTCAATATATCGTTACTAATTGTTTATAATAATTCATTGGTATTTGAAAATTAAAATTAAAATAGTTTGCGAAACACGATAGATGAAATTATATTTCGCGTAAAATTTAATAATAATGATTATACAACTAAAATTGTTTTTGCGGATTCTCATTCGGAAGAGAAAGAGCTCTAGTAAACAGCTTCCCCAAACTTTTCCAATTTAAGTAAGAGAAGAATGCTAATTTAAGAATTAGTAAAAGATTGAAAAGAAATCGAGAAGAGAATTCTGGTGTTGATGAAAGCGATCGTTACACTGTTCGCTCAATCAAGTCATTAATTACGTTTTCGTCTTTTGATAAGAAAGACAAGTTTTTTTTTACTTTCTCGCCATTACTTTGTGTTCTTTTATAAAAATGTAGACTTCACGGTTGTGTAAAGTTCTATTCACTTGCTTTTCTGTTGTGACGTACAAAATGTGATTTTCTGATGCATAAGACTTTTAGCAGTAACCAACACTTAGACGGAATGAACAAATAGCATGTTCTATAATTAAATACTAGTATTTATCCTGTGAATATCGTCCAATATTTTGGCATATCAAAAAATGGAGATTTGGAAATTTTAATTGACTACGCCACCAGATGGTTTTGAAATTTTGTCAATAACCTCGTAACTTTAACCCTTCCACCAGAATTTACTAATCACTCAATGAACTAATATCACCAAAATGCACTTACATATTATTACAAAATGCACACGCGCAAATTAAATTATACGTATAATATATTTTATTGAAAAAGGCATGCGTTTCGTAGTCAGTTATGATATAATAAGGAACAACAAGAATCGAGAACTTTCGTTCGTACATCTGTTGACGCTGGAACATACGTACATTCCTGATAATCTGTTTAAAATATTCACGGTAGATATCAGGCTTGCTTCTTTGTGATACGCAATAATTCTGTCCAAAGAGTACAGCTCATCAATAATGAAGATGATCTATTTTTTTCTAAAAGGATAGATTTCTTAAGCATGAAATAATTTTAATGCGCTCATTTCATCTAACGCAGCCTCATCTCCTTGTTTTTGGGTTCAATATAATGATATAATAATAATGTTGATAATTATATAATAATAATTATATAATAATAATAATAATAATAATAATAATAATAATAATAATAATAATAATAATAAATATCTTGGATATTTACAAAGATTTAATGTTGACCAAAAATTACAAAATCTAACATTACCCAGGAATTTAATACACGTCTGAGAAAATTCTGAAAACTAAACTCAGTGCTGGCAGGAAAATTAAGGCTATAAATACCTATGTAATTCCAGTGCTTACCTACAGCTTTGGTATTGTCAGATGGACACAAACCGAACTAGAGGCATTTAATACAAACTGCAGAGTACTTTGCACCAGATTTAGATGTCACCACCCTAAAAGCGCAGTTGAGAGATTCCACCTACCTAGGTCTTTAGGAGGAAGAGGTGTCATAGATATTGTGAATCTCCATCACCAACAACTGGAGAGACTGCGTCAGTACTTCCGCGAAAAGCTAATGGAAGCAAGGTACATCGGATTGTAACATACATTGACCGGAAAATTACACCATTGAATTTGTCTGATGAAACAATGAACCTACAAAAGCAAATACAGACCAATGAGATGAAAATCAGCAACTGGAAAGAGAAGCAACTTCACGGACGCTACCCATACCAGATAGAGGGAGAACTGATGGACCGTAAGTCGTCAATTAAATGGCTGTGCTTGGGAGAACTTTTTGCTGAAACAGAGGGTTTCATGGTAGCTATTCAGGACCAAGTAGTATCAACTAAAAACTACCGTAAATTTATCCTGAAAGACAATAACGTTCGTGATGACAAATGTCGGCTATGTGGAGAACATAGAGAAAATATAGACCACATTATCAGTGGATGCAGCTCTCTAGCATCCTCAGAATATACAAAACGACATGACGACGTTTGTAAAGTGGTTTATCAGCAACTATGCCACAATAATAACCTTTTGACGGGTAACCGAACACCATACTATAAGTACACACCGAACCAGTCATTGACACAAATAATCACAAAATGTACTGGAACAGGTCCATAATAACAGATAGGTCTGTATCATGTAATAAACCGGACATTGTATGGCATGACAAGAAAAATAAAAAGGTGTATCTGATTGATGTCGCAGTCCCGCTAGCTCACAACATCCCAAAGAAAAGAAGTGAAAAAATTCTAAAATATCAACCTCTGGCAAATGAGATAAAGGAAATGTGGAGCGACGTGGAAATGGTGACGATTGTACCAATAATTCTAGGCGCACTGGTGAAATTCCTAAGTTCCTACATGAATCCTAGCTGAACTGCAACTGAAGAAGGGGTTATACATCCAGATGCAAAAGATTGTCATACTGGACACATGTAACATCGTGAGGAAGTTTCTGAACATTGATGGTTGATCCAGTGCTGATTATGACAGTTGGAACGTGTATCTCTTGTTCATGGTAACCGAGATGCACGAGTGGAAACAAGTTAAATTGTGATGATAGTAATAATAATAATAATAATAATAATAATAATAATAATAATAATAATAATAATAATAATAATAATAATAATAATAATAATAATAATAATAATGCCGGTCCGGATAGCCGAGACCGCTAAGGCAGTAGTGCCGTGGCGATCTCGGACGGAAGGATCGCGGGTTCGAGTCCCGCTCCCTCGTTGTTTGTGTGTGCCGTCCATTCATCCTTCATTATCATCATCATCATCATTTCATCTTCCATCCCCCAGGACTAACAACCCTTGGATATATAAATCGCATTCAGCCTAATGCTGATTCCCCTAATTAGTTACATGCAACACTTGCAACGTGATAAAATGATACTGAGCCCGTGCAAGTGCATGTCCTGCGTGGTCCAAGATGGCCTATTCGCGAGCAAAAAAATAAATTATTATTATTATTATTATTATTATTATTAATAATAATAATAATAATAATAATAGATATTAAAGAGTTCAAAAACATTTGACTGGTTATAAACGAAAGACAATAAATTGAAGTCCTTCTACCTTTTTTACGCTTTGTCGTCGCTCTAAAAAGTCGCTTGTAGGAGTGGGTCGCAGCTGAGCTGCTCGGGTCCGCAGATGGAGCAGCTGCTGCTGGAGGAGCTGGAGGCGATGGACGAGCTGCAGGCGGCCGAGCAGCAGCTGCAGCGCTTGCAGGAGGTGGAGGACAAACGGTCGCTGGCCTCGCTCGCTCGCGGAGGACAGCTGCCGGGAAAGCGGTTCAACGACTTCAGGGTACGCTAGTCAACACTTGCCTTCTACGGCTCAGATGACAAACTACACTGTTAGACATTTCTGCATTACTTTTAATGTAAAAGTACGTAAATTAAATTCAGTGTACACGTACAGTAACTTTAATCTATGAGTACAATTAAATTTAATGTATGTGTACAATTAAATTTAATGTACACAAGTAAGTTAACAATCGTACATTAAATAATTTTTTTTTAATTAAATTTAATTTAATTTATTATTAATTAATTTGTTCTTCTAAATTTGATAAAAGTGTTCTATAATACCTTCCTGCTCCCTGTTTTCCTGTTCTCAGTTTTCCAATTCTTTCTTTAAGGTAGCGACTAAATATTGCATTGTTTTATTGTTGAAAATCATCTGGTATATTAGATGTTTGTTTTAAACGTTACGACATTTGGTAAAATATAGGTTAGTTAAAATTACAATGCATTTCCAACAATGCATTTTTAACCCACATTAATATCGTTTGTTTTCATAAGAATTTGAACCATCGGCAAGGTTAGCGTGCGCTTCAGTTCGGTTTTCTGTTATTTATGCTACTATTAAAGATTTCCGTTTATTGTGGTCAGGATCGAAAATCAAACATGCAATGGGACTCAAATTTTATAATGTTTCTAAATATTTATTTTGATCCAACAGGTAGTCTAGTAATTTCTTTATTTTTTTCTAAAATGAGACACAGATTGTAGAAGGAAATGAGTTTTCTTATGGTGACATCGTCTTTCTTATATTAATTTGCATTTAGTTTTATTGCCAATAGTCTTCTGAAAGTTATTTTATATTCTTTAGCTTCCACTAGAACATCCTTCATGTTTCTCTTCATTCCTTGTCTATTCCAAATGTGTACTGGAATGCATTCCATAAATGTGGCTCCTTGATCGGCTGCGCCGACGTACCTTCCCTTTTTTTAATTTTATTTTGTATAGGATTGACTTACAAGGTATAGTTTACAAGAAACTCTTCATTTGTATAGTTGACTTATATCTAATATATATATATATATATACACTAACTCTAAACTACAATTGACGAGGGGACTCACCGAGCACCTCTAAAATTACTGAGGTTTGAAAAAAGAACTGGATATCGGTTTTTTATTCTAGTTGGGTTTTCATTATATTTTCCTAAATTTATATGTCTATCATGATTGATGAGTGTTAGATTGGAATAAAAGTTATTGGCAAGAAAGGCTATGTGATGTGCGATGGGTTTTAGGTTAAGTTCGTGGTGTAATTGCTTATCGGAAATGAACCAGGGGGCGTGGGTGATAGTTCTTAGGTATTTGTTCGGAATAACCTGAATTTTGTTGATATTAGACTTAGCAGCATTTGTCGAAATTGGACAAGCGTACAGGAGAAGAGGTCTAATGAGGGTTTTGTATAAGGTGATACCGTTATTTAGTGATAGATTACTGTTATTTATAAGTGATTTTAGCTGTATTGTTTTGGCTTTGGCTTGTTGGACTTTTGTATCAATGTGTATTTTCCAGTTGAGTGTAGTATCCATGTGAAGAGCTAGGTATTTAACAGCATTGTTGTGAGGGGTCCAAGGGATTGTATTGTTGTTCAATTTAAATGGCATGGGGAAGGAATAAAGTCTGAAAGTGAAGACTTTAGCTGTAGATTTCGCGGGGTTGATTTTAATCGCGTACCTTCCCTGAGCCTTGCTGGCAGGAGCAAGCCCCTCCCATAGCGTTGCCTCGCACCCCAGGACGAGGAGGACGAGGAGGACGAGGACATGAAGCGCGGCATCTCGACGCTGGCGAAGAACGGGCAGCTGCCGCGCGCCGGCTGACGCCGGCGAGACGGCGCAGCGCGAGGACGAGGGGCGTGGACGAAGCGCGGGGCGTGGCGCGCTGGCGCGCCGGGCTCTCCCCGCCAGAAGACCTGGACTGGCTGCTGGCGTCGCTGCAGAACCAGCAGGCGTTCGCGCCGGCCGAGGAGAAGCGCAACATCGGCTCGCTGGCGCGCGGCTTCAGCCTGCCGCCGCCACCCGCAGCGCACCTGCCTGCGCTGGGCTTCTCGCCTCAGGTGCTGCCCTCTCTCTTCTTCTCTCTTCTCTCTCTTTCTCTCTTTCTCTCTCTTCTCTCTCTTTCTCTCTCTTTCTCTCTCTCTCTTTTCTCTCTCTTTCTCTTCTTTCTTCTCTTTCTCTCTTTCCTCTTTTCTCTCTCTTTCTCTCTCTTTCTCTCTTTCTCTCTCTTTCTCTCTCTTTCTCTCTCTTTCTCTCTCTTCTCTTCTCTCTCTCTTTCTCTCTCTCTTTCTCTCTCTTTCTCTCTCTCTTTCTCTCTCTTTCTCTCTCTCTTTCTCTCTCTCTCTCTTTCTCTCTCTCTCTTTCTCTTCTCTTTCTCTCTCTCTCTTTTTTGTTTGCTAACGAAAGGTCAGTGGAGGTGCAGGTGTTTCTGCAGTTCGCACGCTTTTGCGTTTTACTGCTATAGATAGATAGATTTATTACTAATTCTGCAAATAAGTTGAACTTCATGGCAGAATACACTAACTAAATATTACAGAATTTAACAACTATACAAAATTTTACAAATTTTACACACTTTACAAATTAACATAAACATTTCACCGTGCAAGCTTCCATGGCACTCCACTTCACTTCACTTCACTTCACTTCATTTCACTTCGCCTCGCCTCGTCTCACCTCACCATACTGCCAATCACTTTTGCCAATCACGTTTTAATGTGATTTTGACTCATTCGTTTCCTCAACTTCACATCACTGCACTACACGCCACTGCACATAATAATAATAATAATAATAATAATAATAATAATAATAATAATATATAGTAGTAGTAGTATAGTAATAGTAATAATAATAATTAATAGTAATAATAATGTTATAATAATTATAGTTATAATATAACATACATTACATAGGAGATAATAAGACACATATAAACATCTAGGAATTTAATTTATTTTTAAATTTGCTGACATCATGAGAAAGGGATCAAAGATCCCTTGTCACAGCAAGCCGTTCCAGTCTTTAATAGTTCGATTCGCGAATAAATATTTCCCAACGTCCGTTTTCTGAATTCTTGTCTGAATTTTGTGCATGTGATCCGCTCTGCCGAAATATGTAGGTTTCCCTAATCGACTTTGAATTTCTTTCCACGGTCGAAAGCCTGTGTACGCTTTATACATAGCATAGAGACGCAATTTCATTCTCTTTGTTTCGAGTGACTCCATACTTTATTCCTGGTACCCTGAAAGCAAATTTTGAAGCTCTACGCTGAACCTTTTCTAGATTTCTTTGCTGCAAAGTTTATGGGTCCCAACATATCGCGCCATATTATAATATGGGTCGCACTAATGACATATATGCCAGTTCTTTGGCACTCACTGAACTCGTTTTGAGAATCCGCATAATAAAATGCAAAGATCTCCATGCTTTCCTTACAACGAAATTTACTTGATTTTTCCCATGTCAATTTACTGTCTAGCTGAACTCCTAAATATTTGCAAGACGTGACTCGAGGTATAACATTATTATTCAATTTATACGCGGTTTCATTGTAACTTCGACCCCTACCAAACGTGATGGATTTGCTCTTTGAACTATTTTTTTCCATGCCGTTTGTATCCGCCCAGATATGTAATTTGTCCAAGTCTCGCTGCAAAATATTCTCGTCCTCCTCCGAGTTAACAATTCTCGGAGTGTAAGTGGAGTAAGTGTAAGTGAGAGGTGTAGGTTCGCGTCGGACCTTTGTCAAAACCAAAATTTGGCTGCAGAGTTTAGTCGCTTTTGTGACTTCGTCATTTTTTGTGTATTTGGGTTCCGTTCTCAATATGTCCGAGGGGAGAGCTTGTCTTCTGCGTCCTATGGTAAGGACATGTTGTGCTAATTGTTTGAGCGTCACTCGCGCTTCCCTGTTTTGAAAGACTTCGTTAAAAGAAAGCTGTCTTAAGCTTTGAGTGAAGGATTCAATATCGAGTTCCTTCCTCAGAACTTTCATCCGTTTCTGAAACGGGGGGCGCGCTATGAGCTTTATAACTCTGTTCTCAACCAGCTCAAGTGTATCCTTGTACTTCTTTCCTGTAGTCCACCATGTCGCCGCGGCATTGGTGGCTATAGGCCGGGAACACGTTTTATAGAGTGCCAGGCGAAGGTCCAACGGGAGTGTATGTTTCCTCAGAAGAGGTTGAAGTAATCTAATCCTATACTGAAGTTTTGATGGAATGCGTCTGACATGTAAGTGCCGGCGCATTCTTCGATCAAAAGTGATGCCAAGGTAAGTTGCCTTGGACGCCCACTTCAGTTTTTGTGCCGAGTATTATCTTTTTAGAGGTGTGAATTGCTTTGTGTACTTTTGTTTGCGTCCGAAAATGCGATCGAATAAGATAAAATGTGTATATTAAACCGTATATTACAAAATGTATATAATATGCCGCTTAAAGATCATCATATACTCGACAATGTATCCGCTCTTCGAAGCTCATGAATAAACAACTAACTTGTGCATGAAGATATATTTTAACTACTTGTACTATAAATTACTATTACTGTGCAAGATAATACAGAAAAAAATCTTCAAGACCTTGCGACATCGCATTCCCTCGCGAGAGACAAATGTGCCAAATACGAGACATCTTTCGCGAATAGATAAAGTAGGTTTTTTAGCATACTATCTTATTTTAATGCTCTCCATTTCTTTCAGTAAAATCCAAATTAAAAAAATCTATTAGTTTGCGACAAGTGTGTAAAAACACGTGATTCGTGATGTCGAAAATTTAAAGAAAATATCTACAGTGTTTTTTGCAAAAGATTTGTTGAGTTTTTACTACTTTGATTTTCAAAATAGGCTCAGAATCGTTGCCTTTAAAGATTATATAGCAAACAATAGCAAATTTGAAACAAAAATCTGCTTGAAACTTATCTCTATTCAAAAAGCGATGGGAACGAATTCTGGAGGAAGTAATGTGATAGTTATGCATACGATGTTAAGGAATTAATTTTGAATTACAGACATCAAACTTCAGAATTACGAGACTCGTCTGTTCAGAGAAGTCCGCCTTACCTTTTCAGCTATTTTACTTCAGCTATTGAATTGATGTCGACGAATCTTTATCATCGTGAATTAACCTAAAACTTAAGAAAGAACTCCATTTTTAGAGAATGGATTTAAGCATTCCTTCATAAACTACACAGACAGTCACAAACATAATCGTCTGATTTATTTGCATTTCATATGCTAGGTATTTGAGGTTGTTTCGCGTATGTGCAGCGCGCACGCGGGAATTTAAACGAGGTATGTTGAGGAATGCTTTCAGGCTCTCCAAATATTCAGTAATTATTTGTATGATGAACAGCAAATTGTGCTCAACCAAAACGATGCAGATGGGCCGAAATGATGTTTTCTTTTTGATGAGGTTATATCGTTCTCATTGAACGATAATTGCACGAGGGGAAAGAAGGTTTGGGGTTTCTGTCTCTCGGAAAAGCAATATTTCAAATCTCATTACTGACAAAACGGCATGAATGCCATTAACGTTTCAACTACGTGAATCGATTTTTTTTTGTAATCACATTCATAACATTTAAGCAAATATTCGATAGCTACGCTTTTAAATCGATGTTAAAATGACGAATAATTGCGTTGAATAAATGCTGGAGTGATTAGTTTTAAAACTTGATTGTTTGAAATATTAGCAAACACCACATTTGACCACGTGCTGTCAATGATATTAAACATCACTATTGCGTAAATGAATCATTAAAGTCATCTAGAAAATCATTAAATAATTATTCATATAATTTATATATCGATATATGTAGAGATAACTGTGTACGTTGAATATCAATTATCTAATTTATATCAATTATCTATTCTTGCATTGTTGTACCGATTCAATTTCCGTGAGAGGTCGAAATGTGGCGCGCAGTTGGCCGCGAGCGTCAGTGTCCAGTCCTCTCAGTGCAAGTGCATGTCACGGCTCATTGATTGGGCGCCGGGGGGCGCGGTGGTATCTGTGACGTCACGCCGCTCGCTCGCCGGCGCGGTGCGGCGGGCGCGCGCGTTCAGCCTGGCTGTGAGCCCTCGCAGCCTCTCCCCAGCGCCCGGCGCGCGCCATCCACCGCGCTTTCAAGCTGCCCAGCGCTCTGGGAAGACGGTTGCAATTTCAAATCACCTCTCACACCTCTCATCACCTTCGCAAAGGGTAACAGTTTTACACATTTTCACTGGCGTGGATCGAATTGTAATTTCCTACCATATAATTATGATATTCTTCTGATCAGTTGATTCTGGATATTATGCATCACAATGTTCTTACTCTATATACTCTAATTATTCGCTAATTAATCGGTTAATGTTCACAGCATCCGAAATGGATGGATAAAATCGGAAATAGAAACGACTTCGAAACATACTTCGTTCTTAAGCCGGATAACGTTGACATTAGCCAACACGATGTAGTAAAATCCATTACAGTGAGGAGAAATAACAGACGTTTGATAAACAAGGAATTTTCTAAGAGTAGTTGGATACAATATGTGTAGTTTCGGGTTTGCCTGTCTGTCGTAAAGTTTGATTTACACGATACTACCTAACATAACTTCGCTAGATACCTCAACGATTTGGAACCCGTATAAAGAAGTTAGCGACGATGCTCCAACTTTTGGCCTTAGTAATTTACATAAAATAACCTTGACTTTGGGCAAAACATAATGCCCAACTCACTTTTACGCCAAAATACCTCTAGAGAACTCAAGGCACCTCGAACTCGTACAGTCACATTATTATAGCCAGCGCTTTCTAATTCCAAAATTAACCGCATGAATCTCCAAATATTACGTTCATCATTTATATAGCTTTACCCAAAAAATATATATATATATATATATATATATATATTAATTGAAATTTAATAAGATTTGAGTCAAAGACACTTTAAAAATTTATAATTGAAACATTGACCCATATGTAAAAAATCTATCGACATTTTACACTCTTTTCTAAATCTCACCCGTTTTCTTCATCACATATCGTTATTTGATTAGTATTAGACAATGTTTTGATACCATTTTTAACATTAAAAAATTTATCATTTTTCTATTGCCGCTGACTGAAAACATCAAAATGCGAGATGTGATTCCCAATACGCCCAACACGTGGGACTCGTTTTTGAGCGGAACAGGTTTATTTAATGCCCTGTGTGTTGATGTCGACGGTCCCATTGTGTTGCTTTCAGCAAATAGCATCGTTGCGGCTTCTCTCCAACAAATAACGTTGCCGCGGTCTGTCGGCAACTAATATGGTTGCCGCAACACATGTGAAACAAACTTCACGGCTCGTGACACTGCAGACTCTCAGGACAAATGCGTTGTTCGTATGGGATTCTATGTGCTTTGGAGCTTTTGCACTCTGTTATAAATTTAGCAGAGTGGTCGTTTAATAGTGTTAAACGGTGCAGGAACACATGCATGCCTCTTGCACAAGGCAGTTAAACACCGCCTTTGGTGTGATTGAAACATTTGTTCCCCTCCAGAACAAATGGGGAGAGTGAATCATTGTCGAAAAACACGAGTACTTATTCCTGTAACTTTAGTTTTTATTGCACATAATGAAAAAATTAGTAATAATTACGCAATATGCAGCTAATTTAGACCATAAATTGTATAATACATTTGACGCAATGTACATAAAATACAGTTATTAGATTAAAACTAATGATACAACAGTACATGTTTTTTGTATTACGTAAAATGCTACTTAATATACATAATACTGCTAATATTTTTGTCATCTCTTTTCGATTCTTTTCGATCTTCTCTCCATAAAGCGCGTAAAACATAATACACTATTTACTAAAACTGCGTTTATAAGAAAAAAATATTTTTTGCTTCATACTCATTCCATAACGAACGCTGAACATATTCATTTTCATGAGATTTAATAGAATATGTTGTCACTGCTTGATAACTTTTGCAGTATTAAATACTTTATACACTTATTAATAGCTCTAAATCAGCTGAACCTATTTATCAACTCTAGAACATAATATTTTGTTCTTTGAAATTAACGCAGTAATTATGTTTTTGCTATTCTAATAGTAGGTATTACTTGGGTACAATGCTTTAGAAATCTCGAATTTTTTTAAATTAACGCAGTAATTATGTATTTGCTATTCTAATAGTAGGTATTACTTGGGTACAATGCTTTAGAAATCTCGACTAAATAGACATATAGCACTGAGTAATAGCAAAACTTGCTTATACCTTTCAATTAGTATGTCCACGTGTATTGAAGAAATAAAATTCGCAAATTATGTCAAAGGGAGCAAGCATGAGTTGACAAAAATGTGGTTATTTTAATGCAACACAGGGCATTAGAGGGTTAAGGTATAGATGTCCAGATGTATGCAGCGTTATACACGTTTATATAGAAAGTACATAATCTGTTCAAAAATAGTCAGTTGCAACCATCTCATCGATATCTCCCTTGAAAACACCGCCCGTTTTTTTTTATCTGAGATGTATTGCAGTTTATAATTACGTTTCACTTATCTTAATAATTAATCCCCTTTTTCAAATTTTAAAGGCATACGCACGTACGTGAGTCCGAGAAAAATTGAAATTTAATTACGTATGTGTAAAAATCTCGTAACATGCTCTCATATCCAGTAAAAGAAAACTGCCAGGTCTAAGTTCCACACTCGCGGTAACAATGATATTATCATTCATATCATTCGCACCGATAACTGCGGAGTTTATCTGCATTGATTCAGTCTTTACTTGCAAATTTTGTAAGTTGAGTTTCGCACATCCGTTCAGTCATAGCGTCAGTCGTACTGTGATCTACATTAAGTGATCTACACTTAATGACTGTAATCGTCTATTCGTCGGGGAGTTGGTTCTTCGAGACTTTTCGCTCCCGCGCGAAGTCTCGCCCCTTACTACACGCGGGATTTTTCGAGGAATCATTTTAATGCAATTTTAGAACACGGGTTACTTGCTCCGATACTGCATCATTCGCTAAGAAACCTACGTTTCTGTCCGTTTCTGGAAATTTCGATGCATTCTTATATCTGATTGGACGGGAGGGCAGTTCTTTATGCTCGAACGTAGAAAGTTTATTTCGCATGAGGTAGGTTAGCCGGAATGTGCCAGTTGATTTTTAGGAAGGTGAAAGCGTTTGTGAAATTGGTTTGACGAGCGGGTGTTCGCCGGTCGTCTCTATTGCGTGTGGTTGGGTGGGTGAAAGGGGTGTCTAAGCTATGCGACTGATCTACTGTTAATTTTACGTGATGTTGTGTAACCCTGTCTCTGTTGGGAGTTTGGTTGTCCCAATGGGGTGATGGGTGGATGGAGTGGGTGGGCTTGGCAGCTGGGCGCTGGGCACCTTCCTTCTGACCTTCTAGAAATAAGAGGGTTGGTTTTATGTCTCTTATGGAAACTTCGGTGCAGGTCTGACTCTTAAAACAATGTGCAAAGGGGGTTGAGGAGGCGAGTGCTGACAGGTTGGGCGGAACCGCACCACGAAAATAAGTGTGGCTCGTCTCACTACTTTTAGAAGAAAATCCTTATATAATTTAATCTCTGCAGGTGCACAACCTTCTACGTAAAACTTGCACGTTTCTATGACAATAATAATACGCAAAGAAATGTTGGCGATTTTGTAGTACTATTTATAAAACGTCATTGAAACAAAACTCCGCAACTGTTCTCCTGCTTAATAGGAAATGACTCCTTCTGAACAGCAGCCAAAATATTTAAATCGCAAATAAATATAATGCAGAAGAAACTGAATACTGCAATTGCAACTGAACATAATTAAAATTCAAAATTTTCTTAGCTCCTTCGCCATATACTTCCCGCTGTACATATCTGTTTTGCGGGCACACGTGTGGAATCTCTTCTGCAGAGATGCACTCTACAACACGTCAAAGAGTTGAGCAGCATTATTATAACATCATTAATATTATAATACATTTGCAATGTAATAATAGCATTATTTCTTTTTCAAAGATACCTTTTTCATTTGATGACTTCCAAAAAGTAGCTCACACAGTGCTGAGGAACAAAAAAATAAAATACACTCGTATACAAACACAACAAAATAAATATTGTAACAAAAACCATCTTCATGAAGACTGCAGTAACCTAGTGTAGTATACTATATATATATATATATATATATATATATATATATATATATATTCAGTACACCCGTTCTTTACATACTAAGAATGTCAAAAAAGTTGCTGATCCATTAAGCAAAATGTGAATACCAAATAGTTAATGGTGATGGTTCTTGCTTGGAACCTTGCTGTCATGTGACGTCAGCAGCATCGTAAGCACTGACGCACTAGAGAATTTAGTCGCAACGCGCAGTATGACAGTGGGCGGAATAACATCATCAAATATTTGAACTTTAAGTCAAACTTGCAACTGTTGCATTGTATTTGTACTTTTCCTGGGTAGCAAAGCCATAGACATTACTCAAGTCACTCAGAGTTCACATTGACACTACATTTCTCAGGGTACGCTACTCAAAACGCCCTAAGCTGTGTAGTTTTCTTTCAATTACTGCGCTTGTAGGAAAATAGTAATATATATGTTTTTGGACATTTCATGAGTAAGAAAATGTTTCACTGATTGAAAAGAGTCCATGGTCTTATTTTAGATATCCATCAAAAACAGTTATCTGTTAAAAATTTACGTTGGTTAAATTAGTAAAATTCCAGAACTTAGAACAGAGTATTTTCTTAGATTTAGAAAAATAAGATTATGTGGAAGCTGAAGTTGTAATTGGCGCAACTTTCATTCCATAATTTTCTATGTTCTGTGTAATTCGCTTTTCATCTCTTTCTTCGAGAACAGTGTTGGAAGATAATCACTAGATTATCAATCATTTTTTAAAGAATTATCTACACAATTAGTTAATAGTAAAACCCATAAATAATTAATTAAATTAATGACAGTTACATTAGCATAATTAAACTTTCACATTCAAATTAATTTAGTTTTCATGTACATTAACCCGATTTGTAAAAACATTTGAATATGCATGTTTAATGTAGTGAATGGACCTTTCTTTAATTACACAGGCACAATGGTGCAATTCTGGCTTGAGATTAGGGATCGGCGCGTCGACATACACAGGGAAACGTGTGTCAAGTCTTGGGTCTGATAACGTTTGGCTTCTGTAAAGTATAATACTACTGACACCAAAATGTAGTATGCGGATGTGTAAAATGTAATATGTGGAGGGTGGTGGCGTAATTCGGATTCAGCACGTACACATACAGAGAGAAACATGTGCCAAATCGATGGGTCAGACAACTTCTTTTGTGGGTGGCTATGTTATTTGTAAACTCTCCTGAGATGCCTCGAGAGTGCCCTTCCCCGTTTGTGTTGGAGTGTGTTGAGTTGAGTGTGTTGAGTGTGTTGAGTGGTTGAGTGAGTTGAGTGAGTTGAGTGAGTTGAGTGAGTTGAGTGAGTTGAGTGAGTTGAGTGAGTTGAGTGAGTTGAGTGAGTTGAGTGAGTTGAGTGAGTTGAGTGAGTTGAGTGAGCGTGGCGGCGGGGTGCGCAGGTACGCGGGCTCCAAGAAGAACGACATCCTGGACGCCGCCGAGGCGGAGAAGCGCAGCGCCGCGTCGCTGGCGCAGCACGGCCTGCCGCTCGGCAAGCGCTTCCACCCGCTCACCTTCGGCCAGGAGGAGCGCTTCTGGTGAGCACCCACACACCTCCCAATCTATCTTCTTCTATTTCTTCTATTTATCTTTCTATCTGACTACCTATTTATCTATTTGTCTATATATATATATATATATATATATATATATATATATATACCTTTCTATCTTTCTTTTTATGTATCTAACTACCTATTTATTTATTTACTTAGTTAACGTTCCAGAAACAAAACAGCTAATTGTGCTTCTGGTGAGAGAAATACAATCAGTGAATGTTCTCCTGTTCCGGTATTCTTACCTCCTTTGTTTTACTAAGTTAAATTATGTCTTAAGAGGACTCCACACATTCGGTATTCGGCGAGGAGCGAGCAACACCTCTTAACACCCGATTATTGTGGATTATTACTTCGCTGTTTGCCGAGCGACAAACATTCAATGCTCGCCCTACCCACCCCGTGTCGGTCTTTTGAATGCATTAAAAGAAGCGAGCATATCAGATGACCGGTATTGGGTGATTAGTAGCTCGCGACTGGGCGAATGCCGAATATGTGCAGCTGCCTTTGAATTCTGCTGGTGAATTAATAATTAATCGAATTCTGCTGGTTGTCCACTCAAAATATGTTTATTTTAAGTTTTTTATGTTCAATAAAGATGTTTAATTACCTAGTGCCCTGCAAATGGACTGACTAAATATGTGCGCACAACTTGTCTGATGTGGATTGATCGTTGTTCTTTACAGTTTCAGATAGGTTCGTCACATTCTTGAATTCTTCTGAATACACAAGCTCGTTCAGAAGGGGTCTTTTTTTAACTTTTAATATATATATATATATATATATATATATATATATATATATATATATATGTTTAAATACTTTAAATAACATAAGAATAGTAGTAAGAATCCATTTCATTCAAATATGTATTTTTATATCAAGTATATTTATTTTTATTTTTAAAAACACAGGAAAGCTTACGTTTTTTCAATTGTTTTGTAAGTCGGTCCTTGTTAACATTAAAAAAGAAGACAATTAACGTACCTATTTCATCAGAAAACATTAAATCTGAACCTTGATCCTCTTTTCAGCAGGGTAGTTAAAGGGTTCATTGCATTACGCGCAAAATAACTAGCACTCTCTGGTGCATGGCGATAACATTCGGGGTGTACGAAGTGCTCTTATGCAGAGGTTTGTTGAGAGGAGAATGGAATTCCCAGAATTTAAAGAGCGAAGATTAGTTATAATGAGCTCAATGAGCCGAGTTTCATGCAGAGCCCCGAGAATTTCATCGCAATCTCGAAAACGTTAACTTTAATCCTCTCAGACTCACAATATGCAGTTTTAAAAGAGGCAAATCTAACTTCGGCGCTAGCTCGTCGCAACAAATTCCACGCAGCGCATGGGGCGTTCAAACTGCTCCGCACAACAGCAATTTCAATTTCGTTCATAATTGAGGATAAGGGTACATAGTAATTTGCTCTCACTTCTATTCCCTATTTAGGTCTCCCAGAAAGAGGAACGGGACAATTTCTCTGATGGTTCTAAGCAAGCGTTAATACAACAGACCTGAGGTTCTTTCATAATAATACGAGTAATTTTCGTCATTTGAAGCACAGTAATATAAATTTATAAATATTCACTTTTTTGCCAGCCAGAATAAAAAGAATTCGCATGTACTGATTCAAATCGTTCTAAGCGATATGTACTTTCCAACCAAATGCAAACTGTGGGGGAATATTCACCACCCCGGAAAATTAAATCTGCAACGATCGAGCCCACAATCTGTAATTATAACGTTCGTTAAATGCCAAACAACAGAATAATTTTACTACTTGTCCATTGAAAGAGAGTTAAAATTGTTTTCATTTTAAATTAAAAGGTACTATCAATTCTGTTCTCTCGACATACCAATTTATGAACACAACGATCAAATTCTGGAAATTAAAGTCTATGTTACATGATAACAGGTACATAATTGGGTCCCCAACTATTTTTAACGATACTCCCAAACAATACCATTGACTGAAAATGTATATAATCAATAGACCTCGGCCATAGGGCATTATAGTAAAACATCCTGACCATTTATAATTAAAAACTGATTTATAAGGATGCGGAGAATAGCAGAATAAATTAGGCTAGTAGCCCCTATGAATGTTCGACCACGGACGTATATTTACTCGTGTATGATTTTGCTAGTGAGGCGCTCTGTTGCTACAATAGCCTCAAACGCCTCACAAACAAGCTGGTGTGCCGATTCGAAATAGCGTTCCGACACCTCTCCGTTTAGAGAATCCCCGCTGTAACCGTTTATCTTTAGCAAAGGAGGCAAATATAGCTTCGTGATAAATAATAGCCCTGAAATTCAACACATAAACCGCCCGATAGTCTCGCCGCCATAGACGTGATATTTCTTGAAGCTGATTTCTGTCTCATGCGCCGCGTTCATAGACATCCACATCAGAGGGGCGGAAAGCGTCTGAGAGCTAGGGCGTCGGTGTGGAGGAAGACGAACTGAAGGACGCCGAGAATATCACTTTGCTACGTGGCGACGTTACTTCCAAATTTCCCACCAAACAAGCCCATCCGCCGTTTTGAAATAGCG